>OY856410.1:581303405-581903405 GCA_963693085.1 Alisma plantago-aquatica
TGATGGATTTTTGTGTCCCAATAATTTTTCTAAGCTTAATTACAAGTCATACAATCATTACAAGTGATTACAAAGCAATTCTAAGGTCATTTACATAGAGATCCCAAATTGCACACTTGTAGCTATTTTGACTTGTCTTTTCTCCAATTTGATATGCGCAAGTTAGGGCATTTGGAGTGTGTCTAAACCTAATCTGAAATCACTCAATGTAGAAGCATTAGACACCAATATGTGGAATGGTTAGTCATCATCAAAACAAGGGTTTAGTCAATTTAGACGTGAGTCAACATTGACCTAATTGACCTTGAGTCAACACCAACCCCACAAGAGTGTGGAAGCCTGATCATAGTACAGATTTAGGATCGAACCCAAAGGACAACGTTAAGAATCTGAGTGTCTTTATCTCATTTCATCTCGATCTAAGTTAATCATCTATGACCAAAAGTTTGATTTGAGTTATTTAACCTAGAACATGCAAAAGTAAAGCTAAGTATAAAAATTTAGTTAAGGTTTAAAATCTAAGATTAGCAAATGATGATGAATCACCGGGGTGATGCAGATGTTCACCGCCACTACACATGCATTGTACATGTACCAATCATAGCAAGACCTGCAAGCTAAACAATCCACTAAGATTGTAATCCACCAATCTGCAACTGCCTAGATGGAATATATAGATAATAAAAACAAATCAATGGTTGATAGAAGAGGGGCATGGAGGAAGAAGAAGAGGGCTACCTATGGAGCAGCTAGCAGCGTCGAGAAGAGCAGCGGCAGTGTGAGGAGCAGCAGCGGCGGCGAGAATCGAGCAGCGAGATGGCAGCCAGAGCAGCTAGGTGCGCATCCCACAGCCGGAGCAGCTAGGCGCAGCAGGTGTCCGGGTGGCGGAGGCAGAGGGCAGCAGAGAAGGAGAGGCGCCGGTGGCGAGCAGAGAAGGAGAGGCGGTGGCACGGTGGCGAGCAGAGAAGGCAGGCGGCGGCAGAGGCAGAGGGCAGCAGTGAAGGAGACGCCGGTGGCGAGCAGAGAAGGAGAGGCGGTGGCACGGCGGCGAGCAGAGAAGGCAGGCGGCGGTGGTGGCAAGCAGCTGCATCATTAGCAGGCGGCGGCGTGGAGGCAGGCGGCAGGTGACGCAACAGCAGCAGCAGGCGGCGGCAACGCAGCAGGGGTCGGGAACTGGAGCAAGATGAAACAAAAGAAAGGGGAAGAGTTTGTTGTGTGTGGGGGCTATTAAGTTACTAAAAGGCGTCAGTTATCCATAACAATCGACACCTTTATTATTAAGCGTTGATTATCCAAAGACAACCAACGTCAATTGAACATTCCTTTATCCTAATTTTTTTTGGCGGGGACGGCGCGCGCACCCTTATCACGTCGGTTATGCTAAGAAAACTGACACCCATATTGGAACTTTTGGTGCAAATTTTATCTTCATTCAGCGTCGGTTATTAGGTAAAACACTGACGTTGTATCTAATACTTTGGCGCAATTTTTTTTTGCTCGAAAAAATTGGATTTCGCGGGCTACTTTAGGCGTCGGTTCTTTTCTTCAACTGACACTGAATGAAAAGCGATACCCGTGTCTGGCTAGTCTTCAAATATAGATAAAAGCTCCAACCCCACAATAGTGTGGAAGCCTTATCATAGTACATATTTAGGATCGAACCCAAAGGACAATGTTAAGAATCTGAGTGTGGAAGCTCTTATCATAGTACAGATTTAGGATTTACACCAAAAGATTGCTCTTCCAATTGCATACAAGAACGCGGTCGTAGACATCAGATTGGGAGGCTGCAAGGCTGCTCCACTGCCATCTCATCTCCATCAAGATCTTCTCCACCATTGTTCCACCTCATTCCACCCTTGCAATTCCGGAGGTAGACACGAGGATCGAGGTGGAGAGACAAACTTCATCGACCAAGTCGGAGCAGTCCCGAAGACTGGGGTGATCTACACTGGGCTGTCACAGATCTACTCTTCTACTCTGATGATGATTTCCTTCTCTCTCTTCTCTTTCTTTGTTGCTCCCTCTATGAGGAACAAGTAGTTCCATCCACTGGGGTGTGGGGACTAGCCCCTTCCCGTGCTTTGTAATTTGTACCAAAAGATGTTATCTTTCCGATTCAATACTAAATCATTTCATACATGCTTGAATGTTGGCCGCGTTCTTGTATGCATCTATTGTCTTTCATTGTGGTTTGTCTACGACCGCATTCTATTTATAGGCACTGGTCAGGTCCTCATGTTTTTGGCGTGAGAATACTTCAAACGGTTTTGGGTCCAAAAGGTCTTGGCTCCAAACGGTCTTGGATCCAAACGGTCTTGGGTCCAAACGGTCTTGGCTCTAAATGGTCTTGACTTCCAAACGGTCTTAGATCCAAATGGTCTTGACTCCAAAAGGTCTTGGATCCAAACGGTCTTGGGTCCAAACGATCTTGGCAACCGGTCTTCATCCAAACAGTCTTGTTGTCCAACCAGTCTAGAGTCTTAACGATTTCGGGATCCAAACGGTCTTCATTTCCAAACGGTCTTGGGTTCAAACGGTCTTGGCCCCAAATGGTCTTGGCTCCAAATGATCTTGACTTCCGAACGGTCTTGGATCCAAATAGTCTTAGCTCCAAACGGTCTTGGATCCAAACGGTCTTGGGTCCAAACGGCCTTGGCAACAGGTCTTCATCCAAACGGTCTTGTTGTCCAACTGGTCTGGAGTCTTAACAGTTTCGGGATCCAAACGGTCTTCATTTCCAAACAGTCTTGGGTCCAAACGGTCTTGGCCCCAAACGGTCTTGGCTCCAAACGGTCTTGACTTCCAAACGGTCTTGGCTCCAAACGGTCTTGGCAACCGATATTCATCCAAACGGTCTTGCTGTCCAACCGATCTGGAGTCTTAATGATTTCGGGATCCAAACAGTCTTCATTTCCAAACGGTCTTGGGTCCAAACGGTCTTGAGACCATGAGGCTTCACACAGTCTTGACACCGTGTGACTTCACGCGGTCTTGAGACCGTATGAAGGGTAAAACTGGATGGATGGCCAAACTGCGAGGAGATGTAGATATGTTATTGGATGGATGAGAATGATCTGCAGAGAAGAAGGAAAGTGAGTAAAGGAGGATGAGATCAAATAAACTGAAAACTAGGGTAATTAGAACTAGTAATGCACTATTTACATGAAACTGAGGAGATACTTAGAGTAAACTAAAACAAGGGTAGATCAGTCGATATGAGGCATAAAATCCCTAGAATTGGTGAATGTGAGGATGAATCTGGAGGATTCATCACCTTGCTATTGCTTGTTAGTTAGGACTTCAAATTACACTTAAGCTATTGGTTTTAATTTGATATAATTTGAACGTCTAATCTATCTTGTGAGAATTTTTGAAGCTCTATTCACCCCCCTCTAGAGCCCTAGATCCAACAAGTGGTATCAGAGCTAAGGATCTTCTCCAACAATCTCCCATGAGATGATAAGATGGGAGACAACCCACTTGGTTCTCTCAACCTAGAGGGAGGCTTCTCCATGCGTCCTCCAATCTTTGATGGCACCAACTTCCTCTATTGGAAGCGACATATGCAATTTTACATTCAAGACATAAACTTTGACATGTGGAAGGTAATGGTCACACCTTACAAGGAGCCAACCGGAGCTGTTGCAACATGGAGTGAAGTTGCACTTAAAGAAGCCCAACTCAAAGCTAAAGCCATAAGCATCCTTTATACAACCCTTACCCCAACAGAGTTCAACTAGAGCTCATCTTGGGACATCGCCTATGAGACTTGGGACAAATTGTACATCACCTATGAAGGCACAAAGCAAGTCAAGGAGGCCAAGATCTACATGTTGAACAGCCTTCTAGAGAACTTCAAGATGGGTAAGAAAGAAGGGATTGCATAGATGTGCTCAAGACTCAATGTCATCATCAATGGGTTGGTTGCATTGGGCAACACTTTGGATAGAGGTGTAATCAACTCCAAGATATTGAGGACACTACCAAAGAGATCAGAGTCAAAGGTCACCTCCATTGAAGGTGTGAGGAGCCTTGATGACATCCCAACCGAATAGCTCATTGGCAACCTCTAAGCCCATGAGCCAAGGCTTGACAAACAAGAAGAAGAAGAAGAAAAGTAAGAAGAAAAGGAATCCAAGAAGATCAAAGATAGTTATTTCAAAGAAGAAGTGGAGGCGGTCATCCTTCAACAACAACTTGCTTGCTGGACTTCTCCTTCCTCTAGTGAAGATGATGGCCCAAGTGAGCATGAAGCTAATTACATCAAGGGCAAAGACTTCAAAGAAAAGCAAGCATCCTCCTCCTCTACTCGTAGATGCTACGTGGACAAAAGGGGAACTATAAGAGTGAATGTCCCAAGTCAAGAAAGTCACACCAAAAGGGCAGCTCAAAGAAGGAAGAGGAGTACAAGAAGGATAGAAAGTACAAGAGGAAGGAGAAGAGACATAAGAATACAACTCATGCAGCTTGGGAAGCTTCATCTTCAAGCAGCTCAAGCTCTGAAGAAGATGGAGAGTGCCACCTTGCACTCATAACCTCTACTAGTGAAGAAATTAGTGAGGTAAGTTTGCATGAGTTATCTAAGGAAGCTATTATTGACATGCTTATCTATACCCATTCATCTTTTGCTAAATGTAAATCTAAAAGAAAACGATTAGGAAAAATCATTGATGATCAATATGCTAAACTTGAAATCCTTGAGCTGAATGAGAAAACTAATCTTAAGAGTATTGATAATTTGCAAGGGAAATACCTTGATCTTGAGCTCCAATACAATGGAGTTGAAGTTAAGAATGATATCTACCTTAAGAACATTGAAAATCTTAAGGAAGAAAACCAAAATTGCCTAAAAGAGCTTGAAATGATTCAAACTGAAAATGATGAATTTAAGTTTCTTATTGATGCTCGTAGAGATGAAAGAGATGTCTATCTTAAAGAAATCCAAATGCTTAAATCTGAAAATGCTAGGTTGATTGGTCAAGTTAATGATTTATCTTCTAGACATATATTGTCTAGTGCTAATGTTGCTTCCATTTCCCTTGAGAATGGTTCATATTTAACTAAAGCCCTCTATCTTGAGGCCAATCTTGTTCATGCTAGGGATGACATAGCAAGCTTATCTTCTACTATTATTTCTCTAAATGATGATAACCATAGATTGAGAGCATCCCTATAGAAATTCCTCAAAGGGAAGAACTCTATAAATAAAATCATTGACCATTCTACCAAACAAAGTGGTACTAGTGGTTTGGGATTTATAGGGGGAGCACCAAAGGGCAAGATCAAAGTCAAAGGTAAGAAAAAGAGCGAGGAGACCTCTTTCTTTGTAGGAGAGTCTTCCGACACTAAGAATCCTATGGTTTGTTCTTATTGCAATTGTGATGATCATTATTCTACTTATTGTCCTTACAAGCCTAAGGGGACCAACCCAAAGATGAAATGGGTCCCCAAGCTAATTTCGGATCTCAAAGTTTGAGTTGGGAACTGACATTCTCCTTTCTTGCAGGAAAAAGAAATATGATTGTTGATAGTGTCTACACAAAGTATATGACAGGTGATATAAGCTAATTCAACAACTTCACCAAAAATAAAGGAGCTTCGGTCACCTTTGGGGACAAGAAGAAAGGTAAAGTCAAAGGTGAGGGTGATGTAGGTGAATCCTTGTGTATCAAGAATGTTCTCTTTGTGGATGGCCTACATCACAATTTAATTAGTGTTAGTCAATTATGTGACAATGGTTACCTTGTCTTATTTACTTCCTTTGAATGATTGTATCTAGATTCCCTCACCTACCAAGTTATACATAAGGGAACTAGAAATGGTAATGTTTATGTTATTGTTCTTGACTCTATTAAGCCTATTGTTGGTAGATGCCTAATAGTCAACTCGAATGATATTTCTTTTTGGCACCATCGGATTGGTCATGTAAATATGCATCAGTTGAAGAAGTTGAGCAAAAAGGACATGGTCAAGGGACTTCCCAAATCAGATTTTGAAAAGGATGAGGAAAGCCAACCTTGTACCCAAGGAAAGCAAACCAAGTCCTCCTTCAAATCCAAAGGAGTCCTTAGTGCCAAGAGAGCTTTTGAGCTTCTTCACATTGATCTATTTGGACCAATGAGAATGCAATCACTTCGTGGTTCTAAGTATTTCCTTGTTATTGTCGATCATTTCTCTAGATATACTTGGACCTTCTTTCTCATTTCCAAGAGTGATATGCTTGATGTTTTCTCGAGCTTTTATAAAGGAGTTGAGAATGAAGCTTCGTGTCGCATCGTTTCCATCCGTAGTGATCATGGAGGAGAATTTGAAAATGAACTTTTTGAACTTTTTGTCAAGAAACTGATTATGCACACAACTTCTCTTCACCTCAAACACCTCAACAAAATGGGGTTGTAGAGAGGAGGAATAGGTCTTTACAGAATATTACTAGGACCATGCTTCTAGAGTATGATACTCCAAAGAAGTTTTGGGCTAAAGTTGCTAGTACCTCATGTTTTGTGCAAAATCGGGTTTTTACTCATCCTTCTTTGAAGAAAACCCCCTATGAGCTATGGCGTGGTAGGAAGCATTGTATCGAGTATTTTCATATTTTTGTATGTCCTTCTTTAGTTTTGAATACGAAAGATTATCTCGACAAGTTTGATCTGAAATCTTACGAGGCTTTCTTTCTTGGCTATAGCACTACTAGAAAGGCTTATAGAGTATTTAATGTTGATCTTGCTAAAGTAGAAGAATCCATAAATGTTAAGTTTATTGAGACTAACCTCTCTATTTTCGAAGATATTGTCCCAAATGATGATGTTGTAGGTGAAGTAATTCCTATCCTAAAAGATCTCAACGTCACCCAAAAGGGAAAATAGGTGGTTACTCAAGAAGAAGAGAAAGATGAAGAGAAGAAGAATCCAACCCCCCAGTTTGCAAAGAATCATCCAATAGAGCTAATTTTAGGTGATCTATTTGAAAGAGTGAAGATGAGAGCTGCATTCAACAAAGAACAAGCCAACAACGCCTTTATCTCACAACTCGAGCCAAAGAACGTCAAGGAAGATCTTGGGGATAATGAGTGGATCCTAACTATGCAAGAAGAGTTGGAACAATTTGAAAAGAACAAAGTTTGAACCCTAGTACCAAGACCAAGTGATAGAAAGATCATTGGAACCAGATGGGTCTACCGCAACAATCTTGATGAAAGCGATAAAGTGGTAAGGAACAAAGTAAGGTTAGTGGCTCAAGGATACAATCAACAGGAAGGTATAGATTTTGATGAAACATATGCACTTGTAGCTAGACTTGAGTCCATTCATATGTTGCTTGTCTTTGCTAGTTATAAAAACTTTCTTATGTATCAAAAGAATGTTAAAAGTGTGTTTTTGAATGGTACAATTGAGGAGGAAGTGTACGTTGCACAATGCCCGGGTTTTGAACATGATGGTTTACGTAACCATGTTTATTTGTTGTAAAAAGCTCTCTATGGACTCAAACAAGCACCTAGAGCTTGGTATGAGAAATAAAAGAACTTTTTGTTAGATCAAGGGTATATTATGGGCAAAGTAGATTCTACCTTATTTCTAAAGCACACTTCTAACAATTTTCTTATCATACAAATATATGTTGATGATATCATTTTTGGCAAAACTAACATTGATCTTTGCAAAGAATTTAGTGATCCTATACGGAGCAAATTTGAGATGAGTATGATGGGTGATCTCACGATCTTCCTCGGCTTTCAAATCAAGCAAACAAAAGATGGAAACTTCATCAACCAAGGCAAGTATACAAGTGAACTACTCAAATGCTTTGGGATGGAGAATACCAAGTTGATGGACACACCCATGTCAAACACCACCAAACTTGAAAAAGATGTATAAGGTGAGAAGGTAGATGAGAAGCTCTATAAAGGTATGATTGGAAGTTTATTTTACTTAACTGTCTCTAAACTTGATATAATATTTAGTGTTGGATTGTGTGCTTGCATTCAATTAAATCCTAAGAAATCACATCTTATAGATGTTAAGAGGATTTTAAGGTACTTAGTCAAAACCTAAAATTTTGGACTGTGGTATCCCAAGTCAAGGACTTTACTCTTACTTCTTATAATGATGTGGATTATACATGGTGCTTGATTGATAGAAACTGCACAAGTGGCACTTGTTTCCTCCTAGGACCATGCTTTATGTCTTGGTTCTTTAAGAAACAGAGCACAGTGGCATTATCAACCACCGAGGCTGAATACATTGCAGCCAAAAGTTGTGCCCAGGTCCTATGGATGAAGCAAATGCTCCAAGACTTTAACATTCATTTTTATGCTTCTCTTGTCTATTGTGATAATACTAATGCAATTAACTTATCATATAACCTTATCTTGCATAGTAGAGCTAAACATATAGAGGTTCGCCATCATTTCTTCTGTGATCACATCGTCAAGAAGGATATCTATATCACGTATGTGGATACAGAAAATCAGTTGGCGGACATTTTCACTAAATCCTTAGCTAGAGAGAAATTTAATTTTATTAGATCTAAACTGTTCATAACTGCTTTAAATGAATCTGATTTGCCTTCTAGCTAGTTATCATCTATCATATGTATTTTGCCTCTGTTTTGATCACTATTGCTTACTGACATGCTTAAAATCAGTTGTTCATGTTCATTTTGGCTTGTTTTTCTCTTGTTTTTGGGTATTTCTTACAAACACATGTTTTACCGCAAAATAGTACCCAATTATGAGTGATATATGCCTAAGTATGTTCAAAACACATGATGGACTTGAAAATTAAATTTAATTAGCACACTAATGACTAGTTTTGTAAGTTTAAGTCAGGTTGACCATCGGTCAAGTTGCCAACTCGACCGATCGGAGGATGAGAGATTTTTTAAAAGAGCATATTGGTCGAGTTTCTGAGTTTACATAACTCAACGGATAGTCAGGCTGGAGCAAATTTAAGATAGGTTCAACCGACTAATATCCCTCTCAACTAGAGAAAATTCGACCGATCCGGCCTCCAGCTCCCCTAAGCTCTCTACCCTAGCCCTAACCTTCCTCTCCCTCACCCTAGTTCGACCTAGCTTGACCTCCCTTAACCTTCCCCCTTGTTAACCTGGGTATGTGGATGAGTTTTGGTGGTGAGTCTTTAGATTTTGCTCTCTCCTTCCTCTCCTTTTTGTCTCTATGGCATCCAATAGGAGGAAGAGGGATGCCCCAGTTAATGCACCTTCATCTTCGTCCAACTCCCGCTTGATTCCATTTGATGACACTTTCTTTGTCTTAAATGAGGCTCTAAATAGGTATAAGGAGCTCCTTCCCCGCAACCCTTTCCCTTTTTGTGCCCTATTTGAGCCTAAACCACGAAGACAATAGGTCATAGATCAAGTAGCATAGTTACTTTATGTTCACCATCTCTCTGCCTTGGGTGTTGAACGTGTGTGCTACAACAATTCCATCACTAGCACAAAAGCGGTTCATGAATTCTACACTAACTTGTGTTGGAATTACGACACCCTCGTACCCCCGCCTGCTAATCAAGTACTCCTCACATCCATGATAGCCGGGAAGAAATTTCCATTCTCTGAGGATACTCTGAACATCTTCTTTTTAGGTACTGAAGTGACTGACACCTGGCGTAAGGACTACCCAAAGTACTTTCACTTAGTTGAGTTTGAGGTCTTCAAAAAACTATATGCTCTTACTCTCCCTGATATTCATAAGTTCTTGAAGAAGCCTTAATTACCGTATAGGAATAAGTGCACCCTTCCCTCCTCTTCCTTAGACCTCAAGAGACACATCCTCTCCCTAGTTGTTAACTGCAATATTCATCTGAAGAAGAATTAAACTGAGATTGTAGAAAATACTACGGTGATCATGTATTATCTCTTGAAGAACATCGGAGTCAAGTGGTCAAGATATGTTCTCCATCATATGACCTGCTTTGACTCATGCAAGAACACCCGTGGAACCCACCCACCCTACCCATCCCTGATCCGTGGTTTGTTCTAGCTTACCACTGGAAAATCTCTTTTCCATGACCTTCATTACAAACCTGCTCAGAAAGGAATTTGCATCAGTGAGACCACTCTTCTAAAGTTTGTTCCTATCCTATCCTCTACCACACTTGGTGCCTCTACCTCTGCCTCTACCCGAGCACCTCCACCACCTCAGCCTTCCTGACATGCCCATGCCTCGTTCCATGTATCCAATGAAACCCTTATGGGCTACATGATGCATCAACATGCATACAACTTTCAGGTTCAGGAGCACCTACGTCAGGGCCTTTGTTCCGTCATGTCCAACATGAACATGTCATGTGCACACCCCTACCCAGCCTACCAGCCCTACCCAGGAGGTGACTATGCATCCTATGCATATGATCACTTTTACCCTACCACTCCACCTGCATCTTCTGTTGCTACACCCTCTGTTGTTGGTGGATCTACCCCTGGTGTGTTGTCTCTGACTGTTGGCCCCTTGGCCACTCCGCTTGCCAGGCTTAGTAGTTTTTCTCCTTCCCACAGGCCAATGAGCTCCATGCTCTTGGTATGTCTTGGGATGAGCAGAATGCACGTTGGCCTGATTGAGGTTTTGGTTCTCTTGCTGATGAGGAGATGTCAGACTAGGCTGATGAGGCGGCTGGTGTTGACGAGGGGGTTGCTAGTGATGATGAGGATGATGGTGAGGCATCTAATGATGATGGCTCTGATGGTTTGTTGGTGCCTCCGGTGATGAAGGCGATGACGACTACAAGCCAGATACTTTTGATGTTGAGGATGATGATGTTGTGGACATAGATAGCTTAGATGTTTAGTTGTCTTAGTTTTTAGTCTAGATGTTGATCATATATATCTTTCAAGGCTATTTTTTATTAGAAACATCTGGGCACATGTTCTGAGTTGTATCATTTTATCATCTAGCTTTCATCGTTTTGGCTTGTAGCTATTTTTTTCTTTCTGAGAACTTGCTTTCTGGGTTGTAATCTTAATTTTGTGCACACTTGCTCTTTGATTTACTATATCTCATGAGTTGGTGCCATGTTTTACCATATTTTGATTATGCCTTATATTGTTTGTTTCTCTCATCTCTATTTGATGTATGCTTTGAGTTTGTATGTTATGGATGTATGCTTTGGTTGTGCTTGGAGAAGACTTGTTTCTATGCTCCTCCACCCCCTTCCTTTTTGATAATGTCAAATGGGGGAGGAAAGTTCAATGTTTTGAAGCTCAACCATATTGCTTTTATTGCCTATGTGATCCTTTTCTTGTTCATTATATGCTTTATCATGTGACTTTCTAAAGGACCATATAGTACATATGTGTTATATTGTTTTGTGTAGATACACTAACTATGTAGGTACGAGTAAGCATATATTGAGGGGGAGCAATTCACATTGTTCTAATCTTGAATCCCCTTACAATTCACAAGGCAAAGGTATAACTTCAAGATCATTTTCAATATGATTGAGGAATGATTTGTCATTGTCAAAAAGGGGGAGAATGTTGAGTTGAGAGTTATACATTGCCCATATTTTGATAATGACTTAACCATTTCATTCATATGTATCTAGTATGTTTGTTCAAGTTTGATTTCAGATTTTAGGTACATGAAAATGATCAAATTACACAAGCCCTAGCTTGTTCAAGTTCAAGTCAAATGCAATGCAAGTGTGTAATTTGGGAAATCACTCCAAATGATCTTAGATGATTTTTGTAATCACTTGTATTGATGATATGACTTGTAACTAAGATGAGAAAAAACCAGGGACACTTCATTTCATGGTTTAATCACTCGAATGTCAATTTAGAAAATTTTTCACATGTTGTTCATCGGTTGAGTTTGAAACTCGACGATACTATGATGGATTTTCTAAAGATGACCCATCGGTCGAGTTGCACACTCATAGAGCTCAACCAACCGACTCACTGAGCAAAACTAATTTTAGCTCATCGGTCAAGTTTCCCAGAACAAACTCGACTGATAGTTTGAAAAATTGGCTTTTTCATTTAGTGGATCGGTCAAGTTACGTTTATTGAAACTCGATCGAATGTATTGTACAGAAAACACAGAAGAAGTGATTATAACCGTTGGAAAAATTAGATCTGTTGCATCTTGGAAAATGGCTATATTTTAACCCTAAGTGATCCCACACTCAAGGGAACACCCCCAGCTATAAATGGGACGCCTTGGAGTTCATTCCAAGTTTGCTCATTCATGTTATTCTAAGTCCTTGCTATAATTGAGTGTGATGCAACTCTTTGAGCCCCTTTCTCTCTCTAGTTTACACTTCATTTTGTGATTATGAGTGACATAGGTCTGTTGTAAGAGAGCTACTTCCTTGTGCTTGTAAAGTTCTCATCCACTCCATCTTCCCTACCATTTTCTCCATGAAGCAAAGGTGAAGCAAGCTATATCGAGTGAAGGTGGAGTTGTTGTTGTTGTTAGGGATGAGCATCGGGTCGGGTTATACTGGGTTTTGCCTGTCCCAAACCCAAACCCACATTTTAAAGCGGGCCATGGGTCGGGTTCGGGCCCGGATAAAATTGAAAAATATCAGCCCATACCCGGCCCATATAAGAATGCTGGGTTTTGGGCCAGATTCGGGTTTTCCCATATAACATCGAATGAGCATACCAAATTTTACTAGATCTAACTTGCTAACACGAAAACTGAATTAGTATGATATATATTTTGTGATAAACCTTCAAAAGAATGTATATACACTTTATGATATGTAGCCGGAATATGTATACCTTAGTTGTGTGTTCCCGTATAGCAACGAAAAGGATATTGAACGAGTAACAAATCATTTTCTCATACATGTGAATGTATGAGACTTAAAAAATCAATGGAGTCCACAATGTTGTGCCTTTTTGCTTCCTCATCCTATATGTATATACAATGAAATGGTTTTTGGAAGGGCAAAAGATCATTTGTCTCCTACATGTGGGCATATGACAAAAAGATGAGCATAGTCTACTATGCACTGAGCAAAAGATCATTTGTCTACTATATGTGGACACAATGAGATCAAAACAAAGAAATCAAGTACGTCTATTCATGTCAATGATGGTTATCTTACTTAGTATGAATACACTAATCATGTTGATTAATTACATAGTATCCATATTGTCATTGGTTAGGTACATACTACATATTACATCAAGAAATTTGTATGTTTTTCTTTCAGGACAAAGATAGATGTATACATATATAATGTACATAAAATTTAATCTGGGCATTTGGGTTTTCGGGCCTGGGTTTACCTCCTCCTGTACCCGGCCCAAATAAAATATGGGTTTAAATTTTAGGCCTGACCCACCCATATTATAAATCAGGTTCGGGTCTGGATCGGGTTATGCGGGTTGGGTCGCGGGTCGGATCAGACCGGCCCAACCCAATGTTCATCCCTAGTTGTTGTTCTTCAAGGTTGAAGAAGAGGTGAAGATCTTCTCCAAGTGAAGGAGAAGGCAAAGGTTGAAGATCCAAGAAGAGTAGAAAAGTCCTTAAAGGTGAATGACTTGTGCAAGAGTGGGTAAGACCTTGGAGAAGGCTGAAGACTCTTGGCAAAGTGGGTAAGTCCTTGGTAAGGTGGAAGACTCTTGGCGCTTGGATGGGTAAGTCCTTTGGTGGTCTTGTGTTGTAACTCTTATTGGTGAATATGTAGAGAAAAATACTTACAAAGTCCTAGAGGTTGACCTCTCTAGGTAGTGGACTGACTCTCTCCTAGTTTGGAGAGTGGAACCACTCTACATGACCTTGTCAAGTGCTTGCTATCAATTCCTCTCATTCTTGCTATGCTTGTTAGTTAGGATTTCAAATTGCACTTAAGATATTGGTTTTAATTTGATATAATTTGAAGGTCTAATCTATCTTATGAGAATTTTTGAAGCTCTATTCACCCCCCAGAGCACTAGATCCAACACATACTTCTGATCGAGTAGCAAATATTTTCACAAAGCTTCTTCCCAAGGCCAGATTTACTACCATGGTGGACAAACTGGGATGATTGATACCTATGGTCCAACTTGAGGGGGAGTATTAGTATATATGCTTTATTGAATTATGATATGTTATGTGTTGTGTTGTGTGCTTTAGACATGTCTTTGAATTATGATATGTTATGTGTTGTGTTGTGTGCTTCAGACCTAACTTATCTTTAGCCTTTCTTGTATCCCATATTGCCTAATTCTGTTACTTACTTACTCTCTTATCCTATAAAAGAGAGCATTGTATCGGTTATAACACATCAAAGTAAGACTTTTCACTTCTATATAGACCATATAGAGCAATTTCAGCCTCAATCAGACCAACATTTAGGCACCCGATTTCTTCATTAGTACAACAACCACAATCACTCCATCTTAGTTTCTATCAACCACTCTCATCCAAGCACCATTAGTAGTAGTCCAACCATCATCTTAGTTACTTTTAGGTAGTCAAGGTGAGTACCCTCTCTCCTAACAAAGGATGTTCTGAAACATTGAAAAGTGAAAACCATGTCGCAATTGGACAATATCTTTGATGACTAGGATCTATAGTAGCATCTAGGCTTAGCTTTCTTAATCCAATTGAAAATGTTCTAGTCATCACATTGTAGGTAGAATTTTGTGGCATTCAAAACAGTAGAAACTTTGAGACAAATAAAACAACTTCCTCCTGAACTAGACTAGAATTTTAGGTACCCGGTTTCTTCATCGCACAGAAGCCACAATCACTCCACTTTTATTTCTAACTACTAATCCCAAAGGAGCGCTATTTTAGCAATCCAGCCATCATCATATTTAATTTTCTGGTAGTCATTAGCTGGTTTCAGCCACAGCGATGGGTGGTCATCTAGATCTGTAATTATGGCTGTAAAACTGACTTTAGCTTTGTAGAAGTAGAGTTTTAGCTTATTACCAACCCCCATGACCAGAGAGAGTGGGTTGGGGATCTTGTGATTGAACACTGAATCATTTATCCCTTTCTTGATGGCCTAATGATAGGCATAGATATTCAAAAGATCATCATCCGAGTAGCAGCTACGCCATTTACCAAACTGGCTACAAAAGTCGGTTACAAGCTAGCAAGGCCCTGCCCACTAAAGGTAGTTCACCCCAGAATCTCTTGGCCCAACCACAGTTGAGGAGTCGAGGAGGAAAAATGTGATTTCATTAGTGGGAATGGTATCAGGTGGTTAATCCGGTTGTTGTCAAAGATCAATGCCTCGCTGCTAAGTTTTGAAGTTTATAAGATGATCTAACTGTAAAGATGCCCTTCTTCTCAGGCAAACAGTAAGGAGAATCAATAGTGTAGAAGTATCATTAATCATGGTTGCTATCACATTAGGGAAAAGATCATTGAGACAATTCCGATACATTCTTCAACCATATAGATCGAATACATTCTTCTACATATCCCTAGAAAGCTTCTCTCAATGGTCATTCAGTTCAATTCACATTTAGCACATATGTAGATGGGCATACAACAGTCAACCCCACACTAATACAAACTAGTCTACACTCAAATAGACAAGGTGGAGGGGGCTGACGAGTTTTACAAAAATTGACATTAAGCACATCGTTTATAACATATGGTACATATGTCCATGCGTGCTTTGCCAATAGCAGACTGAGAGAAAGTCAAATGTAGCTTTGGTAGTAAACTTCAGTTTACATATACACTATTCATTTCTCTTGAATGCGGATAGTTCTCATTGTTTTTGGAGAATTAGTGACTTATGTTATTCAAGTTAGAGTGTAGTATGGCCAATCTTTTCTGCTTTTCTTTTTCTTCACGTGTTCACGTCGCTTGAAATGAAAAAAGGGACAATTAGTGGTTGTGAGTGGTTAGTTTTTTAGGTGGTTGTGATATATAGGCCTATTGCTGCTTGGACGATTGGTTTGAATGAAAGAACAACCTGCGTTTTCAGAACCCATTTATAATGTCATGGTAAGCTAATTACATTGTGACTTTGGACTCAATGACTTAAGCTGAAATTCTTGTGAGTTTTGGAGTTTGTTTGTTTTTATTGTAGTTGTACCTAACCTGTGAATCATGCACTACATATATTCTGTTTGAAGGTTTGACCTCTTTCTGATTATGTTCTTTTATCCATCCATCGAAGTCTGTAGAATTGAATTGAAGACTGCTTGAGCTTAATTCGTTTTTGTTTTACATGTTTTTGAACTCTGGATTTGTTTCCGTTGAGGTCTGTTTCTGTTCTTTTGTCGATAAGGCTTTGTTTGCAGTCTTCTTTTTCTACATATTCCTATATGGTAGACCTTTGTGTTAACAACCTCTCAGGATAACTTCAGAGAGCACGATATTGAAAAAATATTAAGAAATTACCCCTTTGTTTAATTACATATTTAGGTTCAAAAATGGATTTTCCCGATCACGTCTAGTATGGGCTCAAAGCCTGAAATATTCATGTTCATAAAATGAATAGGTGATTTGATATAATCTGGTCTGAGCTTAACCTTGAACTATAAAAACACCTACTTTATAGCTTTTGAACATGAATCATAACTTTATTTTGACAAAATGATATTGTTTGAACCATGGAACACAACATCGTCGAAGTTTGGCGAAGTTTCGCCGAAGTTTCAAAATTCGACCATAGGCGAAGTCGAATACCATATACTTCGACCTCGTCCAAACTTTCGGGCGAAGTTTCATGGATGTCGGCGAAGTTGACTTTTTTGTGTGTATTTTTGTCTCAACTTCTCCGAAGTTGTCGAAGTTTCCTCGAAGTTGGCGAAGTTGGGGCGAAGTTAAGACCACCCAAAACCATAATCCCAACTAGTGCCCCAATGGCCATATAAGGCATAAATATCACTCCAACCCTCTTCATAACTTCTAATATCAACTCCTATGTTTTTTGTTGCCACTCATTCTTAGAGAGGGTGTTGTAACTACTATTTGATTGTATATTGTGTATAATACATATGGTGAACTGTATCTATATATGTGTATTGCACAATTGACCATTTCAAGCAACACATTGTATTATTAACCTACATAGGGCTAGAGGGTCATAAATCGTGTTCTTTTTTATAAATTCACATATATAAGATAGAGGTATAACATAATTAGAAGTTTTCCATCAAAGTTTTCTAAAAATTCACATCATTTCTTCAAAAAATGGCATCGAAGTTTGCGTCTAAACTTCCTCAAAACTTCCTCGAAGTTTCCACAAACTTCCACTTCCACACCTGGCGAAGTCGACACGAAGTCGAAGTTCTGCACCATGGTTTGAACGATAGAAGATTATTGACATGCACTATTTGCCTAAGACGTCCCTAGCCAACATGGTAGAATGTTAGAATTGGCTCCTCTTGGAAAATTGATATTCAGGCTATTACCAAGGTGATTATGCTTGTGTTACCACTTGAAAGATAATAAACACCATTTTAAGTTTAAAGGCAACATCCTTACTTTGTTAGCTTGGTTCGAAAATCAGTTGTAAGTGGTACACTGAATTCTGCTTTCAGCAATGCTACTTGTGATATAGCCTTTATCTGCTGGCTCCCCCCTACATAAGCTATTGGATACTGCTACATGTTTTATTTAATACAAGGAAGCACGGACACTTCTAGACAGCCCCTGTGTCCGTGTCGGACACGTTTTGGACACGGACACTTCCCGGACACGGCCCAAAACATTTTGGACATGGCTGGGACGTGTCCAGTTCATTTTGATCTTTTTCTGCACCCCGGACACTTCCTGCACATGTCATTACAGCAGCAGCTGCTGTAATAGCCTATTTTACAACGCAAATGTTGAATATACAACTATTGTTATGTCCTATTACTGAGAAAATGTAACATAGAGCTCATATCTGATCACAATTACAAGCAAATCTGTTGGAAAAAACAATAGGTAAAGTCTAAGCTGAATCAGATATTATGAATCAAATTATGGTCTAATAAGTTGGTTAAATGAGTAATACGAACTCGTATATATAAAAAATCTGTAATATACTATATTTACAGAAATACAGATTTATTTTTCTTCTTCACATTGTCTCTACTACACACACAAAGACACACCTCTATATGCATATACGATTATATATACATAGATACGTTGATCTCGATAAATTTGAAAACATATTCCAGTTAATATATCATACACCCACATATATGTATATATTAAAAAAAAAATCCCTCATCCAGTGTCGTGTCCGTGTCCTATATTTTTGATATTTGTCGTGTCCGTGTCTAAAAACGTGTTTGTGCTTCCTTGATTTAATATAGAGTTTTCTGTATTTTCAGACCAGTGAATGGAGGTCTGCCTTGTTTAATGACTACATTATGGTATGGATCCAAGATATGAGGCTCGTCATTCTTAGAACTATTAACTTGTTTTTGTTTGTGTTTCTGCTTGTCAATTCTTTCTTTAAGTAGTCATAAACAACTATTGAACATGATTCACTTTGTTGATCCTTTTGCTCCTGAAAAACCCTTGTTTTGTGGCTTAAACTTTCCTTCCTTGCTATCAGCTTCGCTTGCCAAGTTAATAACCTGGAGGGTGGAAAACGCGGCCATAAGGGACAGCCAAAATTAATTGGGTAATGTAAAATGGTGTGAAAAAATCATTAGGAAATGTTAGTTTACAAGTCTTTCATTAGTTAGGATAGTATCAGAGTAGCCATTCAAATTTTTGTGAGGGGGCACCTTGTGTCCATATAGAGTTTCATATATTATGCCGGTTAATCTGGTTGTTTTCAAATATAGTCCTCAAGTATATTCTATTTGTCAGTTGGCCTTAGAGATATTTAATTGTCCTCTATATATAAAATTTTCTAGTAAAGGAATTTCAAAGTCGAAAATCAAGTTTTCATGGCCAAGTAGCTCTGCAATTTTCCTTACAAAAGTCAAGTTCTGCAGTAAAGTAGAAACAGCCATGGGGATATTTTTCAGTTTCAGTTCAGCCATCAGCACAGCCTCCAACAGCATCATCTGGGGTTGTTGGTGCCTCTTGCCAAGGTCCACTCATGGCTTCTGCAAATCCATGTATTTTGTATCGAGTAGTGCATTCCCAAATGAAAACGCAATCCCCTTTCTTGATGAGCAATGGGGATGAACTCCAACGCCCTCACACATCCTACATTTTATCGATGGGTTCCCTTTTTTTCACTGCCTAAGAACTCATGGAATCTTGGACCTCCACTCACCACTCATGAATACCCGAACCTACCACCACTCTTAAGTTTTACTTTGAAGTATAAAACGCATGGATTGTATTCGCACCTAGAGCACTGGTATGAAGATCCACCACCAAAGTTTGGAGAGTGAGGAACAACAACAGCGTTGTGACATAAGGGAAATATTCTCATCCGATCCCCATGCTTTCTTTATGTATTGTTTTATATAAGGGCCATCGAAGTGAAGCTGCGTAGCTAGACAATAGTAGGCAGAGAACATGGTCTCATTTGGAACAACTCAATGTCATGAACAATGAGTGTCTAATAGTTAAGTATGAGTTTACGTGCTGCTTACAAACATGACTATAGATTATAGCATACGCTTGGGCTCTTCCCTAAAGCAGATATCAGTGAGTGAAGCAGACAAAAAATCAGTTGTTATTGTCTCCATTTGATGGAGTAACAGTTTTTTTTTGCTGAAAAGCTGAATAGTGAAAACTAATACAAACTGAAAGTAACCAGAAAATTAAAGGCAGAGAGGTATAGAGAGAATTAGCTAGAACTGTCTTCTTCCAAGGAGGTACAGAAATAGAGGCTGACGAGGGAAAAAGTCTTGAGAGTATTCCCATGGGTTTGCTGCTGCCACCTGTCTGGGTTAGTAGTTCAGACATCTATAGCCACCAGTAAAAGTTCAGAAGGTTGTCCAGATATTATTTTTTTAGTTTAACAAGTAGAATAAATTTATTTAATTGATCAATTAAATAAGAAAGGTATCCATTTCTACATAGGATATTTTTTTGGTCTCAATCAACGCAAGTGAGGTGGTGAGATGGACCGTACTCTTCTACTGTTTAGAGTTATATACATTCTTCTCCATATCCCTAGCAAGCTTCTTTCAGTGGTTATTCAGTTCTGCTCACTGTTAGCATATATGTAGATGGGCATACAACAGTCAAACCAAAACTAGTACACACTAGACGATCTACTCTACACTCAAGTGGGGAAAGGTGGAGGAGGGCCGACAAGAATTTTGACAAGACCTATCATCAGTGTGGTTCATCAATTCTAATATATGGTATATTTGTCGTACTTGCTTTGCTGATAGCAGACTGAAAGAAAGTTGACTCTCGGTTTCATAGTGAAGTTTAGTTTACATATATCTTATTCATTTCTCTTGAGTGCGGACACTGTTCTTTGTTTTTGTAGAATTAGTGACTTCTTTTATTCAAGTTGGAGTGTAGTGTGGTCAAACTTTTCTGCTTTTCTCCTCCGTGTGGTCACGTCAGGTGAAATGAAATAAAAGACAAAGATGGACGATTAGTGGTTGCATATGGTTATGTTTTCAGATGATCATTGTATTACATGCCTATAGCTGCCTGCACAATCGATGTGTATAAAATAACAACCTAAATTTTCAGAACCCATGTATAATGACATGAAGAGCTAATTGTAATATAACAAATTCAGTAGGCGTACTTCTTTGTTGACCTTCATAAAAGTTTATATACTTAAAGTAGCAATGAAAATTCAGAATATATATTTCCTCTCCTTTTTGCTTCCCGTTTGTTGAAATTCATTCTAGTTTTTTGGTTGTGAATATCGTGATCTTTGCAGCGGTGACTGAGGCAGTGGTGGGAGATACCAAATTTGTTGGTACAATATTGCATTCAGATACGAGGATGTACAATTGGCTTCTATCAGTGATAAAATGGACATCGAGTATGCTGCAAGATTCTTTTCAAATTTGTTTAATTTACTCATAGTTATGTGACTGCGAATTTATTCTCTTATAAAGACTTTTTTATAAAATAGAAAGCTAGAATAATAAAAGTTTACTAAGTTTGTGTGTAATGTCTACATGATTACAGTAACTAATATGTTGCGAAATTTCTTGTTATCATTTCTCATTCTATGCCACATGATAAGTGATAAAATTCCAACTTGCAAATTTTTGTTTCACAAATAATATAAATTCCCCCCTCCAGGCTTTAATGTAAAGTACTGGCTAGGAGAAGATATCTCATTTTGTAATGATAACACTCAAGACTTATGCAGTCCTCAATCATCAGGTATAACATTACATAAACCAGCTAGTAAGATGTAAAGAGTGGGTCTGAAAAATGTCAATATCAGGGGGTTTCTCGGTGACAGGAAATGGGTGAGTAGGCATGGAAATTTTTTAAGGCATGTAGTTCGCAGATAGCTCCACATAAGAAAACTCATGGATGAACCCCATGATAGTGAAAGTAATATTAAATAGTGCGTTCTAACCTGGACTTAACATTGCAACTCTTTTGATATTTTTCTTACCTATAACCACGTTCCTAAGTGATCAGTCTGTTGGGCATCTGGACTTAACATCACAACACTTTTGATATTTTTGACATACAGTCATGTGCGTAAGAAGTTATCATCCAGCTGGGTATTACTTTTCCAATTACCAATCCACACTATTTCATATACGTAAACATATGAGGAACCCACTTTATCAGTTCAGAAAATTAATCGCTGACCAACATGGTTGTTTTAGCGCCTTATGCTTGATATTATGCTGCTACTCTGATTCAAATGAGGTACGAGCTACCTACTATGTGCCCTGAGTAGCTTTTCTTTTATTCTTTCCATGAATTCTCCATTAAATAAATTGCATGAATCATAGTATGTGTTCACTGTAATAAATGGTCATTTATATCTCACTCTCTCCCCTTAGGTTGAGTTAGGGCTAGGTCAACTAGGAAGCACAAACACACCACGGTTGAGTCGGGGCTAGATCGGCGGCCTAGTCCTCAAATTTGTGAGTGGGGTAAGTGATCAACTTCCATAACAAAAGGGTTGTCAACCTCGTTATGCTTGCTTCTCTTGTGAAAGACCAGGCTACTAGCTAAGAGATAGTTGTCTTGTTCTTGTACAATATAGGTAGAGGAGTGGTTAGATAAATACTTATAGAAGATCTTTCTCCCACACAACTCCTAGGTTGCATGAGCCATAGCCCTAAAACCAATATTTGCACTACACCCTTTGACCACATATTTCTGACCTCAAAGTTTTACAAGATTGGTTTCCAAGACCTTTAACATGTAGAGGTATACTGCTTATCACCATGAATGCCACGAGCTTTAGCATATCAAGAAAATTGAGTACTGTCTATGTTTTCCATACATGAGCCTCTATCCGGGTGAGCATTTGAGGTATATATCTACAATAAATGGCATTCATACCAGATTGCTTTGCCTTGTCTAGTAATCTACAAACTGAGCCAACAACAAAGGTAATATTATCACCTACCACAATGAGACACAGAAGAGCTTGCACAAATAATCCGGTGAGAGTTTGAGGCAGAATCTGATGAATGAGCTCTATATCGTTTCTCCGTAGTGTCTCTTTATAAAAGGTCGGCCATTTTCTGTTTTCTTTCTCTTGCACTCATAACTGCATACTGCTGAAACTTGCACCTCTCTTTCAGAATTCATGTGTAGGCCTTTGCCTTGTATATTCCTTATAGTAAATGCCTATAGATCGCGAGGTTGAGATGAAATTGCCAAGTAGGCCAAAAATATGGCAGAAAAGCATAGATATCTCTTTGAAAGTTCATATCTTGCAACTAGGAGCAAATAATGTGGAGAAAGAAAATCTGAAATTCAGAAAAGTAATGATCTGACCAGTTATTAGAATCAAGTGTATTGAAGAAACAATTTGACATTTCATTCTATACGAATTATTGATTTCAACAATAGTTTTGTATAGCTTTATACTATTTGCTCCAATTATAAAATATAATTGTCTTTGAATTGTACTCTAAACTATTTATAAACAATGTGTGGCTAAGCTAATTACCAAAGATACAATGCTAGTTGGGTCTAGAATGAGGCATTCTACTACTAATATGTGACAACAATTGCCTCGTTTCTATGTTTTTTCTTTGGAAGCATATGAAGCATCTGATGTGTCGCTGCGAACACACCAAATCGACTAGGGAAATTATCCCTAGAGTTTACCCTTTTAACGGAAAACTACCCAAGCGGGTTGATTTGAGTATAGAAGGGATCGGTCCCAAGGAACGGCGTTATTAAGCGCCAATCAAAAAATTGCGATGAACAAAACGTAAATTCCCGTTTTAAGAGTTTGAATAAACTAAAACAAGAAAGTAAAATTGCAGAATTAAAATAATTTATCAAAAGAACTAGAACAAAAGAAAGTGAACTTGCAGAAAGGAGAATTGATTGGGTTTTAATTCAATTGATGGGAAATGTTGGAAGTACGGGTTTCACCCCCATGGGCTTTCATAATATCTTAACCAGTTTTAATTCCTTTTTAGATAAAGTTAGATTAGGACCATGTAGATTTGTTCCTTTCGGAAACAGATCCCATGGATTAAACTACCCGTAGATTTGAGGTCTCATCATTCTGCAGGTCCTGGTTCAATCATTCAACAAGTTCATGTCCAAGGTTTCATCAAGGAACATGTGAGTTCTATTCGATGTCCTGGTTCACAAGTCTGAGGTCTCATCGTTATGAATAATAACGGTCATGAAGTACAAATGATCAGTTCATAATTCATGTTGTTAAATGAATAAAGACTCATCTTTTATTATTTTAAAGGAATTACAGTTTGCTAAGACAAGTTATGGGGCTCATGGGGCTACTCCCCATGTCCCAGCAATGGAAGGACTACTCCATATCACTCATAAAAACAAGAACAAAGCTAGGAAGAATAGTGATTATGTTGCTAACAACACGTTGCGGACTCCGTCTCTCCTTTCCTTGCTTTGTTCCCTCGGGCAAAGTTCTAGATGATAGGGGGGTTGATTATGTGTTTGTGCACTCCCCCCTCCTTTTATAGCGGAAAAAGCATCCTCGGAACCCTAGAATAGGGCATGGCAGCGGCTGGAAAATCCTTGAGTCGGTGTGCCAGTCAATCAACTGGGTGGCCAGTCAGTCGACCAGCTTAAATGTTGTGTTATTCTAAAGCAAGGGATGCTTAACTGTTTGACTTGATGCTTCGGCGCCAAGAATTCTAGTCGACCGGTTCGAGGCGAGTCAACTAGTTTGACCATGCAAAACACGCCTTAATAGGGTTGAGTCGAGCGACTAGGGTGGCCAGTCGAGCGGTTGGCAATTTGCGGCTTCTCCCTGTCTGCTATTGAGTCAATCGATCGGAGGGGACGAGTCGACCGACTGGGCTTCTAGGAGGCTGAAGTCGGCCTCTCAATCTTCAAATTTCTCAAGGAAATGAAGTTACAATCTTGGACTTGAACGAGTGACAAGGGACATAATACCTACAAAATGAGGAAAAAATAATGAGAAATCTAATTAAAGAAAGAAAAATAAGAAAATTGTAATTAGTTCCCAAAATTAAAGAAAATAAGGAACGTAATGTCCTAAATAATTGACCTAAACAATGTGATCAAAGTGATGAATATGCATTCATCAGCATCCTAACTAACGTAAAATATGTTTGAAGAGTTCTAAATATAGTGAAATGTTCATAAACAATATCTTAACCTAACTCCTTACCCTCGTTTACCTTTTACAATTTGAATAATGACTTTTATAATGAGCTATGGTTGATGTGAGTGTGATGGTGAATATCAGCAAATCCAATTTAGGTTTCTGAGCTGAACACTAGGAAATTACGCATATGGACAGGTACTTAGAAGTTTTTGGAACCAAATTTGATTGAGGGGATAATTATCTCTTAGAAAGAGCTCTACAAGTTACTTGAGTGGAATGAGTGGACTATTGTACATGTTGCTAGATTTATTTTTCAGATTTTATGTGTATATAAGAAATATAAGTGAAGTGTATTTTGTAAAATAGAATTTTAGTAGTACAAAAGGATTAGAAAGATCTGTTTGTGGTTGGTTGTTCGGGCATGCTTCAAAGTGATGAATCATTGAATAATCAAACCCATATGTGTTATGAGTTTTCTCAGCAGATATCCTAAGTTATTTAAGAAGATAAATGCTTTATGCAAGATATTCTTTGATTTTCTACTTTATAGAGTAATATATGGAAACAAAAGTTGTGTGGGTAAGGTCTCTATGATGTGACGATCATGTGCAAAAAAAAAACTTCATAAAAGGATGTTTATGCTCAAAGGAGAGAAGTAAGATATAGATGAAAGGAAAGGCTAGTAAATCAGTAGAAAGATCTTCAAAAAAGTGATCGGATAGAAAACTAGAGAAGAACGAAAAATCCAAACACTCTCATCACTAACTGAACTGAACAGGTGGTAACATAGAATCATGTGGTCTAAACAATGATTCTTGCACTAGATACTGAGGGATACGAATTTAGAATGGCTTATGTACTATCTCTGAGGGATACGAATCTACAATGGCTTATGTACTATCTCACTGCGGCTCCACGCACTAGGAAATATTTCCTAGTTACATTTGTAAATGAGACATTATACTCAATGTTTTTTCCAAATGTATGCTTGTGCGTTTTTTATACTATATACAAATCTGAATCGGTTTGTTACAATGTTGATCCGCAACCTACCTCATGCAAAATTTTAAAAGTACAGAGATCAGACCTGCAAAATTTCATGGCTTAATCCGTTCATTTTGTCTTCAAAATGGGAGCTGTTGCATTTATCAAAATTTTCGTCGAAATTTCCAAAAATTTCTGTTCCCACATCGTCAAAACGGCATTCAAATTGGAATCTGCATACCTCATTTCTTGCTTATTTTCCACTTCTAGAGATGGCCGCTTAGAGAGGACATCCTGGTAGTGTTCTAATTTAAGAACTAGATCAACTGACTGCTCCCAAGAAGGAATCTTTTATTGCCATCCAGGCTAGAGGCCAAGTCCACAACATAAGCTAGTACTTTGTTCTGCTAAATTGCAAAGGAAACCAAGACCCAACCCGCAGTTCGCGGGAGCACCTTTGATGGTTCTTTGTATATCAACAACAGTCATGAAGAACTAAAGAAGTCAGTACAGATTCATCTCCCTAAGTTCGGCCTCAGAGTTGTGAAAGCGTAGTTGCCCACAATAGGCTTGGCCCTGGAGATGACACCTAATAGGGTGCTTTTGCTAGAATTGGGCATGCCAACGAGGGCAATATCTGCTCTTGAGTTCTAGCCTCTAGGATTGTTTATCTGCCAGAAAAACCAGAAGTTAGTGAAGACTCATCATCATTCATATCGTGAACTCTAGATTCAGAGGAATCAAACTCTAAATGATCTTCATCTTTCTTTTCACAACCAACATTTGCTTCCCATTTCTTTAACTTTTTATAATGTCCAGGAGCTCTATCAAAATATGCACTATCAAGGCCACCTTTTCCTCCACGAGCTATTGTAATTGTTTGGCTTTGCTGCATTAGCTCAGCACCTCCGTGCTTAATGAATGTCTTAATGAATGCATCTACTAAATGAAAAGATTATACTTCAAATCTATTTATGTATAATTGATCATGATGTAAGTTCAGCTCTGTGCTTCTCATTTTGAGAAGTAGATTCCAGATATGTCCTCTTAAAGAGGCCTTCATGCCTTCCTGGTAGTGTTCTAGTTTGAGAACTAGACCCATCAATTGCTCCCCGGGAGGAATCCCTTTATTTCCATCCAGACCTAAGGCCAAGTCCACAACATAAGCTAGTAATTTGGCCGGAAAAATCAGCAGATAGTGAAGACTCGTCATCATTCGTATATTTAACTCCGGGTTCAGAGGAATCAAACTCTAAACAATCCACGTCTTTCTGTTCGCAACCAGCACCTGCTTCCCATTTCTTTAAATTTTATGATGTTCAGCAGCTGAAAACTAAAGCAGCCGGCAAAGTGAACTGCAAAGCGCTTTCCTTGAAGACTCCTATGAGAATGTTATGAAAACTGAAGCTGTTGTCCATTCAAGAACTAGAAGTGAATTCCTCAAATGATTCTATCTCTGAGTCTGGGCTTTCCCATAATGAACCAGACAACTCCAATGTTATCTCCAATACTATAAACTTAGTGTTTGTCAAGGAAACTGCAAACAGAATCGTGGAAGTAAGCTTCAGCTTCAGTTTCTCCTTTTAATCCTAGTTCCTTACTGCCTCCGTATGTGTAATAAAATCTGCTGTAAAGTGAGCTCGTCCAGGATGGTCTCATAGCTGTAGCGAATGCTTTTTCTTATACTTGGCATGTTTCTGCAAATGCTATTCCAAAATGCACTCTCTAGATGTTGGTATGAATGATACTTATGATCATGATGTGTATGCTTGCATTTAATGTCAAATCCGATTAATTTGAAATGACATGCTCACGATTTATTATCTAGGTTGCTTAAAAAGTCTTGTAGTCGGGCGAATCTAGGGGAGAGGGTAGGGGGCCCTCCCAAATTCAAAAATCAAAATGTAATTATTAACTTATGTGTGAAGAAGTGTATACGGTAATGTTGTGTTGTTATATTGATATGTACAGCCTTATCCTATATATAGGAAAGGAGACTATTACAAGGAAGCACAAAGGAAGCGGACTAACCCTAATGGGCCATGGGCAACAGGCCCATGTAGACAATAGACTTATAACCTATTAACTAAATAGCCTATATTCTAACACTCCCCCTCAAGCTGGAGCATGGGTGAACGCATGTCCAAGCTTTAGAGTTACATGACTTAATTGAATGATAAGAAATAAATGACAAATGAAAGATAGATATGTCACTCACCATACAAAATTATTACTCCCCCTTAAACAATAATTTCAAACTGAAAAGATATGATGATGCCTCTTTGAGATGTATTCTGTAGGTTGGAGAAGCTCGAGCTTTGAAAAGGGTCTTTCTCTTGAAGTGCATCTGGAATGAAAAACATCTGAAGCAGACAATCATAAATACCACGACTATGTCGTCTTCACTGGAGAGGAATGTGGAGTGGAATAAGCACACTTAACACATGACACGTACATAACATGGCACGAACGCAGAGGCACAGTGTCGATGTAGCAGTGGAGAAGCCTCTGAATTGTCTGAGAAGTGTAGTCAACTAGAATTAGCGCAGATGACCACCGACGTGCATAACATGTCACGAACACGCTGGCGAGGTGCAGAGGTGGCGTCTCAACACAGAAGTAGCATATGCAACTCGGAGAAGACGTGACGAAGTAACTCGGTGAAGATCACTCTGGATGAATCCTTGCAGATACAATTTTGGCACAGGCTTGAAGAAGACGAGCTTCGAGGATGAAGAAGCAACCATCTGGAACACCATCAACGCAGCACGGATGATCAACTGGAACGTCATCAACACCAAAGGGACTAAAGGCCGGAATATGCGCAGCAAGCTCTTATCCTGGCGTACATAATGCAGTATGAACGCGGGAGTCTTGGTGTCAATGCTGCAACTGTGAGATTCTTCAATGTTGTCTGAAAAGTAATGTGATGCTAAGTGGGAATGACGTGCCACAAAGACATCAAGGAACCAGATGTGCTGAACAATACGAAGCTCCATGAAGATAGCCTGGAATATATCATCTTATCTCATCTCATCTCATGTATGTCTCCTCATATCCTCTCTCTCATGTTCTCTTCATACCCTCCTCTCTATCTCTCTCTTTCCTCTATTCCCCCCCCCCCGCACACCAAATACGATGAGACTGAGTAGATGGTGTGGAAAAAGGGAAATATGACCCCCCGCACATGGAAAGACACACACATGAGGGATGGGAGAGTGGGAAAGGAAAAAGATCAAATGAGAGGTGTAAAAAGTAGAGAAGAACAAAAAGAAGACTACCAGAATGGAAGCATCGGTAGAAAGAGGAGATACAATACTAGAAATTTGCTCAGCAAGGGAGGAAGTGGCACTGTAGGAATGGTTTCTCGGCATGAAAATCGATAATCGGAATCAATATGCAAAAATACCCAAATTAAGGTCCGAATAGGGAAAATAAATGGATCTTAACATGAAAAGGACATTTTCCCTTAGGTCGACAAATGTGGGGGTGTGGGGGCGGAGCCCCCGGAAAAAAAGTTTTTGTTGGGTTAAAAATAATAGTAGGATCCGATTATCATAAGTATTAGAGGAGAGATGGACCTTTGGAGGACGTCATTACTGAATTTGGAAGTGGTCTGACTGCTTCGGACATGCCGTGTGACTTGTCAGGGGTAAGATGCAGACTCCTGATGACACGTTGTGTGGGCTGCTGACACGCCGTGTAGCTTTGACGGCTCCCAACAACACGTTGTGTGGGAACGAGACACGCCATGTCGGATGTTGGAGGCGTGAACTGGATCTCCGGGGACACGCCGTGTTCCAAGTGGACACGCCGTGGCTGAGGCATAACTCAGATGTCCGCCGACATGTTGTGTTTGTTGTGATATGCACCGTCAGAACGAGTTTTGGAATCGAACACGGCGTGTGTTTTGAGCGACACGCCGTGTCTTTTGCTTTCTGGATGAAACATCGCGCCGTCAGGCAGTGGTGAAGCCAGAAAATCTGCATAAGGGGGCACCATCAATGTAAATGTGTTGGCGGTCATCTGAGATAGGGCACAACTAATAGTTTCTCAAAAAATCTGGTTACAAATGCAGGAACTGGGTCGGGCACTTGCCTACCCAGGCCTGAACGTGGCTACGCCACTGCCGTCAGGGTGATTTCTGAAGCGCGACACGCCATGTTGTTTGGACAACACGCCGTGTCGGCAGGGGCTGATGCACAATCTCGACGAGAATTTGTGCCATCAAGGAGATAAGTACCCCGAGAATTAGCAGCATGGGTCGATGGGAATTAGCGTCATCTTTTGTACTCCTTTGATCATGAACAGAGGTGATTCCTTGCTTGACCACGGCCGGATCTGGATGGAAATTAGCGATGTCCAGGGTCCCGAGATGTGGTGTAGCAATGAAGCGGTTGGACGCAGAGATGATGGATGTGTGGCGGCTCAACGCGGAGACGGTAGGGCAACGAGGCGGTGAAGACAATGGCGGTGGTTGCTGGAGCGGAAGGCAGATCTGCTTTGGTGTGGTTGCTTCAATGGCGGCGGCTGGGTATGGAGCTGCTTGAGATGTCGGGGAAAGTAAAGACAACGATGACTATGATGACGGCCACGAGAGAGACTCGGTGGCTTCCTAGATAATGGTCGGGAAGGATGGCATCGACAAATAGCTTTGGATCGAAAAACATAGATTGTATGTCGGGAAGGTTGGCGCCGACGTACAAATCTATGTGAAAGTGGGAGAAAGAGCCATAGAGGTCGGAAGTGCATAGCGGCAGCTGACCTATGCCATGGAAGAGGCGGCGGCGGTCGCCCGCAGGCGGGGGCGCTCTCCTTGTACTCTCTTTAGGAGAGGAAGGGGTGGCGGCTGCTAGGGTTGGATCTGGAGCCAGAGAGAGAAGAGGGAAGGAGGGGCGGCGGCTAGGGTTCTCTCCTCAGGGCTACTGCTCCGATACCATGTGAAGAAGTGTATACGGGAATGTTGTGTTGTTGTATTGATATGTACACCCCTATCCTATATATAGGAAAGGAGGCTATTACAAGGAAGCACAAAGGAAGCGGACCAACCCTAATGGGCCATGGGCAACAGGCCCAAGTAGGCAATAGACTTATAACCTATTAACTAAATAGGCTATATTCTAACATTATGGTAAAATATAACACATTACATATAAGTTTATGCACAAAGTATGAACAAACAAGCTCTATAGTTGGACTGGTCTATATTTTTTTCAACTTGAAATCAGCCCCCCGAGTATGACTCGGCTCCCCCTAATGTCACTTTTTGGATCCGCCACTGCTTGTAGTTATATTAAGTTTGAGTTATCTTTCTGCTAACTTGCTATCAAACACCAACATGTAGCATATCTCTGTTTCATAATTGCTCGCATGAAATCTGATTTGGATATTGCGCCATTATATGTTTTTTACTTGCCAATATCAAGTGTTCCAGTCATGTGTATGTGCTCTCTATCTCCTTCATTCCTCTTGTGGGTTTTCCATCCAAATTCTATTTATAGGTCTGAGAGCATAAAAGTTACTGGAGCAACTGATGGGGAAAGTCCATATGGTATTCTTGAGTCATTTGTTGAAGCAGCTGATACTGATGAGAAAAACTAAAACATATGAGAATAAGTGGGGAAATAATTCAAGCAGCTCCCAAAAAGAATAGTCGGCTAGATAGATTTGTTCAAGCTTCATAGTGAAATCCGTAGATCAGAATTCTACTTCACCAAATAAAGGTTATTCGACGAGACAATGAAAAGTGATTGATCGTGTGCCCAGTGTAGTTCAAAATTGGGTGATTTCAATTAAGGGACCTCAAGAGACCTTTGCAAATAGACTAAGGGCGCCTTTGAGGTGTGTTGGTTCTCTATTAAAGAAGCATCTTCCAAAGAAAGGCTTCAAATTTAGATGTACAAAATCATTTGATTGTTTAATATATTTTAAGAAAAAATATGTATGATTCTTATTAGAATGGGTGGTATTCAACCCAAAACCAATTGGCAATGGGTGAAGGGACCACACACCTTATAAGCTCCAGGACCTCCCCAGAGCTCAGCGATATGGGACTATTCTAACATCCCCCCTCAAGTGCAACCACTTTTGTGGGCTTACACTTGTTCTTTTTTAGGTAGGGTGTGGCCCTCACACTTATCTCGTGGGGTCCGCTCTGATACCATATTAGAATGTGTGGTATTCAACCCAAAACCAATTGGCAATGGGTGAAGGGACCACACACCTTATAAGCTCCATGACCTCCCCAGAGCTCAGCGGTATGGGACTATTCTAAAAATTCTTTTTGAAATATATGTATTTACGACCCTAAAAGATGTCTCTACTATATGTGGCCATCAAACTGGAAAATTTGTCCTTATTAGTATATGCAACAGATTTATGTGGTCATTAATACTACTAATGACTAACAATTTATATTACCGTTATCGGTATGCGTGGCAGAATCATGTAATCGCTAATATTATCAACGAATAACCATTTTTTATTGTTATAACCAACAACAAAATATCTAAGTTGACGCTAAGACCAATAACTACAAATTGAAATTAATCGCCACAAATTTTATTTACGGAAAGACCGGTAACGAAAACATGCGACGAATTTCTTTTCTTGTCATTAATAGTTATAACGAGTGAAATTTGGTACATTTACAACAAACATTTCCCATCGTTATTATATTATTTTCCTGCATTGCAAGTCTATTATACTAATAGGAAGAAGAAGAATCAACATCCCAATTAGTGTTGGGATCCGGAGGTGTGCTTACTGGCTTGGCTCCCAAGATACCAGTTTCTTGTAATCAATCAAGGATATACTTGCTTTGAGATAGACAATCCGGAGGTGTTCTTACTGGCTTGGCTCTCAAGATACCAATTTTTTATAATCGATCAAGGATATACTTGCGTTGAGATAGACATACTCCAGAAGAGGAATGGGATACTTCAATTTCAAAAAAATGGCGCAATTTTCCTTGATCTTTAGTAATAAAGTGTTTGCTTAGATATTCCATGGAAGCTCGAATACCCTGATGGTCACTTCCAAAATGGATAATATCATCTACATATACAATCAGAATAACTAGCCCAAAGTTGTTTTGACAAACACCAAATGATCAAAATGTGAGCAGTTAAAGTTGAACTTAGTGTGAAGAATATAAGATTGTATTGAACGTAATGGAATAATATGAATACAAGACTGGACACCCCTGTCCTATATATAGGAGCAAGGGAGAAACCCTGAGACTTATGTCCCAAGTAATCTAAACGGGCCGAGACACTAAAGGCCCACTAACTAATTAATATATTAACTAAATAGGTTAATATAAACTCTTTAACACTCCCCCTAAAGCTGGAGCATGGGTGAAACACATGTCCAAAGCTTGGAGGTTACAAGACTCAATAAAAGAAAAGATAAAAATTATAAAAGATTAATATCACTCCCCATACAAAATTTGATACTCCCCCTTAATTAATCCTCCCCCTGAATCATATGATGGCGCCTCTGTTCTTTGAAATTGTATTCTGCAGGCTGGAGAATCTTGAGCTTGGAAGGTCTTTGGAGTGCATCTGGAATGAAGAACATCTGAAAAATGGAACCTGCAGCTGGTGGCGACGTGATCGGCAGCAACGGGATGGCTGAATTGGCTGCGATTGTCGCTGCTGATTGGCGGCGGTGGCACTGCTGTTGTGCGCAGACGGCGTCGGGCGTACGGTCGACGGGCATGGGAGGCGCATTGGCAGGCAGCAGCTGCTGCTGTCCTGGCCGACGGCGGCTGTGACTCCATTGATGGTTGCGGCCAACGGCGGCAGCAGTATTGTTGTTGGGAACCAACGGCTCTGTTGCTGGCCGGGACACTTGCACTAGATGTAGGAGGATGCGGCGGCGGCGTGATGGTGACGTTGACGGCGGCTTGATGGTGGCTTGACGGCGGCTTCATACGGCGGCTTGATGCGGCAGCGGGATGGATAGCGTCGGCGTACGAAAATAAAATCAGATCTTAAGGAGGAGCAGAAGCCATGGAGGTCGGGATGTGCCTGGCGGGCGGGCGGCCGGCCTAAGCCATGGCTACGGCGGCCGCCCGCAGGCTGGGGTTCTTCCCCTCAGTTGCTCTCTAGAAAAGACGAGGGGCGGCGGCTAGGTTTCCCTCAGGAGCAAACACGCTTTGTTCATGCAGAAATTATTGTTCACTTCGTCGTACTGTTGACGCCGGAGTTACTGTTCACCGCCGGAAACACTGTTCACGCGGGCAACCAGCGGCTGTGCTGGGTTGGGTTAGGTTAGGAACCTTGCTCTGATACCATGTGAAAAATAAGATTGTATTGAATACAATGGGATAAAATGAATACAAGACTGGACACCCCTGTCCTATATATAGGAGCAAGGGAGAAACCCTGAGACTTGTGTCCCAAGTAATCTAAACGGGCCGAGACACTAAAGGCCCACTAACTAATTAACCTATTGACTAAATAGGCTAATATAGACTCTTTAACACTTAGCAAGAATTTGACTTAATTTATCAAACCAAGCTCTTGGGTAGTTTAGGCCATAAATGGCTTTTCCTAGGCAGCAAACTTTAGAACACTCTCCCTGAGCAACAAATCCAGGAGATTGCTCCGTATACACCTCCTCGTGCAGATCGTCATACAAGAAGGTGTTTTTGACATCTAATTGCAATAGAGGCCAACCTTTATTGACAGCCGCAGATATAACTAAATGGACGAGTTAAGACGAGATACAGGCCAAAAAGTCTCAAAGTAATCTACACCATAAGTCTGTGTATAGCCTTTAGCAACAAGGCAAGCCATAAGGCATTCAACTGTACCATCAGGTTGATATTTAAAGTAAAGATCCATCTACAAACCATAGGAGAGACATGAGCAAGGGCATCTACCAAGTCTCATGTATGTTGTGTATGAAGAGCTCCTATTTCCATCTCCACGACACGACGCCAAGCAGGATGTGTCAGGGCTTCAACCGTAGTCCTAGGCACAAAGACAATGGAAAAAGCAGTACTCAAATTGGCAAACTTGAACCAAGATTAGTATCACAACATAATTGCTTAGGATGTCAAGTACAAGTGTGCACCCCTTTCCATAAGCCAATCAAAATATCCAAGTCAGAAGGTACCTGGTTGTTGTCATGATCTATCGATGAGGATGGAGGATTGGTTGATGGAGGAGCCATAGAGGGAGTTGTATTCTTGCGGCGTCTTTGGTAAACTTGAGAGGAACAACAACAGGCTCTGCAGAATAACGCGCAACAGGTAAAATACATAGAGTTGATACCATATCAGAAAGTATAGTGTATCTTCAAAAACACTATATCTGCACTAACGAACCATTTCTTAATTGTCGGTTCATAGCATTTGTACCCTTTTAAATTTTGGAGTACCCAAAGAAGATACAATTGTAGACCTCGAGTCTTGTTTGGTTAATCTAGTTTGAACATAGTGCACAAAACATGTACTTCTGAAATTTCTAAGGGGCCCAAAAAAAGGAGGAGCCTCGGGGTACAGAATACTAAATGGGATTTGATTGTTTAAAATAGAAGAGAGGTTCGGTTTATCAAACATGAAGTGGGAAGGTAACTACCCAAAACATCTAGCGACGTGATAGTCAAACATAATTGTCCAAACCATGGTTATCAGAACCGAACCTAACCGTCTGGTTGAACCACGAACCGGTCACTCTACCGGTTCGGTCCCCTCCCAAAGCCGGAAATGAAGTCTGACCGGCATCAAACCACTTAACCGACTGGTTGAACCAGTGAACCGGCCCGATTTTAGCCCAACCGGTCCGTCTCTCACTTAGCAAGTAAATGTATTGTTGTTGCTATTTTTGTTAATAAATTTTAAATACTATATAAATGTTGGTATATAAATGTCAATGAATAGAATATATTTGTTATTTGCTCTGTTTATCAAGTTATTGTGAGCAGTTGTGCTATTATTTGTGTTTCATAACTTTTGCAAGGATATTTTCCATGAGTATCAAAGACATTTATATATTTTTAAATTACTAGTGACATCATGTTGGCGTCACAGTTTGAACCGGACAGACCACTAGTTGAACCAGTGAATTGGGAACCAGAGGCCTCACTGATTCGCTGGCCGGTTAGAGTCTGACAACCTTGGTCCAAACAACTTCTAGAAGATGATCGTTCTTTCTCTCTACAAGACCATTCTGTTGAGTGCAGGAACATGATGTTTGTCGAATGGTGGCGTGTTGCCAACTTTTTTACATAAAGTATTGACAGAGTATTGCATGAATTTTAGGGCATAGTCTGTCCTAAAGATTTTTATGGGCTTATTAAATTGAGTTTTAATTTCAACAAAAAAGCACTATTCATGTCAAGAAAATGTGTCATTTCCTTAAGTAAAAACAAACAAGTAGCATAGAGTAATCATCAATAAAGGTCATAAAATAGTGAAATAATGTCACACTCATTACTAAACATGGTCTTTATCAGCATGCACAATATTAAAAACACATCTAGTTTGTTTTCCTAATTGGCATGCATAGATGGAATTAAGTGTCCGAGCTTTGAGGTAGAAGGGTGACCCAGGCGATAGTGCCACTGAAGACCAAGAACTGATGAAGATAGTAGTGGAGTAGCTTGTAGAGCGTCAAGATAGTATAATTTGTTTGTCCCTGATGGCCCAAACCAATCATTATCCTCATATGCAGATCCTAAAAGACACGTCCATTAGGGTCAAACGTAATAGAGCACTGAAATTTTTTGATAGTTTTACTAATAGAAAGTAGATTCAGAGGTGATCGAGGAACATATGAGGCCAGTCTGAGTAAAAAATTATTCGATGTTTAAATATTTCCAACCCCATGTACTGGGGATTGAGTGACATCTGCTATGGTGAAAAAGGGAATAAATGAAGCAGTCATATCACAAAAGAGTGTAGAACTGCCAAAAATATGAGTAGAAGAACCAGAGTCAGTGACCCATTTGTTTTTTTACCATAGGGAGTCTAGGAATTCAGAAAAGTAGAATCATCATCAGGGCGTGCAGCCTTAGTCGGAGTAGGGAGTCTCTCTTGGAGTCATAGTCACAATATACTCTATTTTTTTTTAAAAGAAGCATTTAAAACGCGTATTATTCACGTGTCGTATATGACGGGCATTTTAAACTCCAAACCGAATAATACGTTTTAAACGCGTTTAATTCGCATTTTATACGCGTATTGCGTTTTAAACGCGTTTAATACATTTTTTTGTCATTTTAAACAGTTATGTACTTTTGCTTCACATTTGTTTTTTCCACGTCCTTTTTTACTTATAGCGGGGTTCCACTAAATCGTCCAACCTTCCTCCTCTATCCCCCGACACACCAAGAGGAGTAACCCTCGACATTCTACATGTACGCTCCATCTTTCTCCTCCATTCTCGCCCTTTCTTCCCTGATTTGTGCCTGCTGCTCCCACTTCTTCCCCTTCTTCCAATATTAGGGTAATTAGTTCGATGTTTGGTCATTTTCAATCATTATATGTATGTGTGTATATATATATTTGTATATATGTGTGTGTGTATGTGTATGTGTGTGTGTGCATATATGTAATCTGTTTTTTTGCCGAATTTTTTCCGAATAGTTAACCGAACTTTTACCGTACATTGACCGATTTTTATCCGAATTTTCCGCATAATTCCTAATTCCCGAATTTTTCAACTTGGCTATACGTATGCCGAATACCGAATTTGTGACTATGCTTGGAGTAGTTTGTCAAATTCAGTGTGGATCCAATCTGCAAAAGCAGTAGAGGTTTGGCAGGTTCTTTCTCGGTATAGTCAGTAAAGGCATGATTAGCCCGTGTCTTGGGATATCCATGTTTCACCTAACAACACTCGGTTATTCCAATCACAAAAGTTACAGTGTCTTGAGCCAGGGGGTGGACCTCATTGCTGGGTCCAGTAGAGGGTTGGCTACGTTCAGGTCTAGAAGGGGGCCGACCACGTCCAGGTCCAGATGGCTCAAAATGACCACGGCCTCCACCATGGCCATGGCCTATGTCAAAGCTAGAGTCACCAGAAAGGACAGCGAGAGTCAACGTCTCGGAGGAAGCAGACTGTGAAGAAGAAACAGACGGAAGGCGTTCGACTCTCTTCATAATATTGTGCAATTTAGGTGGAGGATCACTGGATAAGATCTTATCAACAACTCCCCCAAAGGAAGTTGACAATCCAACAAAAAATTGTATTAAGTTGTAGTCATTTCCCTTCCTGTAACATCCCAAGATTTGAGCTTCGGATAATATGATCTTAAAAGGAATGATTGGACTACCCATATCACCAAAGTGCACCTCCTTTTCCGGGAACCCATCACTAAAGAACTCTATAGTTAAGCGTGCTCAGCTTGGAGTAGTACTGGGATGGGTGACCTGTCGGGAAGTTGATCCTGGCATTCGCGTGAGTAAGGACAAAGCGCGCAGTTAAGGCTAGTGGTGGTCTGTGGGGACAGTCGTCATTCCTGAAACTCTACTAGAGCCTTGGGCAGTGGGCCCGGGCGTTACAGATGGTATCAGAGCATGAACAATAACTACACCAAACATTGCTCACATGAAACACAAACTAAACTCACCTTACATCTCAACCCTAGAAACTTAATGAAATGTCCTTGCGGATTAGGTTGACTTAGCCTCTAGGTTAGAACCTAGATGTTCTAGAACTAGGTGTAGACTTGTGTAAATTACCTCCCTAGACATGATTCGCGACATGTTCTTAGGATGTCTACACAAGTGTGCACCATGTTCTTGCTAGTTCTCTAGGTATCATGATACTAGACTGCCTAATGAGTGTGGTAACTCGTTTTGGTTTTAGTTTTATTCGAATGGAGTATGGTGGTTTTCATCGAATGTTTCAACGTTGGAGAAAATCTATTTTAAGTACTAGTATATGTACCTATGAAAAATGTTACCGCACCCAGAAAGGCAGTGAGTATCTATGTAACCTAAGAGAAAGAGATGTAACATCAAGTCTAGATGAGAGTTTAGATAATAGTGATAGTATCTAGAGTTGTCTAGAGCCATGATATAGGTTAGGCAAGTGAGTAACCTAGAAACCTAAGATGATGATAATGATATTGATGATGATGTTGATGTTGATAAGACCCAAGTTTGTCCTTGAGTGGGCTGAGTAGTTTGATGATATGAAATGAGTTTGACCATGCAACCCTATCTAAACCTAGAACCTTATATGATACATATGACTTGGTTGATGTGCTAAACATAACTAGTGGGTTGGCATGTTTTCTTGTATCTAGTCTTGTGAGATATGATATGTGACATATAGTTTGAGACCAACATGGGCCTCAATCTCTTTACAAAGGAGGATCTCTAGCATGGGACATATGAATAGGGTGAGGTGACCTTTTGATATGAGTCAACCCACCTCAGGAGAAGGTTAGAGACCTAAACACCAAAATATTTGAAATGTTGAAAAATAGGAATGATGAAATACTTGATGACGAGTCCCTAGCTAGAATACTTCTAAGTATATGAGTTGAGTGACCTAACGTGTGGTTTCCTTGAAATGTTGAACCCTAGATTTCCTATGAAAATATCTAACCCTAGAGAAAGAGGCAATTGAAAATTTGATGATTGATATATATAGGTGAGGGAGATGTCCCAAGACCTAAGATGTTGTATATGATGTGTGATATCCATGATGAGCCTCATACTCAGGTTAGTAATTGTATATAAAGGAATCTAGTGGTTATCCTTGTTTCTAAAAAAATGGGTAGAAATTTTTGTTATGGATAGAAGTTACGGTTAGTAAGTCTTGTTGGATATATATGTCTTAGCTTGAGTGGCTTGAGCTTGTGGAACTCTTTCTTGATACAAGTGAGAAAGTTTCAAAACCTCGATGTTGATGATAATAGTGTTCCTCAAATGATGCTCGATACATGAAAGAATCTCACTTAAGTTAAAATCTTGATATATGTGCAATGAGCCACTCTCATGAGATAGACCTAGTATGAAATCATACCATACATGAAAGATATAGATTTGAAATTATGATCTAGATATGATGATGTCATAAGATCTTAGCTTGAACAATCAAGGGTAACATGCCTAATCTCGTACCAAAAAAAATGATTAATTGGATATGTCGATGCTCTTGGGGTCATAACTCGAATGCACATGGTGAATAAATTGTTTAATTTTAATTTTGAAAATGAAAGATAATGAACATAATTGATTAGAATTGGTAGAAATTTTGGGGAAAGCAAAAACATGCATGAAATCTAGAATAAAGATGAGATACACACTGGAGACGATAATCTAAGTATATACCCCATTGTGGGTAAAGTACCTTCACAACCACGGTGGGATACCAGGACTCGACGATTTTCGACCTTGACTCCTAACAATGATCTTAGGCGAAAATTTCAAGGACGAAATTTCTTGTAAGGAGGGAAGGATGTGACAACCTCAATTTTCTCTCTCTTCTATTGTACTCTGTCTCTCTCATCAAGTGACTTATACTCAATTGAATATCAATTGCATTGTGTGAGTGTGGTTATACTTCCTTTTAGTCACACCAGTGATCAGTTGAGATGTTTGACATTAATTTGCCTTTTTGAACTAAGTTCCACACTTCCATGTCACCATCTTAATATATATGTTGGACCTCATTTCAATAAATTATTTCCAATATAAATCATGTTGTAGAGTTTTCAATAACGAGTCCAATGGCGCAAAATTCACCCTATTTGGACATTTGTAGCGCAAGTTTTGCCTTTTCAAAAATGACTAGTTTCTCACTTGAATTAGTTGTTTTAGCTTGAATTTGTCCCTTAGTGGGCCCCAATATACAATCAGGGCCCAGTTGCTTGCCCTTCTCCCCTCTTCCGTTTTGGGAAAGATCGCAGGACTGGGAAGAACGCCCGCCGCCTTTAGCCAAATCGGGCAACAAGGAAAGCTCATAATTGCTTGGAATCTAAACCCTAGTGCTCTTGATCAGATTATAAACCCCTCTCATCAAGCCTTTGTTCATGTTATTGGTTTCTTCTTTCCCTTAGCCGCGTTTCCCCTCTCCTCCCTGCCTGGCGGCAAGGGTTAGCGCCACAGGTGGCAAGGGCTACCAAGGTCAGTGGTTGCTCCTCCCGATCTTTGCCTGGAGGCCAGCACGTTGGCGAACCTTGGTGGCCGATATGCCCAGATCCATAGCCCTCACCTCGAGCCTCTTGCAGCTGCAGAAGGTGCTGATGAGGCAAGGCCAGTGCTGGGGCCGTCGACCTGCCAAGCCAGAGGCCAAATCCCCCACGACAAGGACTTGTCCTTGAAGAAGAAAACGGGCCGCGAAAGCACGCCCAAGACCATGCCTACCCCGACCTTGCCTTGCCCCGAGCTTCTAGAGGTGTCGTGGTTGCTGAGGGAGACCTGTGCGTCGTCCCCTGTTTCCACTCTGTTCCTGCGCAAGAACAGGGGTCACGCGATTGGGGATGATGAACAGCAGCCGCCCGGGGCCTAGGTCAAGAGAGGAGTCTGGACCGGATGTCCATGGGCCATTGTGGGTCTGCACTGAAATGGGGTCAGATTATGAGGCTATATAGTTGAGCCTTGACGAGGACGTCAAGAGTCTAAGTGGGGGAGATTGTAACATCCCAAGATTTGAGCTTCGGATAATATGATCTTAAAAGGAATGATTGGACTACCCATATCATCAAGGTGCACCTCCTTTTCCGGGAACCCATCACTAAAGAACTCCATAGTTAAGTGGAGTAGTATTGGGAGGGTGACCTGTCGGGAAGTTGATCCTGGCATGTGCGTGAGTGAGGAAAAAGCGCGCAGTTAAGGCTAGTGGTGGTCTGTGGGGACAGTCGTCATCCCTGAAACTCTACTAGAGCTTTGGGCAGTAGGCCTGGGCATTACACTTGCCTTTGGATTTCAATAATGTCATATGATAGGGGATGGTAAACCTCAAACGTATCCCAAAGTGAAAAGTGTTGGTTAGAATAATCTTCAACTGAGTTATCATTAGAGAATTCTTTCTTTGCCAAAATCTTAAAATTTTCAAAGACCTTTTTAGGGTTTTATTAACGTGAATAAACATAAGATAATTGATCCCACATGACCTTGGTAATTTGAAGTCGAAGCAGTAATTGACTTATTTTAGGTTGTGCATTGTTTATCATCTAGGTCATTACTCCTGAGTCGTCCTTAAAGAATGCTTGGTTTTATCATCACCGGTCTCGACAGGATAGGTGGTGCAATGGTATTACGATGAGAGTATTGGATTTAAGCATTGATGTGCAACTCAAATGATGCAGACATCGTATGGTAGTTAGAACCATATAGTTTTATTGTGGTCAAACAAAGTGTTCTTAAGTTATCAGTGGAGGCCATGATGGAATCTAGTATGTGCTCAATCCACACAAGTCACCAGAAAGATATAGAAGAGTAGCAGCTCAGATAGAAAAAGTGGCGTGAAGCATCACCCCAAATAACAACAGTAGATCTCATAAAATCAATAAATGTGTACAAAAAGAAATAAGGTCACAACGCCACACCATCAATTAGATTGGCATGTGACCAAGGTGGAAGAGAGGGAGAAAGTCCCTCCCTAAAATGTAAATCCAGACCGAGTAAGAGGTGTGCTATATCAAGAACAGTCTAGAAGGGTAGATCAAAAGCAAGTGCAAAGGGAGAAACGGAGTTAGGAAGGTGGATTAGTGATAGACGGTGGGGATGGGTCAGAGGCGGTGGGTGGTCAGGAGCAGCGAGCAGTGATCTACGGCAAGGGGGATAAGTGGTGGAGGGGTGATGGGCGGCAGATGGTGACGGTGGGCAAGTGAAGAGCAGCGGGAAGAAGGGACGGGGTGAAGGGTTACATGCAATGGGTGGAGGTTACGGTGGCGGGTGGAGAAGAACAAGAGAGGTGGCGAGGATAGGGAAGAAGGTGGCGACAGGAGAGAGGGAATGGAAGCATTAGGGTTGGCTTGGGGGGGATCAAACCACTCAGATACCGTGTGGGTAATAAAGCGTTTTATTGTTGAGATGTCTAAAACAAGATAGACCCTCTCTTTATATGGTATGAGAGAGGTCAGCAGATATAGAGTTCACCAATATGGGATAAAAGACAAAATACTAAAAGCACAAAATAAATAACAAAAAACTAAAATATATAAACACAAATAAAGATACAAAAACTAAACAAAATAGCGAAACGTATCCCTTATTATTTGGTGTACATGAAGAATTAGCCTTATCTTTATCTAAACATGAAGCATTCAACCCAATATACATGACCAATGATTAAGCAAAATCAACTAACTCCAATCTAGTCTTGAATTTATACAGGATATCTGCTTTTATTGATCACATTAAGCAAAGTTTCAGGTGCAAATATGTTAGTAATCATGCAAGACTTTAAAAACTGGTCCAATGAAGGAACCACAAAACAGATTTCAATAACCTTATAGAGAAATTTCTCTTAGAGGATAAATAACTTCTAGATGATAAACTCTAAGTGGTACCTATTAAACATAAAACTTTTTTTTTTGAGAAATTAAACATAAAACTTTAATGTGTTAATGGAATGACAATCAGCATATGAGTAGCATTTTGATAAGTTGCATTTAGCTCTTTAGTTCTTCATAATAACAGAAAATTGTGTGATTTTAAAAGGCAACAATGTTACCCTTCCTTCATATTTTCTCTTTCAATTGCACACACGTAGGAAGTTTACAAACATGATGTCTGCAAGAAAAATAAAACCCTACAAACAAAATCGAAATGCATGTACTTAGACTGAGGGGTAAACTCTCATGTAAAATGTTAATCATCCGGCCAAATGAAACGCAATGATCAAATCCGACGATAATAAAAACAATACAGCGTGATAAAAATCATGGTTCAGGCTTTATTAGTTGTTGGTTCTATGGAACCACCATAAAAATAATGCAGAGAAATAGATAACATCATCCTCCAAGCAGAGTGGAGATATGAATTCACTTATATAGATATCAGTGTATCCAATGCAATAACGTATCAAGCATTTACTTGTTATTCTTCAACCTATCACCACTCCATTACAAGGATGGCTTGTAGTAAGTCAAGCTTCATCCCAGTACTTGATTCTTCCGTTGTATATGATATGAGCCCCATCGTGATAATATTTCCTTCATCATCCTTCTGAGTTCTACTTGTATAATATTTTTCTGGATCCATGTTGATTTTATGAAGCCTTAGTTTTTGTTGACTCCAGATTTTTCATAGAATTAAAAGGAAAATATGAAATTGCTGTTGAAATGCAGGGTTCTTAGTTTCTCATGCTAACTCCCTCTTCTCCACCCCCTTCCTCTTTGTTCTGGAAACACGTCTTCTTATTCTATCTTTTCTCGAATCCTCCTGGACGGAGAGGGTTGGTGTGGACTCCGACCCCCCCCGGGAGGGAGGGTTGGAGAGGACGAAAGACTGATTATAGAAAACGTCGGAGTCAATCGTCACCTAGTTCACTCGCAGAGATTGACGATTCTCTCTGTGTTGCATCCATGGCGCAGGAGGCTGCTTACTCTATCCGCTTTAGTTCAATTGTAGTTCAGTTGGAGAAAACTGTTCTTTTTCCCGTTCCCGGTTGGAGGGTAGGCGTCCGAATGAGAGGATTCCCGCGTTTGGCGTTCAGCCGTCGAAGTGCCCAAGCAAATAAGTGGAAGGAAGAAGTAAGGAAATGAGACGACTCTTTCTTTGTCTATTTCATAAACGGATCTTCCCCTCCACACCAATCACGAGTTTTCTTTCGTTCTTATTGTATATTGTCGTTACGCCCTTCCTGATAGGTTTTGAAAAAGACTTTTCATGTCATTTCCATTTAGGTCCGATTCGGATCCCTCTGTTGTTTTCCTTTCTTTCCGAACCTTTTTTTCGAAATGAAAAAGAAGATGGTACACTCGAATTGTATTATTTAAGTGCTTATTGCTTGCCAAAGATCCTACTTCTACAATTGGTGGGTCACTGGGTTATTCAAATAAGTCGTGTTTTCTGTGGTTTTCCCATGTTACAACTTCCGTACCAATTCGATCGATCCGGAATGGATTGGTTAAACATTCCATTAGGGAGCCTGGTCTTGACTCTTCTGTGTGGTATTCATTCTTGTTTGGCTCTTGGAATCACATCCAGCAGTGGTTGGAACAGCTTGCAAAATCCAACCACTTCACCTACTTCATTGCCCCCAACCCTTTCCTGTACCTCTATTGAAACAGAATGGTTTCATGTTCCTTTATCGATTGGTTATTTCTTTCTGTTCGTATCTCTTTTTCCAATTTCGGTCTCGATTAGTTCACAAGATTGAATGGCCAAGTCTTCTCGAGCTTGGTTCGATTGTTTTCCAAGAATGTTGAGCTGGGCCCGGGTATGGGGGGGGAAGCCATGGGTATGGGAGGCACTTTCGAGGAAGTTCGGTTCTTTCACCTGTTTTGGTGTTGCTCTTTCGATTCATCTTTTTTTTGTCCCTCCGACAGTTGCTTGCCTCCTGGGCCGGGGTTTGCATTGTAGTCTTTTTCCCCAGTCAAATAATTCGTCAATAGAGCCTCGACCTATGAGGGTTGGTGTGTCCCCGCCCCACGCCGGGCAACCAAGCACGCCCCCCTTTGTTTTAGTACTAAACGGGGGATGGAACGAAGAAGAGAAATCGACCAAAGAAACAAACACAAACCAGCAAGATCAAGCACCTAAGACTTGTCCTTCCCCGAGCCTAATCGAAGGAGCTGAGAGCCAAGCCTAACCGAAGCGCGAGCCTGTTCAATAGCCATAGCCCTTTCATTCTATCATAAGCCTTCTCTAGGTCTACCTTCAGACAATTTCCTTCCACTCGCCTTGGGGCAGTCTCGCAAGGCATGAAGTGTGTCTTCTAGCTGCTCGCCACAGCGGGGGCATCCGGGATCAACCGCAAGATGACGACGTACGCGATTGGCGTTTGTCATCAGTCCCTGGTGTTGAATCAGCCACAAGAACGTTCTATACCTGATAGGTAGAGCGTTCTTCCATATGAGTTTCTAGTTCCCAGGAGAGTGAATTTCCTTCCCTTGACGAATTAACCGGTACGCTGAGCGAATCGAAAAGTGTCCCTTCTTTTCCAGATCCCAGCACCAACCATCTGTGGCTAGACTAGGATTCGGTGGCGGTAGGCAGGAGCTTTCCTTTGGTCATTTCCTAGGGACCAGAACTGAAGCTAGGAGTTGCGAAGCCATAAGTCAGGGAGTTCGGAGTTATAGGCATTGGGTTACATAGTGTTCTTCCTCCAGGTTGAGGACTCAGGTGTCCGGTCCAGAGTTCTGACAGGGGACTCCGGGTGGTGTAAGAGTTAGATGATTCCACAAGATTCCCTTGGTCTGGGTCCCTAGTTCTAACCAGGTCCTCTCGGTCTAAGAAGCGGAGAGTGACCGGAGTTAGAGGATTTGGGTGTCAGAGTGTCTATGTACTTTACTCAGTAGCATGTGCTAGCATGCCAATGTGAGGGATATAGACTTTTATAGGAGCTTTTGTATATAAGATATTTGATACTCAAAACGGGAGCAATTAAATTTACAGTCGACTTGATTGTTTTGAGATATCAACATCCATTTCCATGGTAGAATTAGCACCCCATGGAAGCAGCTATTTAATTGCATATAAAGAGGAGAAATCAACTGCACTAATTAACCAACCGTACTATTTCATTGCATATAAAGAGGAGCTTTTGTATATAAGATATTTAATACTTAAAACGGGAGCAATTAAATTTACATCGAATTGACTGTTTTGAGATATCAACATCCATTTCCATGGTAGAACTAGCACCTCATGGAAGCATCTATTCAATTGCATATAAAGAGGAGAAACCAACTGTACTAGTTAACCAACTAAATGCTTGAAAACAGCCATATATGGATAGTATCCTGGTAGATGATCGGTTTTCAAATGAAGTAATGACAAATTTAAGAAATCACCATGCTGATTAAAACAGAAAGCATTCAGTTTTAGACTTGATTATCCTAACTGTTACCATTTATATAAACACATGTTACAAGGAGTTGGGAAAACAGAATATATGTTCAAATTCAAACAATATGTAAACACTAGTGAGCCAGAAAAAAAATGAGAAACTTCCATGGGTAAACATAAAGCATTCAGTTTTAGACTTGATTATCCCAACTGTTACCATGTATATAAACACATATGTTACAAGGAGTTGTTAGATGGGAAAACAGAATATATGTTCAAATTCAAAAAATATGTAAACACTAGTGAGCAAGAAACAAATGAGAAACTTCCATGGGTGGGGCCAGCTTAAGTGAAATCAGTTCAACAAGATGTAACACTTCATTACAGAACAACCATATACAACAAGCTTAAAAAAACCTAATAGCAAACATATAGCATTGGAACAATGAAATTTTGAATGCTGAACAATTCTGAGAAATGGGATGAAAGGTTAGATGAGGGTAAGATAAGAATATATACATATGTCTAAGAATATATTAATGTTTCTATATCTAAACATACAGTTGTATATGTGTCTTGAGTCAACCATCCAAGAGAAGGAAAACTGCAGTGTTGCATATAAACTTTGACGTTTATGAACCATATCCAACAATCTTGCTAATGTAGTAGATAAAAGAGCCGAAAATACATGTAATTCACTCCATCAGATATCATTTTATCTTTTGTGCTGCAAAATCGTTACTAGATCTATGTGCCAAAAGGAGCCAACAAGCATGTAACATGTGAAGAGAAAATAAAGCTGTCAGCCACCGTTGATATTATATCCATTATGTGGAATGCTTCTTCTTCAAAGGCCCTAGGGATCAAGACGCTGTATGTACATTTGTATGGCTCTACACCAATCTCCCTCATCATATGTGCGCAACTTGGGAAGCTTTATCAGATTTACAAAGTGCATCTATCAGAGTGTTATGTGCAACACTATTAGGATATATACCCTGCTTTCACATATCAAAAAGTAACTCTACGGCTTCCTTCCATTTTCCCTCTTTGCATGGCACATTTATAAAACTATCGAAAGTAACAACGTCAGGGGTAATGCCCAGTTTTTGCATCTTATTCAGTAATGCTACAGCATCCTCCCATTTTCCCTTTTTACAGAGCACATTATTAAACTGTTAAAAGTAATAACATTAGGGATAATATCTAGTTTTTGCATCTCATTTAGTAATGCTATGGCATTCTTCCATCTCCCATCTTTACAAAGTGCATCAACTAGACAATTGTAAGTAACAATGTCAGGACCAACTCCTTGTTGTATAATTATCATCCAATAGCTCTAGAGCTTCTTTTAACCTCAAATCTTTGCAAAGTACATCCATTAAACTATGAAATGTAACAATGTTGGGATCATGGAACAAGACTTCGACTTCGAGCCGACTTTGACAGGTGTGGACATGGAAGTTTGTGGAAATGTCGAGGATTTTTACAAACAAACTAAAATTAAGCTAAAAAAAGCTAAAAAATCGATAGATTTCATCAAATCTAGCTAAAAACACAATATATATTACATATAGCCATCCATACAGGTTTACATATGTGGATAAATGCACGCTTACATACAGTCGTCTCCGAACTACGGAGTTCTTCCATATATAAAGTTAGTGACAATAAACAAACTACATAAAAATAGTGTAAATCTATGGTAGATTTAGCAGAGAGAGGGTCGGTCTATTACTATTAGCTTAGAATAGTAAAAGATAACATCAAAATCATCTTACCTCAAGCTCCAACACTTTTTCCCCCTCACACAGCCAACTCCACAAAATACCAGAATAATGTCGCCAACTTCGACAACTTCGATAAATGTCGAGGCCATTGTGGAATTTTTGTATGGGCTTGGGTCAACTTCGCCGATATATGGGGAAATGTCGACAACTTCGACGAAATGTCGAGGATATTGTGGAATAAGGATGTTTACATGGATTCGACGTCGCCGACCGTCGACATCGACATTATCGGCGAAATTTCGCCCCATGTCAACGACATTTAGTTCCATGGTTGGGATTGATACCTCATTTTTTCATCTCACATATGATATCCCTAGCTTCCTTCAGTCTTCCATCTTTACAAAGCACATTAATTAAACTGCTAAAAGTAACAACATTAGGGGTAATATCTAGTTTTTGCATCTCATTCAGTAATGCTATAGCATCCTTCCATCTCCCATCTTTACAAAGTGCATCAACTAGACAATTGTAAGTAACAATGTCAAGTTCAAGTCCTTGTTCTATGATATCATCGAATAGCTCTATAGCTTCTCTCCACCTCAAATCTTTGCAAAGTGCATCCACTAAACTAGTAAATGTAACAATGTCAGGATAAATACCTTGCTTTTTCATCTCACATACAATATCCCTTGCTTCCTTTACTCATCCATCTTTGCAAAGTGCATCAATTAGGCTGTTAAAAGTGACAATGTCAGGGTTAGCACCCTGTTTTTGCATCTCATTCAGTAATTCTTCAACTTCCTTCCAACTTCCATCTTTGCAAACTGCGTCAATTAGGATATTATATGTAATCTTGTCAGGATAAATACCCCGTTTTCTGATCCCATTTATGAAGTCTATGGCTAGCTCATGCTTTCCATCTTTGAAAAGAGCAACAGTTAGACAAGTGTAAGTAACAATGTCCGGTTGAATGCCTCGTTCTTCCATCTCATTCAGTAGCTCTATAGCTTCTCTCCACCTCAAATCTTTGCAAAGTGCATCCATTAAACTAGTAAATGTAACAATGTCAGGATAAATAGCTTGCTTTTTCATCTCACATACAATATCCCTTGCTTCCTTTAGTCTTCCATCTTTGCAAAGTGCATCAATTAGGCTGTTAAAAGTGACAATGTTAGGATAGATACCTTGCTTTTTCATCTCACATACAATATCCCTTGCTTCCTTTAGTCTTCCATCTTTGCAAAGTGCATCAATTAGGCTGCTAAAAGTGACAATGTCAGGGTTAGCACCCTGTTTTTGCATCTCATTCAGTAATTCTACAACTTCCTTCCATCTTCCATCTTTGCAAACTGCGTCAATTAGGATATTATATGCAATCTTGTCAGGATAAATACCCTGTTTTCTCATCTCATTTATGATGTCTATGGCTTGCTCATGCTTTCCATCTTTGAAAAGAGTAGCAGTTAGACAACTGTAAGTAACAATGTTCGGTTGAATGCCTCGTTCTTCCATCCCATTCAGTAGCTCTATGGCTTTGTTCCCCCTCCTATCTTTGCAAAGTGCATCAACTAGGCTGTTAAAAGTGACAATGTCAGGATAGATACCTCTTTTTCTCATCTCATATATGAAGTCTGCGGCTTCATTGTGCTTCCCATCTTTGCAGAGGGCATCAATTAGACAATTGAAAGTAACAATGTCGGGATGAATACCATGTTCTTCCATCTCATTCAGTAGCTCTGTGAGTTCCTTCCACTTCTTATCTTTGCTAAATGCATCAATTAGACTATTATATGTATGAATCTGAAGATTAATACCCTGTTTTCTCATTTTATTTATTAAGGCCATAGCTTCTTGCTTCCTTTCATCTTTATATAGGGCATTGATTAGACTACTATAAGTAACAACAGAAGGATGAATACCATGTTCTTCCATGTCATTCCACAACTCTATAGCTTTGCTCCACCTACCAACTTTTAGAAGACCATCGATTACACAAGCGTAGGTAAAACCACATTCGGGGAAATGCCATGCATGCTATCAAACAGCTTTAAACCTTCATCAATGTTACCAGAACGAATCAGGCCATTAATAAGAGTGCTGTAGGTCACCACATTAGGGCAGATACCATGTTCTTCCATGTCATTCCACAACTCTATAGCTTTGCTCCACCTACCAACTTTTAGAAGACCATCGATTACACAACTGTAGGTAACCACATTCGGGGAAATGCCATGCATGCTATCAAACAGCTTTAACCCTTCATCAATGTTACCAGAACGAATCAGGCCATTAATAAGAGTGTTGTAGGTCACCACATTAGGGCAGATACCATGTTCTTCCATGTCATTCCACAACTCTATAGCTTTGCTCCACCTACCAACTTTTAGAAGACCATCGATTACACAACTGTAGGTAACCACATTCGGGGAAATGCCATGCATGCTATCAAACAGCTTTAACCCTTCATCAATGTTACCAGAACGAATCAGGCCATTAATAAGAGTGTTGTAGGTCACCACATTAGGGCAGATACCTCTTTCTCTCATCTCATATATGAAGTCTGCGGCTTCGTTGTGCTTCCCATCTTTGCAGAGGGCATCAATTAGACAAGTGAAAGTAACAATGTTGGGATGAATACCATGTTCTTCCATCTCATTCAGTAGCTCTGTGACTTCCTTCCACTTCTTATCTTTGCTAAATGCATCAATTAGACTAGTATATGTATGAATCTGAAGATTAATACCCTGTTTTCTCATTTTATTTATTAAGGCCATAGCTTCTTGCTTCCTTTCATCTTTATATAGGGCATTGATTAGACTATTATAAGTAACAACACAAGGATGAATACCATGTTCTTCCATGTCATTCCACAACTCTATAGCTTTGCTCCACCTACCAACTTTTAGAAGACCATCGATTACACAAGTGTAGGTAACCACATCCGGGGACATGCCGTGCATGCTATCAAACAGCTTTAACCCTTCATCAATGTTACCAGAACGAATCAGGCCATTAATAAGAGTGCTGTAGGTCACCACATCAGGGCAGATACCCTCCTTGTGCATCTTTGTCAATAACATGAAACCTCCATCAATGCTACCAATACGAAACAATCCATCTATAAGACTACTGTATATAATGATGCCAGCATTTATATCTTTCTCGTCCATTAGCTTCATCAAAACCATTGCCTCTTTCACTTTTCCACTCTTACAAAGACGGTTCATTAGATTGCCATAGGTTAATATATTGGCTCCAAAACCGTTGTTTACCATCTCCTTGAGCAAATCCATTGCTGCAAGCAATTCCCCCTCCCGGCAAAGGCCAAGGATAGCAAGATTGTAGCTGGTAAAGTGAGGAGTTACAGATAGTTTTTCCATGTGCTGCCTGCTCTTGGGCAGTCCTGGCCACGGCGCGTTCATGACTGAGGCGTCTACTCTGAATCCAAGCTTTTGCATAGCTGCCATGGCCCCTAGAGCCGCGTCGTGCTTGTTGGTGCGTGTGAAAGAATTCATCGAAGACAGCAGAGTTGAGAAAGACGGTAACGTACCAGACATGTTCGTGCTCAGATGTTCCGAGATACTGGAATCATTGTCTTTGCATTCTGTCACTTTGGAAACCCTAGAATTCCAAGAGGACCGCTTATCCATCTGTTGTGACGGTGATCCAAATGACTTTGAGAGGTTACTTGGATTTCTTGCGCTTTTTGAGGCATCTGTTGAAGCAAAGCGGCGCTCCTGAGAGATACTACGAAGGCGCCTCCGATAGTTAATTCCTCGCATCCCTGAACATAGGCGGTATACCATGAAGTTGACGACGACCCGTGGTGGAGAGGGAAGGAGGCTCGCAACAGACCGGGTGTTTCGCATCGAGAAGTATTCCGTTGGGGTGGCATAGCAGCGGCAGTGTTCACAGCAAAACAGAGGCGGACTAAACTCAGACATAGGAGGAATGGGTCGAGAATGGGGTTGAGCATCGGACCGGGACCGGGACCGGGACCGGGCCAACCCGACCCAACTACTCTTCGTGAATGGGGTTGAGCGACAGACCCATTTTGTGGCCCACTATGCCTTCGGTTGCGAGGTACGATCATTGCATTGTAGTCGCCGTGCCCCCTTTCCTCTTCCTGATCTAGTGAATCACGAATCCTAGTTGATGTTCCCCCGAGTCATTGCTGTAAAGCCTGTCCGCGGAGCCGTCAACTAATCGCCAGGGGCTCCAGCTTCTACAGATTCTCCACCGCCTCGGAGGCGGCTATGGCGGTAGATGAGCAGTGCTTCGAGCTGCTTCTGACGACCAAGAGGAGCTGCAGGATGAAAGTAGCGGCTCGGAGTCCGGCTGCGGCGGCTTGGCTCGTTCGTGGCAGTGGAAGCGACGCTAAGGGACACCTTGAAACACAAATACCTGATTCCTAGTTGGATTCGATGTCTGATGTTAAAAGGGGTTGTTTCGCTCACGCTAAAGGCTCAAGATGCTGATGGATCTTATGCGTACTGCGGAAAACCTGGTATGCAAAAAGCAACCGGCAAAAACTTGTTCAGGAGGGGTATCAGATCAAGACTTGAAGAGCTAGCTGTATCTAAGCGGGTGGAGCATATCTGATCCTCTGATAATCACAGGGTTTGTCCAGCTTCGACACCTCAAGCTCCGTTGCATAACAATCTCCTCGGAAACCTTCAACGCTATTATCACACAGCTAGAACGACTCCATCTGTCTAGACCTACTTGGAAATTAACGGACCTCGTTATTAGATCTCCACGGCTAACTCATATGAAAATCAAGAAGCTAGGATATATTAACTCCATCGACATTGATGCTCCTGCACTAGAGTGCCTTGTGATTGACGAACTCTATGAGGCCAGCCATAGATGGTCTCTTGCACCTCCAGTGAGGCACTTTTCGCGTCTTCGCCTCCACACTACCGAGCCCCGACATTTAAACACCATGGTGGAGATGCTGGACAGGTTTACCCAGTTCCGGTACAGCATTTTACAGCCTCAGTCGTTCCCACTGTGCTGGCTGCGCCGGCTGGAATGTGCCGTGGACCTTACCAAATTCGCCCACCACTTGACGCTCCGTGAAGCGCTTCTGCAGGCTTACGTGCATGTTAGAGGATCTGACCGTATACAACATCACGTTCTCCACGACAGATCGGCGTCCCGAGTTGCAGGAGGAGCAGTGCTGGGAAGTGGATAGGATGTCCGTCGACTGCCTTCAGTATACTCTTCGTCACTTCAGGGGATTAAAGCTGGAGAATGAGTTCTTGAGTTTTATTCTTCAAAAGGGAATGTATATCGAAAAACTTGAGGTTTGTCCACCGTACGCAGAGCATAAAACTCTCTGCCATCAGATTATCGATAATTCGTGGTCTTATCTCTTGCAACAACCAAAGGCGTCCCCCAACTTGGTCATGCGGTTGTCTAAAAGTTAAAATTTTTCTTTCATTGTGCTTGTACATGTATTGTAAGTTGACCGCTGCGCAGTGAATGGAGGGGAGGAAATGAAAGCATAATGGTTACACAGGGCGAAGGGGAACAGAAGGGAATGGAGAAGAATGGAGAGAGGATCAAATGTATTTTCAACTACTTTTCTCTTCACTAAATCGGAGTGTTGACAAGGCAAAGGAGAAAGACTTGACCAGAAATTTATTATAAAGATTCAAGAAAAATATGAAATGTGGAGAGAAAATATAAATAATATGATCAAAAATACTTGTATAACTCACAATCAATGAGAAAAATGAGTATGTAGTCTCTCACCTCACTTGGAGAGAATACAAAATGTTTGGGGAAAATTGGAGAGAAAAATTAGAGTTAAAAAAAACTAGAATAAATATAGCACACAGTTTAAAAATAAAATCTTAGAATGTCTTCAAAAATGTTGGTAGAGAATACAAAAAGTTTGAGATAAACAATTTATTTAACATAATGAAAAATAGAAAAAGGAAAGAAATTGTGGAGGAAAGTGGAGAGAACTCTCAAGTTATGTAGGGAACTTAAATAAATGAAAAAGTAATAAATATGGAAGGAAATACATGTATAAGCGCAATGACACTAAAAAGAGAAGTAGTAGTCCATATTTGCATCAATAATGTTTTACATCATGTTACACATAAACTTCTTTGTTAGCAAAATAATTATACGAATAATATTTTTTATCACGAGACATGTGATTTTAATTTGTCTTGGTTTTATATGTACTAATATGTGAGGGGTGTATGTAACTTTTTAGAATAATATGGCATGTTAAAAAATGACATATTTTTTATATGTTTCTATGTTCTTTTCCCTTCCCCTCCCCATGCCAACCAAACATAATAAAATAAGTGTCCCCTCCCCTTCCTTCCCTTCCCCTCCCCATGCCAACCAAACATAATAAAATAAGTGTCCCCTCCCCTTCCTTCCCTTCCCCTCCCCTCCCTTCGCCTCCTCTTCATTCATTGCGTACAAACATAGGGTATAAGGAACAAGCCTCGGAGCTCATGCGCTCCCTTTGTTTCAAGAAAATTGAATTGAGCATGTATATTGACAGGGGGAACATTTACATAATACATTTCTTTAAGGGATACCCGTATAAAATTATGGTCACAAATACCCATAGACCACTAACACTCTTTCGGGGTCAACGTGTCCAAAATTATAAATGTGTAATGTGTCACATTTCCGATCCTATTCAGTTGAAAGCAACCAAATATTTTAAGGAGCATTCAATGGAAAGCAACCAAAAATTGAAAGGTTCATCTTAGGCATGCATTAACCTAGAGATCTTTTGTATCTGCATCGGGCCTTGGCTTTTAGTTCTGACGTTAGTAGTTTTATAGCAACCTCCACATTTAGCATGCATTCACCCTCCATAATGAATGAATGAATGCCTTCAAATTTAAACAAAATTTAGGGCAAGTTTTTATTAACAAGTTCATTTTTGTATGTAAATGAATCTAGGCATCTTGTGTTCTCGGCCTGGTGCCTAGAATTTTAGTTATAGAATTAGGGTTTGGGAAATATGTTTGGGCATTAAGTCTAGGGTTTGGCTTTTTTTGGTAAAGGGTGGCTTACGTTTTTCCTCTTCAACATAAATATCATGATCATTGAATGGGCCTTTTAAAAAAAAAAGGAGTGGCTTCATCTTTAATGAGTGTTACATTAAGGTTGCACTACTCAAATTGGTTAATGAACTGATGTAGCACTAGTTAGGATTTATGAATACATTAAAATAATAAACTTCCCACTTAGTCACATCAAGCAATGAAACTATATGTATATATACATCATGGACCGGTTAGGATTTATATATATGTCATGCTACGAAGTTTTAATATATGATATAGGGGCAAATTGATCATTTGCAAATTAGTTTCAGTTATAAATCAATATTTAGTGAGAATCTTGTAAAAGTCATATCTTTTTATTGAAAGCTCCAAAAATTATAAAGAATATACATTTTAGATTCCTTGGAATTTTCTCTATCATTTGGTCTAGTTTCCATCACCTGATTCCAAAGTTTTAAAAACATAAATTTAAGGGTTTAATAATTCATATTCACTTAATAAAAATTGAAGAGGGACTTTAGTAGATAAAAATTGGATGTTGGGTCAAATCCATGATCAGTAACCCTGAACTTACTCTCTACGATACAATCATGTGTCAATTTTAGGTTTTTACTGAAGATTTGAGTTTTAGAGTTTTTCTTTCTCTTGTGATCTTATTAGTAACTAAAAATAATATCATGATTAATAAAGATGTGACTTTGAGTCAAATATCATTAAGAAACCCTAAAATCAATGTTATGTTTAACATGACCCGACCTAGGGTTTTATCGATGGATTTATATTTATGGGTTTCACTGAAATATATCATTAAATCCTAATTTATGGATCAAATATTATATGTAGGTTGAGTTGACTTTATATTTGGAGGATTAGGATTTAATCTATGATTTAGCACTTGAGTCAAGATAAGTTTGCATCTCATATTATTCTTGTTGAGCAATAAACCTATTTTCTCACTCTCTTAACATGCTAGCCTATACAATCTCTCTCTTTTGGGTATTTATTCCATGTGAAACATTCTACTTGATTATGATCTAATGATCAACCTATTTTGTTGGAATTTATTTTGACTCTAATTAGTACCTTTATGAAACCCTAATTTTACCACTTATATGGTTGATGTTTAATTTCCATTTTTATCATGGCAACTTAATTATTCTATAAAAGACTACGCTTTATACTTGCCTCCGCATCTTTTAAATATTATGTGACTTAGTAGCCCTAGAGTAGTGTAATTACATTAGTTTTTGGGTTGTGTGTCCTTATTATATTTTTGGAATGGAGGTTGTGTGCCCCATACCCGGGTTTTGGGCCCACTCTTATATATACTAGGGAGGTCATTGTGTGCCATACTTTATCAGATTTCAAGGTTGTGATCCTTGGTCGTCATTCTTATTTATATTGTTCCAGTGCTATGTTTATCTCACATGCATGCAAGTTAATATACTTATGGTGGGTTTTGTGCCCAAGTTTTGTGTGTGATTTTGAGGCAAAACTTTTATATTCTAGTTCTGGCAAGTATTCACCTTGTTTATCATCTTTTGAAATTCAATTTCTTTTGTGCCTAGTTGGGTAGTCCTTTCCTTTTCTTTTGGGAATCCATGATTATTTGACGTCCTTTATTTCATAACATTGCTCAATACTCAATTTTGTATGCAGATACCATCATTTTGTTGATGCATCTACTTTTCTCCTTTTGTTGGGGTACGCTTCCAACCCCAGATGTAGGTCAAGGAGAAGATAACCAAGTTGGACCAAGACCACATCAGGTATAACTGAAACCTTCTGGGAGACTTTCTTGAGGTGGTTAGGTGATCCTCAGTTGATCATTTAGTTTAGTTACTTTTCATATGTATCACCCTTCATGGTGAAGTTTTGAGACAATATCAAGTTTTGTAATAGTTAGATATCTTATTTTCACTGCTACATTTGGTTACTTGAATCATACTTTTGAATAAAATTTCTTATCGTCCCTTTGTGAAAATTTATAATGGTGTTTGATATATGGGATGTTTCCTTTTTATTTAGTTTAGTAGGGAGTGGATCCCCTATCATGTATCACTCCTTACAAGTATGGTATCAGAACTGGTGGCTATCAGTTATCTAGCTATTTTAATATTGTCTCCTTGGAATTATTACCTTTTTCATAGGTTGCTTATACCTAGTACCCTTACCTTGTGCAGAAAAACCTTTATGGCGGGAGATAACTCATATGTTGACAACCTAGCTGGTTATGAGATACCCTAAAACCCAAAGTATGGAATGTCGAGGATGGATCCTCCCTTTACACCTTTAGTGTATCAAGTTACCGCTCCAACAGGAAGGCAATTCCCGAGAGGTCAAGATATCCCAACCTCTACTACTGCTAATGTGAGCATAGTCATATCTCCTGAGTAAGAGTTAGATTTGTTGTGACAGTTCCTTACCACATCTATGGTGGGAAAGATGAACACTCATCCAGTATCTAAAAATACAAAGGAGTGCTCGTTAACCAACTTCATGAAGATGCAACTTCCTTACTTCAAGGGTGAAGGAGAATTGGAGATGGTTGATAAGGCTAGTGACTGGGCTTTAGACATGGAGCGGACTTTTGATGGTATGGCATGCCCTCTGCATCAGAAGGTTAGGTTTGCATCTTATATGCTAGATGGACCAACTCATGTCTGGTGGAATGGAATTGTGAGGACTCATGCCATATCTAATGTGACCTAGGAACAATTCTTGCTACTTTTTCATGGGAAGTACATCTAGACTGCTGCCCTAAAGAAAAAAGCAGAATTTTATTATAACACCCCTGACCTGGGTTATGGCCTAACCCTAGATGTTTGGCTTAAGTAAGTTGCTTACAATTTGTTCTTATCTTCTGGGAAAAGTAATTAAGGCCTTTGTGAAGTTTATTCTCAAAAATTGAGCTTATATGCAAACTATGTGTGCAATATATAATAACCTAAGTGAAAAGTACAATTTACCCAAGATAAGGGTCATGTTGCAAATGTTACATGTTGAATATATTCTAAGTGTTTTGTATGTCATGAAAGAAAATATGATGCTAAGTAGTGACTTGTGCAAAGCCTAAACCCTAAGTGAGAACTTGTGTAAAATGTTAAGTGCTTGGTGCATCAATTGTAATACAATTTGCAATATGTACAAATATAGGGCTAATGTGTAATTTACCACCTCTACATTGTTTTTATTCTTACTTAGTGTAACCTAGAGGAAAGAGAAAGAAGGAGGCAATATGTTTGAAGCATCTTGAAGTATTAGTACTCTTAATAATGAAGAAAAACAAGAAAAGGCATAAGTAGGAGTCATACACATGAGCCATATTGTATGAGGACTAAGGAACAGAGCCCCTATCGGCCATAGAGCCATCAGGAGTAAACCTATCAGTTTGTGGATCCTTGGTTTGACCCATGACGGGCAAGGCACTTCAAAAAAGATATAAGGCATCGATTTGCTTTGCCTTGGAAATGATGGAGTGGAATAAAATAATAAGTTAGTGAAAGAGAGCTTGCCCTAGGAGGCAACACAAGGACCGCCCCTTTATCTTTTCTTTGTCTTTTTTGCTTGGAAAAATTATAGTGGAATGCATGCAAGAGCATGTGTCAACCTTGCATGGCTAAGTGGCATGAAACACCTTAAGTAAGGGACACCTATGACACTCTTTTCTATAAACCTCAAGTATAAATACCTTGACCTTCTTTTGTTGGCAAGATTTTTGGATCTAGCAAGTACCCTTTTCTCTTGTATCAAGCAACATCACTTCTTGTGTCGCCCATGGTGAAGAGGGTGAGTGGTATTGGCCAAAGAGGGAAGATATCAACGAAGGAAGGTTAAACCAACCAATTAAGGAGATATCACCCAAGATGAGGAAGGATATCGTGCAAGAGCTTAGAGCCCAAGTCTTGGAGCTTGGAGAAGGTCCATCCTCAACGTTGGAACATGAAGAAGTGAGGCTTGGAGCTTGGAAGATCAAAAGAGATGGGTTATATAACTTAAACCCCTCAATATTATTATCCTTCTTCAATAATTATTCAATTCATTGATTATTTGCAAATTAGGGTTTCCTATGATCAATTGATATAATCATGAGTTTCAATATGTAATTAGGACTTTTATTCATAATCATGAATCAAATTAATGATCTTGAGGTTGATGATGATGACAGCATCATTGGATACCCGATATGAGTTGATTAGTCTTATACAACCCAATTTGGGTTGAAGACCTTGTAACCCAACATGGGTTGAAGACTTGGGGAAAAACGATATGGGACCCAATATGAAGACTTGCCCAATATGTAGGTAAGTCATAGTATGTCTTATGGTCAATATGAAGGACCCTTATCTATCACTTGTACTTAGTACAAAGGTGAAACAAAACCTTATGCCTGATATGTGTAAAAACCCTAGAATGAGGATGGGTGCCCAAGATGGATGGTTGATATGTTGCCCAACATGCATGACCGATATGATGGCCAACATGAATAGCCGATATGGTACCCTTGATGGTGTAGGATATGGTACCCTTGATGGTGCACGATATGGTACCCTTGATGGTGCATGATATGGTACCCTTGATGGTGCACGATATGGTAACCCTAGGTGGTGCATGATATAATAACCTAAGTGGAAACACGATATGGTAACCCTTGGTGGTGCATGATATAGTAACCTAATTGGGTACACGATATGGTAACCCTAGGTGGTGCATGATATAGTAACCTAAGTGGGTACATGATATGGTAACCAAGTGGATTCATGATATGGTGATAGGAGATATGCTCTATATACTGATATGAGGATGTGGTTACACCACATCATCAATTGAATACATAACAAGATGATATATGCATGACATTATCAATCATACTACTTGATATGGTAGGCATGTCATCAATTATTAAGATTGACTAAGTGATGAGTATGATTAATGTAATAGTGAGATACAATGAGCTTAACTTATTTGATATTGATAAGGTTGTAGACCTTAAAGGTATGAACTAAGAAATTTATATCCTAGTAAGGATGAGAGAGAATCTAAGACTTGAAAGATGAGTATGTATTTAGCATACCTTAACTCAACATGACTACATGATTTGATGATAAGGGATATGCCCTAAGTCGGGTATGATGGTGTGATTTCTCCACACGATGAAATAATTATTTGTTATGATGATACATGCATTCTCAAGCATAAAAGAACAAGTATTATTGATCATGCTACCCAATATGGTAGGCATGATTTAATCCATTAAAAATATCTACGTGATGTATGCTAAGTGATTAAGTTTAGTGATGTTAAGGTAACATACCTTAAGAGGTGAATTAAATAAGATGCAATCCATGTCCTATTAAGGATAAGAGAAAAAGAAATTAACATGGGTGGTAAATATGTTGGGAAACATGTGATGATGCTCCTATGATGAGTGGAGTATGAATTAAAATTTGATTCTAGATATTATGATCTTGAATCCCTAATTGGTAATAAAAGAGAAATCCAACCCTAATGATGGGTGATGATATGCTTGTACAATTATAATCAGTTAAATTGAGATACACTAACCCTAACAATGAGAGGGATGTACTTTCTTATATCACAGAGAGATGATGTAAATAATCCTAACCCTAAGCATGGGTAAGATTGAACAATGATATTATAAGAGGTCTTTCATCCTAAAGCGTAAACTATCCATGAATCATGAAATGATGAATATCGCAAGATATGAGCTAAGGCGTCCTATATTGATAGACTTAGATGAGTCTTGTAAGCTATGTGGAATACATGTATAACAAGTAGACTAATGTCTTAAAAAATAAGTTGTTTCCTAGAAATGAGGTGACGAGATGTTTTATGAACTATGTGAGTTGTGTGAAATGCTTATACAGTAAGTAAAGAAGAATACCTCGATCAGAGAACCCGGAGATATTAGTTACTTGTTATAGAGGTGTTAATACTATGTGGGGGTCTAGGGGTCTGAATACCTAGACCCAGTAATCATGATGATAATGAAATCTTGAAAGCCTAATCGATTGAATATAACCCTAATTCAATAGAAGGATGTGTTCCTTAGTAATTCATGGTTAAAGACATATGTTGAAATTGTTGATAACATGATATAATAATCATGCAAATATCTTAATGCATTAAGCATGGTCAAGTAAGAGATATGTGATTATGTGATACAAATCCAATGAGCTATGTGGACTATGTGAATAAGTATCTGGGTCTGATGACCTTGCGTTAATGATCATCTGCTAAGTGGTGACAATGCTCGGTGATGAATGAAGGGTTGAATACACAAGACAGATAATGACAAGAGGTTGAGATTCTAAGTGAGCTATGTGACTCACTGAATATGAAAGTGTCTAATGAATGCTTTTATGCTTTTCTTTATAGTAATTGTTGTTAATCTTGTTTGTAACTTGATTGATGCTAAAAAGATACAGTAATACACTTAATTAAGCAAGATGAATATTATCATGTAGTTGCCCAGACCATAGATCCATTTAGTGTCAGCAATTGCTGAATGGTGAAACGAGTTTTACTTGGAACGCATATTTTTTTGAATATGTGATAATATAAGGGTGCTCAGTGGACTCCCAAACTAAAATAAGGGTGCTTAGTGGACTCCCCAAATACATCAGGTTGCTCAGTGTACTTCCTGATAAAATCAACACAGGATCGCTCGGTTGTCATCCTGATAATCCAAGAAAGCTAAGTGGTCTTCTCCCAAAGAGAGTACATGCTACGGTAGTAACTCTATAGCGAGGATGTCACTATACCCCAGCATAGCAAATTCCAACAGACACAAGATGTCATGCTAAACCTAAGTGTTACCTAAGTGTTCTCGAGGTGATTGAGAAAGAAGAGGTCTTGACAGTCGGTTCTTCCATTGACCTTGTATGGTACCGACTTTGACTTACTAGTGGTTGGTTGGAGTATGAGTGGTATATCTCATCTCCTCTGGGCATAAGTATGAATGTGAACATGTAATTAGCCGCATAGTATATTTGTTTAAGGTTCAAATACAGAAACATTGGTTGATGCCTTATTACTTTTATACATCTTGTTAGATAGATGTTATACATGTTCTTTCTATTCATTTTCAAGAAAAAGATGAATTGTAAATATGTTATTAATGTCCTTGCTTGGTACTTGAAGATATGTCTATCAAACAAATAGAATACATGCAGTTCAGTTTTTATTATTTTCTGTGATATTAGTATTGTTGGTAGAGAGTTATATCTCTCGCTGGGACAATAGTCTCACCCCATGGGATCCAAAAATTTTAGGTAAGGCACAGACAAGAGACTAAGAAACGGGTTGCAGAAGAAGGAGTGTATCAGCAAGGATCATAGTTGCATTTCAAGTTGAGTACGTTGTTTGTAATGTCCTATAGATAGAAGTCCTATGTGTCGTCTTTGTACTCTCAGGTCCTTGGAAGATAGTCTTAGTGGTTTTCACGAGCGATTTGAGATTTTGGGTTTGCTATCTCGAGGATTTTTATGTTGTTACTATGTGTATCAAGCAAGGCAGTTAGTACTTGTTATTCTCAAGAAGAGACAGAATACTAAATGTGTAATGTGAACCATGTGTATATGGCTTTGGTTCTTTATGTAAGAGTTTTCTAGAAAATGGACCTATGTGCAAAATGGCTTTTAAATTTTAGTGATTTTTTTTAATCCGTTGTTTATGGTTATTCCGCTTGATTAATAACGATTTGTTTTTCGGTTTGAGAACGGTCGTTTCAAGTTTGGTATCTAAGATTAAGGTTCGTTGAGTCTACAGAGACAGAGGACTAAGGTGTTGAGTCTGTGTTAGTGTCCTCCAGTATACCCTATAGTGACTTCTGCTTATGTAGAAGAAAGGGTGAAATTTAAGAATGACTGGAGAACATAAGGAATACATTGCTTAGAGCAATGTTGTTTGCACCAAGAATGGGTGCAAGGGATCAAGCAAGGGAAAAATGAGTGCCTGAGAATTCCCATTTTGACCCAATCAAGATAAGAGAATCTAGCTTTTATGCTCATGTTGGGCAGGTTAGGACAACAATGATGCGTATAAGTAGACTGGATACTAGCATTACAACTAAGGATATCAGTCCTCAATGCAGAAACCTTGGGTTCTAAAAGAGTTCTGAGATAATATAGTCATGATAAAATAATGGAAAATGTGGGAAGAGTTCACATATGGCGAGAAAATGGACTCTGTCATCAGTAAAGACAGATATTACATCTGTGATAGTAGTACCCAAGGAGGGGAAATAAGCTGAGAATCAAGGAGAAGTCTCTACAATTCTAGAAACATTTGTCTAGTTGTTCTAAAAGACCATAGTTTTTGGTGCCACCAGTGCAATAAATGCTTAGTGCTCTGGAATAGTAGTCACTAAGTAAAGGCAAAAGTCCTAACCTTCCACCTATAAGAGCTTTTGAATTAGCTTTTATATCAGTAATAAGATCAATAAGACCATGGTACAAGGAAAAAACATGTTATAGAAATAAAAATCTTGAGCATACTAAACCATTTTGTTTGAAAGAAGGGAGGAAATGACCCAATAACTGAGGAAGTCTCGGCAGGGCGTACGAAAGTTACAGCCAATAGGGTAAAAAGGAAAAAGTGGTGACATGAAACAACTAGACTCTATGTGTTGAGTTAACCTGAAGCGGTAGATGACAGCAAGGGGTGATAGTCAGATAAAGCTTTCTCATTTTAATATGCCTTCTTTTGATTTTACCTAATAGACATAATGGGGATTGCTATTATTGACTTCTCTATTGATTGCCCTATGGGAACACATGGGAGAAATGATGAAAACTAGAATTTATATTATGTTCAGTATTCTTTTAAATGCTTTATAATTACTCTTATCTATGTGAAAGAGGGTGAGGCATAGAGGTGATGCTTAGAGAGAATCCAGGGATGCTAAGCCATATGCTTTGATAAAATGAAAAGTAAGGAATAGATTGTTATCTCTCTGATTATTCTGATCAAGTAGTCATTTTGAGATAATCTAGTTAGCCTAAGAAGACTGGAAATATGGCATGAGTGTTTTCATCACATCCTAAGTGTAGTAAATTGGAATATGATATAATCTCAGATCAATCTATGTGCATAAGGGAGTAAGAAGTATAATCCTCATAATAGGAGGAAGGAGAATGAGGGAGATGATCCCTTTTCAATAAATTCTGTGTGAACAGTAAAGATCTTTTCCATAATATGGAAATGGTAAATGTGATAAAATTATAGAATGATCATAAACATGTTGGACTAAGACAAAGAAAGGAATGAAACTAAATAGGGATTTCTAAGTGAACTTTCCCAAGTACATAGGGATTACTAAGTGAACTTTCCCAAATACATAGAGATTTCTAAGTGAACTTTCCCAAATACATAGGGATTGCTAAGTGAACTTTATCAAATACATAGAGATTTCTAAGTGAACTTTCCCAACCAAACAGGGACTGCTAAGTGGACTTCCCTAACTATAAAGGATTGCTAAGTGGACTTTCCTAACTAGATAGGGATTTCTAAGTGAACTTTCCCAAATACATAGAGATTGCTAAGTGAACTTTCCCAAATACATAGGGATTGCTAAGTGAACTTTCCCAAATACATAGAGATTGCTAAGTGAACTTTCCCAACCAAATAGGGACTGCTAAGTGGACTTCCCTAACTATAAAGGATTGCTAAGTGGACTTTCCTAACTAGATAAGGATTGCTAAGTGGACTTTCCTAACTAGATAGGGAATGCTAAGTGGACTTTCCTAACTAAATAGGGATTGCTAAGTGGACTTCCCTAACTATAAAGATTACTAAGTGAACTTCCTCAACTAAGTGTATGTCTCCTCTTTGATAAACAACCCTGGGTAATGATGGGGTGATAAAAAGGGATATGTTCCTTCCTTTCATGAACATGGCAATAAAGTGAGTTTAATGACACTTGATGTGCATAAGTTAGAGTCGTTTGTTTGATGGGTACTTAGAAAAATATCAGTTCATTTGTGACTTTAGTTCCGAAATTTAGATATGTGTAATATATATGATGTCTCAAGGTTAAATATATATCCTTTTGTATGTTTAACTTTGTTACTAGTAATAGGGAGATGGAAATAATTAGGATGTGATGAGTTTTCTCCGCATGTGAAGACTACCAAGATGAGGAATTCTAGTACCCAAGATGTGTAAGATGATATGAGAGATTAAGAATATAACTTTCGATAAAATGAATAATGTTTGGTAACTTAGAAGGGCCAACCTTGAGATAACTTTAGTATGGAAGTCATATGTCAGGGGTTTATACTCCGCATTAACATAACATCAATAAGGAGGTATTAATTGATGGAATAATTGTAGATTCATTATAAGAAAAAGCTTATCAAGCTAAAAATGATTCCTTAAAATATCTCTATCTAGATCTGTTGAGGTAACTTATACCTAGCCTCTAGAGGTACTTTCAAGCTAAGTTCTTCTTGGACAAGTAGCCTCTCCTTGTGACAAGAAAATAGACAACTAATGGGATAATTGGTACATGTCATAAGAAAGCTAGTATTGAACCAATAAGATAGACCGGTATAATAGAGGTATGATTAGACTTGTAGCCTCAAAAGAAGGGCAGAATGTAACTATGGTCCGGGAAGGATAGTTGAGAATAACAGATTCTATGATAATCTTGTGTGGAAGGATCTTATGCTGGTCAAAGTTCTGTAGTATCTCCATGACATCAAGATTTTATGTAGATACTTGATGATATGATGCATGAACAACAATTGTCTCCTTTTTATCTGGGATTTCGGGGACGAAATCCTTGTTAGGGGTTTATAATTGTAACACCCCTGACCTGGGTTATGTCCTAACCCTAGATGTTTGGCTTAAGTAAGCTGCTTACAATTTGTTCTTATATTTTGCGAAAAGTAATTAAGGCCTTTGTGAAGTATATTCTCAAAAATTGATCTTATATGCAAACTATGTGTGCAATATATAATAACCTAAGTGAAAAGTACAATTTACCCAAGATAAGGGTCATGTTGCAAATGTTACATGTTGAATATATTCTAAGTGTTTTGTATGTCATGAAAGAGAATATGATGCTAAGTGGTGACTTGTGCAAAGCCTAAACCCTAAGTGAGTACTTGTGTAAAATGCTAAGTGCTTGGTGCATCAATTGTAATACAATTTGCAATATGTACAAATATAGGGCTAATGTGTAATTTACCACATCTACATTGTTTTTATTCTTACTTAGTGTTACCTATAGGAAAGAGAAAGAAGGAGGCAATATGTTTGAAGCATCTTGAAGTGTTAGTACTCTTAATAATGAAGAAAAACAAGAAAAGGCATAAGTAGGAGTCATACACATGAGCCATACCGATTGAGGACTAAGGAAAGGAGCCCCTATAGACCATAGAGCCATAAGGAGGGCAACCTATCAGTTTGTGGAGCCTTGGTTTGACCCATGACGGGCAAGGAACTTCAAGAAAGATACAAAGCATCAATTTGCTTTACCTTGGAAATGATGGAGTGGAATAAAATAATAAGTTAGTGAAAGAGAGGTTGCCCTAGGAGGCAACACAAGGACCACCCCTTTATCTTTTCTTTATCCTTTTTGCATGGAAAAATAATAGTGGCATGCATGAAAGAGCATGTGTCGACCTTGCATGGCTAAGTGGCATGAAGCACCTTAAGTAAGTGACACCTATGACACTCTTTTCTATAAACCTCAAGTATAAATACCTTGACCTTCTTTTGTTGGTAAGATTTTCGGATCTAGCAAGTACCCTTTTCTCTTGTATCGAGAAACATCACTTCTTGTGTCGCCCATGGTGAAGAGGGTGAGTGGTATCGGCCAAAGAGGGGAGATATCATCCAAGGAAGGTTAAAGCAACCAATTAAGGAGATATCGCCCAAGATGAGGAAGGATATCGTGCAAGAGCTTGGAGCTCAAGTCTTGGAGCTTGGAGAAGGTCCATCCTCAACCTTAGAACATGAAGAAGTGAGGCTTGGAGCTTGGAAGATCAAAAGAGGTGGGTTATATAACTTAAACCCCTCAATATTATTATCCTTCTTCAATAATTATTCAATTCATTGATTATTTGCAAATTAGGGTTTCCTATGATCAATTGATATAATCTTGAGTTCCAATATGTAATTAGGACTTTTATTCATAATATTCAATCAAATTAATGATCTTGAGGTTGATGATGATGACATCATCATTGGATACCCAATATGAATTGATTACTCTTGTACAACCCGATATGGGCTGAAGACCTTGCAACCTGACATGGGTTGAAGACTTGGGGAAAAACGGTATGGGACCCAATATGAAGACTTTCCTGGTATGTAGGTAAGTCATAGTAGGTCTTATGGTCGATATGAAGGACCCTTATCTATCACTTGTATTTAGTACAAAGGTGAAACAAAACCTTATGCCTGATATGTGTAAAAACCCTAAAATGAGGATGGGTGCCCAAGATGGATGGCCGATATGTTTCCCAACATGCATGACCGATATGATGTCCAACATTCATGGCCGATGTGGTACCCTTGATGGTGCATGATATGGTACCCTTGATGGTGCACGATATGGTAACCCTAGGTGGTACATGATATAATAACCTAAGTGGATACATGATATGGTAACCCTAGGTGGTGCATGATATAGTAACATAAGTGGGTACACTATATGGTAACCCTAGGTGGTGCATGATATAGTAACCTAAGTGGGTACACGATATGGTAACCAAGTGGATGCATGATATGGTGATAGGAGATATGCTCTATATGTTGATATGAGGATTTGGTTATACCACATGATCAATTGAATACTTAACAAGACAATATATGCATGGCATTATCAATCATACTACTTGATATGGTCAGCATATCATCAATTATTAAGATGGACTAAGTGATGAGTATGATTAATGTAATAGTGAGATACAATGAGCTTAACTTATTTGATATTGATAAGGTTGTAGACCTTAAAGGTATGAACTAAGAAATGTATATCCTAGTAAGGATGAGAGAGAATATAAGACTTGAAAGATGTGTATGTATTTAGCAAACCTTAACTCAACATGACTACATGATTTGATGATAAGGGATACGCCCTAAGCCCGGTATGATGATGTGATTTCTCCACACAATGAAATAATTATTTGTTATGATGATACATGCATTCTCAAGCATAACAGGACAAGTATTGTTGATCATGCTATCCAATATGGTAGACATGCTTTAATCCATTAAAAATATCTAAGTGATGTATGCTAAGTGATTAAGTTTAGTGATGTTAAGGTAACAGACCTTAAGAGGTGAATTAAATAAGATGCAATCTATATCCTATTAAGGATAAGAGAGAAAGACTTTAACATGGTGGTAAATATGTGGGGAAACATGTGTTGATGCTCCTATGATGAGTGGAGTATGAATTACATTTTGATTCTAGATATTATGATCTTGAATCCCTAATTGGTAATAAAAGAGAAATCCAACCCTAATGAAGGGTGATGATATGCTTGTACAATTATAATCGGTTAAATTGAGATGACCCTAACCCTAACAATGAGAGGGATGCACTTTCTTATATCACAGAGAGATGATGTAAATAATCTGAACCCTAAGCATGGGTAAGATTGAACAATGATATTATAAGAGGTCATTCATCCTAAAGAGTACACTGTCCTTGAATCATGAAATGATGAATATCACAAAATATGAGCTAAGACGTCCTATATATAGACTTAGATGAGTCTTGCAAGCTATGTGGAATACCTGTATAACAAGTAGACGAATGTCTTAAAAAATAAGTTGTTGCCTAGAAATGAGGTGACGAGATGTTTTATGAACTATGTGAGTTGTGTGAAATGTTATACAGTAAGTAAAGAAGAATGCCTAGATCAGAGAACCTGGAGATATTAGTTACTTGTTACAGAGGTGTTCATACTATGTGGGGGGTCTAGGGGTCTGAATACCTAGACCCAGTAATCATGATGATAATGAAATCTTGAAACCCTAATTGATTGAATATAACCCTAATTCAATAGAAGGATGTGTTCCTTAGTAATTCATGGTTAAAGACAAATGTTGAAATTGTTGATAACATGATATAATAATCATGCAAATATCTTAATGCATTAAGCATGGTCAAGTAAGAGCTATGTGGTTATGTGATACAAATCCAATGAGCTATGTGGACTATGTGAATAAGTATTTGGGTCTGATGACCTTGAGTTAATGATCATCTGCTAAGTGGTGATAGTACTCGGTGATGAATGAAGGGTTGAATACCCAAGAGAGATGATGACAAGAGGTTGAGATTCTAAGTGAGCTATGTGACTCAGTGAATATGAAAGTGTCTGATGAATGCTTTTATGCTTTTCTTTATAGTAATTGTTGTTAATCTTGTTTGTAACTTGATTTATGCTAAAAAGATATAGTAATACACCTAATTAAGCAAGATGAATATTATCTTGTAGTTGCCTAGACCATAGATCCATTCAGTGTCTGCAATTGCTGAATGGTGAAATGAGTTTTACTTGGAACACATATTTTTTTGAATATGTGATAATATAAGGGTGCTCAGTGGACTCCCAAACTAAAATAAGGGTGCTTAGTGGACTCCCCAAATACATCAGGTTGCTCAGTGTACTTCCTAATAAAATCAACACAGGATCGCTCAGTGGTCATCCTGATAATCTAGGAAAGCTTAGTGATCTTCTCCCGAAGAGAGTACATGCTACGACAGTAACTCTATAGTGAGGATGCCGCTATACCCCATCATAGCTAATTCCAGCAGACACAATATGTCATGCTAAACCTAATTGTTACCTAAGTGTTCTCGAGCTGACTGAGAAAGAACATGTCTTGATAGTCGGTTCTGCCATTAACCTTGTATGCACTACTACAGAAACAACATTCAGTGTCGCTTTTCTGGGTGTTGGTTATTTAGGAAAACCGACGCCTATAATATTAAACGTCGGTTATTTATGCAAACCGACGTCTATATTCGAAGACCAGCCAGACACGGGTACCACTTTGTATTCAGCGTCGGCTGGTTATAACAGACCAACGCCTAAAATCACCCACGGAATCCAATTTTCGAGTGAAAACATTTTAGGTCACCTACAACATCGGTTTTTTAACTATTCACCGATGCCTATTTAAAATGAAAATTTGCGTGAAAAGTCCCACTTTCAGTGTCGGTTATCCCTAGATAACCGACGCTGATAATGGTTCTCGCCAAATAATTTAGGATAAAGGTTGTCTAGTTGGGCGTCGGTGTTTTACTATCAACCGACGCTAAATCATAATAGGCATCAGTTTTGTAGATAACCGACGTCGTTGACCAACTTAATAGAGGCCTGATCACCCGGCTCTCCCCCTTTCTTCCTGTTTCATCGATTCTCCTGTGCGCTGCTCGTCGCCGCTCTCCCAAAATTGCCGCCTGGTGCCTGCTGCTTCTCGCTCGCCGCCGATGCTCCTTGTTGCTGCTCTGCGTCACTACCGCCGCCCGCCGCCTTCCTCCTTACATCGCCGCCGCACCGCCTTCCTCCTTGCTCACGCCCTACTGCGGTGCGCTCCTTCCTCCCTGCTCACGCCCTACTACGGTGCTGTCTTCTTCCTTGCCGCCACCCGCTGCTTGCTGCTCTGCTCTCCAGGTATTAGCCGTAGCCTCTGTTCTTCTTTCTCCCTAGCTCTTTAACTACAACACTTCCTGACTTCAAAACCTAATCACCTTAGCCACTTGGCTACGGTTACCTCGAAATTCAGTGAGATACCTTCTAGTTATAGAAGTCCTTACTTCACTTTCTTCCCGACTAAATAATCAATCAATTTCGTTAAAGACTAGTTAGTGTTCTACTTCTTTCACTGAGAAGAATGGCCTACCACAGTCGTGCTGCCCAGCACGGCCATGGTAGGCCAACACAACCACGGTCGTGTTTGCTATTGGTAAAGATATGAACAAATTTATATGTAATGCTTTATGTAAATTCTAGGATACGAACAAATCTTTTGCTTGCATATATTTGTGCTTCTAATCCTAATGCTTGACCTAATTCAGTAAATTTTGATGCATGTTGAAATAAGATTTAAACTTGTCCATTCTAGCATCCTAATTTGATTTGATTAAACCCTAACATCAATTGTGATGAAACCCTAACATGTACATATCTATTATTGTGTTTGTTGGCCTAGAAACCCGTCCAAGATTTACTCATTAGGAGTAAATCTTGGATAATCCCTGGTTTGGGACTGTTCTTGAACACCTAATCTCACTTAGGATGTAAGTGTATAATGTGTATTGGGTTTTCGAGAAAATTTCGGTAGCATTTCCCCATTTGTTCTCTAAGTACACATGTACTTAGAGAACAGCGGGGAAATGCTGCCGAAATTTTCTTGAAAACCGAATACACATTATACACTTACTAGTGAGATTAGGTGTTCAAGGATGGGATAGGTGGTACACATTTATTATATATAAGAATGACATCACATGTGTTTGTTGGCCTAGAAACCCGTCCAAGATTTACTCATTAGGAGTAAATCTTGGATAGTCCCTGGTTTGGGACTGTAATAGGAGTAAATCTTGGATAGGATGTAAGTGTATACCCTAATCTTGTCCTAATATATACTTGTTTTCTCTTTGATCATAGAATGGATAGATCATGGATGTCCATTCGCAATCGCTGCACCCCAGAGTTTATATCTGGTCTTGATCAGTTTATTAGATTTGTCGAGGAACATTGGAAAAAACCTACAGATAGGTTCTACTGTCCATGTAGGCATTGCGGTAACAACTTGAAAGTCAGCACTGGTGAGGAAATCAAAAGTCATGTCATGTGCAACGGGATTGTACAAGGCTATACAGAATGGCACTGGCATGGAGAGATTTCAAACTCGAAACCAGTAGATGTCGATAGTAGTGCTTGGGTGGAAGAAGAAATTGCCTCCGATGATGTAGATGTGAACGAACCATTTCCAGTAGACATCGTTGATGCGATGCTGGATAGTTGTAGGGTAGAGCACATCGATCCACCTCCTATCTTTAGAAACATTGTGCATGATGCTGAGATACCGTTATACACAGGCTGTGCTAAGTTTACAAAGCTTAGCGCTGTGTTGAGATTGTATAAGTTGAAAGCTAACAATAGATGGAGCGACAAAAGATTCACTTCATTGTTGACTTTGTTGAAAGAAATGCTTCCTGAAGGAAACGAGCTGCCAATCTCAACATATCGGGTAAAGAAATTGTTGTGCCCAATGGGAATGGATGCCAAGAAGATACACGCATGCCCGAATGATTGTGTATTATTTCAAAAGGACTATGTGGATTTGAAATATTGTCCAAAATGTGGTGCATCACTGTATAAATTGACGAGTTCGGGGGAGTCTAAAACTGGTTCTCCTACCAAGGTAATGTGGTATCTACCTATAATATCATGGTTTCAATGCTTGTTTGCCAATCCGATAGATGCAAAGAATTTGAGGTGGCATGAAAGAGTAAAAGACATTGTCAATGAATTTGGTAAGAAATCACAATGTAGTATGGCCACACGGAGTGACAATTCTTCATTCAAGAAGAAGTCAATATTTTGGGATCTTCCTTATTGGAGTTCTTTGACAGTTAGGCATTGTATCGATGTAATGCATGTTGAGAAAAATGTCTGTGATAGCATCATTGGTACTCTGTTAAATATACCAGGTAAGACTAAAGATGGGATAAAATCCAGACTGGACCTACGAGAAATGGGAATAAGGTCAGAATTAACAGAATTATGTGAAATGGGTAATAAAAGAACATACTTAACTCCCACTTGTTACATGTTGTCTAGAAAGGAGAAGAAAGCTTTCTTTGAATGCTTGGTAAATGTTAAGGTGCCACGTGGTTACTCATCCAACATCCGTAGATTGGTATCAATGAAAGATCTGAAGTTGATAGGTCTTAAATCTCATGATTGTCACACTCTAATGCAACAAATATTGCCCGTGGCAATTCGATCTATATTGTCGAAGCATGTAAGGTTTGCAATCACCAGACTTTGTTTCTTTTTCAACAGTCTATGCAGCAAAGTTATTGACCCTGATACTCTCGATAATTTGCAAAGAGAAGTGGTTGTTACCCTATGTCAGCTTGAGATGTATTTCCCTCCTTCGTTCTTTGATATCATGGTACATCTTGTTGTCCACTTGACTAGGGAAGTGAAAATGTTGGGATCAGTTTTCTTGCATTGGATGTATCCCTTTGAACGATACATGAGCGTTTTTAAAGGTGATGTTCGAAACCGTTATCAGCCTGAAGGGAGTATTATTGAAGGTTATGTAGCAAGAGAGGTTATGGATTTTTGCAATGACTTTTTGAGTGGTAATAACACTCATGTTAATGACAAGAATATTGAGGAGGGCAAAGGAATTTTGGGATCACGGGTGAAAGTAATCAGCCGTGAGCAGTTGGAACAAGCTCACCTGTATATTTTACACAACATGGACGAAGTGAGTGTTTATATCGAGGAACATACCAATTTCATCAAGAGACATCATCCTCGAGCAAGTTCAATGTGGCTTGCTAGAGAGCATAATAAGACTTTTACTAAGTGGTTTGAAGATAAAGTCTTACATCAACTATCTCAAACACCAAATGATATTACAGAAACTATCAAATGCCTCGCCTTTAAACCAAAACCGAATGTTATGTCTTATGAAGGGTTTGACATTTGTAACATCCCTGACCTGGGTTATGAACTAACCCTAGGTGTTTTGCCTAAATATGTAATTAAATCCTTGTGATTAACTTTGGGCATGTAATTAAGTTCCTCATAAACATATATTTCAATTTTTGCTCCTTTATATTTAAAGTTGTAGCATTGTTTTGTAATACAGGGATCTATGTGCAAAATTAACCAGTTAAGGGATTAACTTGAAAATTGCACATGTTGAGATGTTCCTCTAATGTTGAGACATCATGAGGATGTTTATGATGAAGTTTGAGGGATTTCCCAAGCTTGAGCACCAAGGTGCAGCTGTGGAAGCAACCCCTGTACTTGAAAACCCTAAATTGGTGTAAAGTGCAATTTACCCAATTTGAGGGGTGCAACTTGTAAAATACATCATCTAAAATATCTTTTATGACTCTTGGCATCATTTAGAAGAGAAATGATGAAAATGTCACTTCATTTGAATAATCATATAATAAAGAACACCTTTGTGAGTGAATAATCAAGGTGTATGTATAATAGCCCTTTTATGTGTATACTTTAGTGATGGGTTGATCCTCTTTGCCTTCAATTCTTGACCTTAGAAGGAGTTTGTCCTTAGAAATAAGATGTGGGGACGTGCAAAGAAGAAAGGAAGGACTTAGATGAGAAATGAGGAAAGCATATGTTCTTATGTTGAAATTTCACCTAAGTATATATACTACCTTCCCCACTTAGCAAGGGAACGATCCTCTTCTTTTCATTTCTTTTCCCCTTTGCTCAAAACTGAATAAGGCTAAGCTCTGGAGCATAGAAGGACGACCAAGGATCCTAGGTAAGTTTGGATCATCCCTTTTGCTTGAATTCATGGAGGAAACTCATTTTCAAGGTTGAATTCATGGCTAGCTCACCTAGCTTTATCTTTCTAGCCATTCCTTTCCAACTTTTCCTTGAAGAATTCACCTTGGCCGACCTGTGGAGCTCAAAGACGCCATGAAAGCTTGGAGCTTGAAAGCTTGGAGCTCAAGGAACAACCTTTAGGCGGGTTTTATAACTCTAAACCTTATGCTTTGATTATACATCTTTTTCTATGCATATAGTTGCTAGTTCTTCTTCTTCCCTATCTTCCCTTGCATCCTTGCAAGCAAAATCGTGAAGAACTGCTACTGTTCTTAAGGTAGAATATAAGGGTGTTATTTCCTATGCTTATCCACGGATTTCCACTTTACTAAACGGTCCTAACCAATTGCCCATGCGGTTTGCACAACCGTTTGGTGGGCAAACGTTTTCAGGGTTGTATGAAGGAAAACGGTCTTCAAGACCGTTTGGTGCAGTTGACCAAGCAACGACCGTATGGGAAACTTGTTCCTAATTATGTAGGCTAATCACCCACAAAATTTGAGGGGTTAACTCCAAAGGAATCGTGAGATATAAGCAAATCAATTAGCAAATCCAATTGAATTAAGTTCTGATTTTCAATCTGTTTAATTTTCCCTTTTTGGGCAAACGGTCTCAAGACCATTTAAGATGGTTGACCAAACGTTGGCCGTTTGGTATTACTGTTCATAATTATGTTAATTAACGACTCACCAAATTTTATGGATTAATTCCAAACTAATCATGAGTTGAAGGATGATTAATAGGGCAAACCCTAATTGAAATCAGTGCTGAATTTCCAATGAGTTAATTAGTGTTTTTGGGTTGATTAGCCCAAACGGTCTCAAGACCGTTTGGGGAATCATCCAAACGGTCTCAAGACCGTTTGGGGATCACCCAATACCATTTAGAAGTCTGGGGTCAAGTATAGTTGACCAATTGAAGGTCCAAAGGTACCAAATCATATTGCAATTAAGTATTGATGTGATGATCAACTCAATAGATCAAACCTTGATGAGTTTTCACTAGAGTCCAAAGGATGGATGGGCAAACGGTCTCAAGACCGTTTGGTGTCAACCCAAGACCGTTTGGAGGTCTAGGGTTAAGGTAATTTGATCAATTGAGGGCCCAATTACAGTGGGTTATTGAAATAATCAAATTGCTGATTTGTGACTTAATTAAGGTTCAACCCCTATCAAATCAACTTAGATTTTGATGAATTCTTGGGAAAACGGTCTCAAGACCGTTTGGAGGTCATCCAAACGATCTCAAGACCGTTTGGGCCAAGTTTGGGCCCAATTGGAGGTCAATTGATAGGTTCAACCTTGAATTGATTCACATTGTTGAATATTGATGACCATCCGATTTGAAACTCTAATTGAGATGGACTTAACCCTAATTGGCTTTCAGTTGAGGGTTAATTTGGTGTCCAAATTATTGAGGCTCATCCTAATTGACTCATTTTATAAGTGGTTAACATGGCTTTGGCCAATTGAGGGCTTCAACATACTTAATCATAAACATTTGTAACTTTTGAACCATGTTGGAGGTCCAAACGGTCTCAACACCGTTTGGGTACAAACGGTCTCAAGACCGTTTGGGATCAAACGATCTCAAGGTCGTTTGTACCAATCGATCTCAAGACAAGTTGATCAAACGGTTTCAAACCGTATAAGCTCAAACGGTTTGGAAAGTCAAACCTAGCATACGGTCAACGTACCCAAACGGTTTGGGCAAACGACCTTGAGGGCATACGGTCTTGAAGTCAAACCTAGAAAATGGTCAACGCACCCAAACGGTTTCAAACCGTTTGGTGATTGAAGGTTGAAACCGTTTGGAGGTTTTCAAGGTTATTTATACTTAATCACTTGAAGTTGTAATTGGTTCAATGATGATCTAATCTAAACCCTAATGGTAGTTTAGAACATTAAGGGACTAAGTGATTAATGAATTGACCCATGATGGTGATCATGAGGTAAATTACCAAAATACCCTTGAGGGGTTTAATTGAGTAATACCTTTTTCTAATAAAACCCTAATCACATGTTAATGATGTTTTGGCTTATGATAATCAATGATGACTTAACCCAACCTAATCTAGAGTGGTGTTATCACCATCTACTAGTAAGAGGAGAGAGAAAGTATCATACGAGAGAGAAAGTACCCTTTTATAGTGGAAACTTAAGTAAAATACCTTCAATACACATGAATGTGCATAATTAGGGTATGATCCACCTATGTGAGATCATGAAAACCCTAATTATGATAGATGATGAATCTTAACCTAATCTGAGAGCATCATTGATGATGTTCCTCATACATGATGATGTTATGAGTTTAATTCGCCATGAGGTGAATAGTAAACCCTAATTCTAGGGTGATGGCATGTAATTTGAATAATAAACCCTAATTGATGAGAATCAGGGAACTTAGCTCTTATGGCAAGAGTGGAAAATATAATTCTTGATTTGAATTGCTTTTATCAGTTGAATTAACCTTGCAGGTTCTGATATGAAGATTATCATATCCAGGTATGGATGATGATGTTATATTCATTGAAAGCATGTTGTTAGCTTTATGAATAGTAAAATATCTTGATGCCTTGTCAATGGCAACCTATGAATTAAATGGGCTGTGAGAGCCATAAATACCATCAAGGTCATGCTTTAGAGATGACTTGTGATGAATGTATTGAGAAATGATGATTGATGAGAGTTAGGCTTGTTACATTTAGTATTCTCCTTTCATAGCTGTTATGCTAATGTTATTGTTTGAAGAACAATGTATGATGTTAAAAGAATACTGAATGTACCTAACTAATCAAGTGTAATGTAGAGCCCTGATCATAGATCCATCATTGTCAGAGATCAAATGATGGTGAAACAGGTTTTCCTAAGGGAACTCCTGGATCACACACTTTTGAGTATGTGGGGTATATGGATGTGTAGAACCTTACATCCTAGTGTAGGTGTTTGATGTAGATGTGTAATCCATCAATCCTTCACTATAATCCCATATCGTATCAGTGGATGGTAAACATGAAACCTCCTAATGATGAAGAAAGCACAGATATCCGTATCAGTGGAAGATAAACATGAAATCTCCTGATGACGAAGAGAGTACAGAACGCCACTGTAACTCTAAAATAGCGAAGGACCAGATTACCCTGGCAAGCTATTATAGTAGAGGTACGAGATGTCCTACAAGTAATCCTCTTACTGACTGAGGAAGGTGAAGGTCATGAGAATCCGGCTCTTTCGATGACCTAGTATGATACCGAGGCACTTAGCAGTGATTGGTTGGAGTATGAGTGGTAAACCTCATCTCCACAGGGCATAAAAGTAATGTTTGAAAAACATAATCCACAGCGTAGCATACCTGTTAGAGATAACTACGAGTTGATTGATTGATGTTACACTGTATAGTGAAAATGTCTTCATGTTTTATAACTATTGAACTCATGCTTACTATTATATCCGATGTTGGATACTTTGAATCTTTTACTGCTTAAGTTATTCTTTGAGGTACTATAATAAAGCTTCTGGCGGAGAGTTATAACTCTCGCTGGGACAATTATGTAAAATTGTCTCACCCCGTAGACTTCAACTTTTTAGGTGGACGTCGAGGACGGAGGAACATGTCTACAGGTGACTAGTCCCAGCAGCAGCAGCACCAGGAGCAGCAGTAAAATCTCAGGTGGAGATTTAGCCTGCCATGTGGTGTAGTTAGAGTCAGTCCTATGTGTCCTCTGTACTCTCAGGTCTTGGAGTCTTTTGGTCTGAGATTTTGGTTATGAGTTCTTGAGATTTTGTATCATGTTGTATATAATTACTCAAGAAGTAATTATCTGAGATGTAAACAGTTTATCTCCTTTTATGAAGGAAGTTTTATGGTTTCAATGCTTTATCTCAAAAAGTTTAATTTCCGTTGATTTTTGGTATTCTGCTGCTAATCGAATCGCTTCCGCTAAGTTTAAATCATGTTTATATCGTGGTTTGGAGATCAGAGCCCACAATTAAGTGGTATCAGAGCTCTAGGTTCGGTGAGTCTACAGAGGCATAGGACTTAGGATGTCGAGTCTATCCTTAGTATCTCTTCCCTATCTAATAGAATCTTCTGCTCCTCAGGAGAAGAAGATACATAAGGATGGCAGAGCCACATGATGAGTATGTGGCAGAGAGTAGTGCTAGTGCACCTCGAGGCGATGCAAGGGTTCCAGAAATAGAACAACCTGCACCTGAACCACCCCAGTTTGACCCAGTTGATATGGGTAACCCAGCATTTCAGACGATGTTTGGGCAGTTTATGACTGCCATGACACACATAACTGACAAGATGCCCATGCCTGCACCTAGGGCACCTGCCCAGCCTGAAGGACAAGGTATCAGTAAGACGTCCGAGCGACTTCGTCGTGTCGGAGCTACCGAGTACTTTGGGACTTCCGACCCCGCAGATGCTGATCTGTGGTTAACAGAGTTGGAGAAGGCTTTCAGGATTCTTAATATCCCGGAGGCTGAGAAGGTTAGACATGATGTCTATCTTCTCAAAGGCGGTGTTGGTCACTGGTGGAACATGGAAGAGCAGAAGAGACCTGGGATAGAGTTCTCGTGGGAAGAGTTTCATCGGGAATTTATCAATAGATATTTTCCAAAGACCTTCCTAGATGAGAAGATCTCTCAGTTTGAGAGATTGAGATAGGGCATGATGAACATTAGCGAGTATGAAGCTAAGTTCATGGAGTTGTTGCGGTTCTGTCCGCACATCGCTGCCACGGAAGAGGAAAGAATCAGGAGGTTTGAGAAGGGTTTGAATGCTGATATATCAACCCCTGTGTCTGCCTTAGAAAACTGAGAGAGATTCTCTACCTTCGTTGAGTCAGTCCAAAGGATAGAGAGATCTATGGTTGAGAAGAGGCAAACCCAAAAAAGATATCCACAGTTCCAGGGTTCTTCATCTAGGGATTCCAAGAAACCTAGATTCTCTGCACCTAACCCTCCACCACCCAGATCAAGTTCCCAAACTCAGTGGTCACCAAGTAGAGGTAGGGGACGAAGCCTACCTCAACAAGAGACTCACAGTTCTGCATCAATGTCAGTTACTGGACCACCAAGACCACAACAACTGGAAAGAAGTTGCTACAACTGTGGGAAGGTGGGACACTTGATGAAGGACTGCCGATCTAAGCCTGCCAATATGACACAGCCTCCGAGACAAGTGTCTCAAGCTGGATCATCAGCACCACCTCAACCGCAGGCGACAACGAGGTTCTATGCTATGAACCCACCAGAGGCAGTGGTCGGTCCACGGGTTGTGACAGGTCAGATGGAACTTTTATATTCTGATATGTCTAAATCATGTGTTGTATCTGTTTTGTTTGACCCGGGTGTTACACACTCTTTTATCACTCGGAGAGTGATTCGTAACTGCAATATGACAGTTAGTCATAGGGTAGATAGTTTGTTGTTGGAGACTCCGTTGAGTGGGTCTGCCGTTTTGCAGGAGGTATGTTCTCCCTGCATCCTCTTCTTTTCTAATCATCGCATTCAAGTGGATATTATACCTTGATATGCAAGGATTTGATAAAATCCTCGAACCATGATTGGTTAGACAAGATAAATGGTATTTCATATAAATTTCTTTATGATCTTTTGGATAAATTTGAAATAGTAGTTGATTGAACCTTCCTTGTTTAACTCTTATAAAGGCTTATAATGTTGCATCAGATAGATGTTTCATGTTACATGCTTACTTCTATAAGAAGATAAGATATTAAAGAATAGATCTGAAAGATAGAATTCAGTAAAGATAATATTTATGTTTGTGAGAATGGGAAAAGAGAAGGAACATAGTAATATATAAGTACATATTTTCTTAACCTCAGTAATCGTATACCCTGGCCAGGTATAGAATTACTGATAATAAAGTAAATATGGAAAGTCTGAAATTGTTATCCTTTTGATTACTCTAATCAAGTAATCAATCTGAAACAATTTAAAGAGCATCACAAGATAAGAAAAATGAGAATAAAGAATATATGTAATAAGCCATGTCCCATGATAAAAGGAAGAAAGAGATATAAAGTGTTGATAACGCAAATAATTAGTACCAAAGCAAGAATTTTAAGAACATCCCTTGTTAGGGGTTTATGTTCTTAAAATAAACATATTCTTTTCCAAAATGAATATTAAATAAATCCTTGTTTGACAAGAAAAATTTTCTTATGATAGGAATGTATAACCAATGAGATAGTTAATGCATATAATAAAGGAAGTTAATATGTTGATTATCCGATATAATAATACAACCAAAGTGCAAAGGCACATATATGATCTCAAATAAATACCAGAGTTTGAATTTGATCTTAAGGAGTGTTGATCAAAATTTTATAACATCTTCTTGAAAATGAATGTTACCTAAAGATGTAATAATATAATGCTGAAACAATATCTGCTTTCCCTTTTCTTCTTGAGATTTCGGGGACGAAATCCTTGTTAGGGGTTTATGATTTGTAACATCCCTGACCTGGGTTATGAACTAACCCTAGGTGTTTTTCCTAAATATGTAATTAAATCCTTGTGATTAACTTTGGGCATGTAATTAAGTTCCTCATAAACATATATTTCAATTTTTGCTCCTTTATATTTAAAGTTGTAGCATTGTTTTGTAATACATGGATCTATGTGCAAAATTAACCAGTTAAGGGATTAACTTGCAAATTTCACATGTTGAGATGTTCCTCTGATGTTGAGACATCATGAGGATGTTTATGATGAAGTTTGAGGGATTTCCCAAGCTTGAGCACCAAGGTGCAGCTGTGGAAGCAACCCCTGTACTTGAAAACCCTAAATTGGTGTAAAGTGCAATTTACCCAATTTGAGGGGTGCAACTTGTAAAATACATCATCTAAAATATCTTTTATGACTCTTGGCATCATTTAGAAGAGAAATGATGAAAAGGTCACTTCATTTGAATAATCATATAATAAAGAACACCTTTGTGATTGAATAATCAAGGTGTATGTATAATAGCCCTTTTATGTGTATACTTTAGTGATGGGTTGATCCTCTTTGCCTTCAATTCTTGACCTTAGAAGGAGTTTGTCCTTAGAAATAAGATGTGGGGACGTGCAAAGAAGAAAGGAAGGACTTAGATGAGAAATGAGGAAAGCATATGTTCTTATGTTGAAATTTCACCTAAGTATATATACTACCTTCCCCACTTAGCAAGGGAACGATCCTCTTCTTTTCATTTCTTTTCCCCCTTGCTCAAAACCGACTAAGTCTAAGCTCTGGAGAAGAGAAGGACGACCACGGGTCCTAGGTAAGTTTGGATCATCCCTTTTGCTTGAATTCATGGAGGAAACTCGTTTTCAAGGTTGAATTCATGGCTAGCTCACCTAGCTTTATCTTTCTAGCCATTCCTTTCCAACTTTTCCTTGAAGAATTCACCTTGGCCGACCTGTGGAGCTCAAAGACGACATGAAAGCTTGGAGCTCAAGGAACAACCTTTAGGTGGGTTTTATAACTCTAAACCTTATGCTTTGATTATACATCTTTTTCTATGCATATAGTTGCTAGTTCTTCTTCTTCCCTATCTTCCCTTGCATCCTTGCAAGCAAAATCGTGAAGAACCGCTACTGTTCTTAAGGTAGAAGATAAGGGCGTTATTTCCTATGCTTATCCACGGATTTACACTTTACTAAACGGTCCTAACCAATTGCCCATGCGGTTTGCACAACCGTTTGGTGGGCAAATGGTTTCAGGGTCGTATGAAGGCAAACGGTCTTCAAGACCGTTTGGTCCAGTTGACCAAGCGACGACCGTATGGGAAACTTGTTTCTAATTATGTAGGATAATCACCCACAAAATTTTAGGGGTTAACTCCAAAGGAATCGTGAGATATAAGCAAATCAATTAGCAAATCCAATTGAATTAAGTTCTGATTTTCAATCTGTTTAATTTGCCCTTTTTGGGCAAACGGTCTCAAGACCATTTAAGATGGTTGACCAAACGTTGACCGTTTGGTATTACTGTTCATAATGATGTTAATTAACGACTCACCAAATTTTATGGATTAATTCCAAACGAATCATGAGTTGAAGGATGATTAATAGGGCAAACCCTAATTGAAATCAGTGCTGAATTTCCAATGAGTTAATTCGTGTTTTTGGGTTGATTAGCCCAAACGGTCTCAAGACCGTTTGGGGAATAATCCAAACGGTCTCAAGACCGTTTGGGGATCACCCAAGACCGTTTAGAAGTCTGGGGTTAAGTATAGTTGACCAATTGAAGGTCCAAAGGTACCAAATCATATTGCAATTAAGTATTGATGTGATGATCAACTCAATAGATCAAACCTTGATGAGTTTTCACTAGAGTCCAAAGGATGGATGGGCAAACGGTCTCAAGACCGTTTGGAACTCATCCAAACGGTCTCAAGACCGTTTGGTGTCAACCCAAGACCGTTTGGAGGTCTAGGGTTAAGGTAATTTGATCAATTGAGGGCCCAATTACAGTGGGTTATTGAAATAATCAAATTGCTGATTTGTGACTTAATTAAGGTTCAACCCCTATCAAATCAACTTAGATTTTGATGAATTCTTGGGAAAACGGTCTCAAGACCGTTTGGAGGTCATCCAAACAATCTCAAGACCGTTTGGGCCAAGTTTGGGCCCAATTGGAGGTCAATTGATAGGTTCAACCTTGAATTGATTCACATTGTTGAATATTGATGACCATCCAATTTGAAACTCTAATTGAGATGGACTTAATGTTGGGTTTTTGAGGAGGCAGAGAAGCAGCGGAAACAAAAAAAAATTTCTCCCCAAACCCGGAACAAAAGGAATCGCGTCAACATCTATATAATAGGAAAGATGGTTTGTGAATCATAACTTGTCCCGAGGCTTGCTCGGCGACAGTGCCACGCGCCTTGCGCGGTCTTCACCTCTGGTCTTGGACGGTGTCTGTGCAGCTCCTGGTCGCACCGGGACTGAAGACTCCTCCTCCTACCGGACTGTCGGATGACAGTTGTCCTCCTGAGCGGCAGTGTCCTCCCGCCTCTGAAGTAGTCCACACGGACCACCTGGAACTCCACTCTCCTTGTTCCACAAGGAAGTGGAAGGAGTCGCACCCTCCTGTTGACGTACTAGTCGCCAACACACTCTCCTGTTGTCAATTGCAACTGCAGTTGTCCTTCCCTTGCTGCACCTCCCTTTGCGGGAAGCACTTGCTCGGGCTCTCTCTCGGTTACCAAAACCAGAGAGAACGACAACTTTGCAGAGCAATCAACTTGCACTGAGTCGTACTCTGAGAAGCCCCCAATACCCCTATATATATATGCGGGTCATGGGACAGGGTTCTTTGTGCCCGGCAATACGGGACTAAAGCAGGAGTAGAAGGGTTCGGGATTTTCCACAAAAAAGCAACCATCTCGCAACCTGAAATGATCAGTTCACAACTGAACCGATCGGTTCGGCCATTGAGCCGATCGGTTGGACCTGAGCCGATCGTTTGTGACACTCCAACCGATCGGTTGGTACCCTGAACCGATCGGTTCATAGTCCTAATCCGGCTCAAAAAGACTTTCCTTGTTTCGTTCCCAATTGGTATCGAATACCAATGTTATTCCCAATCGAATTGGGCAATTTGAAACCGAAGGAAAATTCTTGCCGACATGACTTTTCCCAACTGGTCAGTTGCACCAGTTGAGCCGATCGGTTCAACCCTTGAACCGGTCATTTCAACCTGGGCATGAGCCGATCGGCCTGGACACTCCAGCCGACCGGTTCAGCAACCTCAGCCGACCGGTTCATCACATGAACCGATCGGTTGGGAGCACAGGTTGGGCAAAATCAGTCAATTGCGATTTCAATCAATCCGATACTCCAATCAATGCGTCCAACACCTTGAACCATACGATATTGAGCCATCGACTGATTGAGTGTTTAATTGAACTACTAAACTCCTTTAGTAATCAATCTAAACATTGCTTTGTGGACAAAACTCTTCTTCCAGGTTAAATCCTATGTGTGTGACCCTGCAGGTCCATTTCACGTTGGTAGTGAAAGTCCATAACACTTATGACTTCACAAGCAAAGAGCGGTGCCTAGTCACACATCATTTCTACCCAAGTGAAAGTAGAAAGTTGGAGAACAAATTTCATCCTACAATCCGTGAATGGTGTTACAGTGAATGTATAATTCCTTTTTCACTGATATCCAGAATGAACTCGAGGCATGGAACGGTCATCCTGTCAATGTTCATTCATTTCCTTGATCTCAGAGTAGACCGAGTGAGATGTGTATGACATCAATATCACATATTGATTCACACGTGCATGCGCATGCCTTTCTCAATCCTACTCATCAAGTGGCCAAGGATATCAAACTCCCTTAGGAGGGGCAAATCCCATATCTATCACTCACCCCTTAAAAGCCCCATGTGTCAAAGCCACCCAATCATCACCTTTATAACAACCCATGTTTCAGGACTGCGTTTGATGATGTCAAAGTGTACCCAACGACATGTGTTGAGTGTAGTGATTTCAGGTCTAAGAATCACACTCACCACCATCACTGCGAGAGCTGACTGTGACTACCAAGTCATGGTTCCATGTGTCACTCTCACGGTGGGTCTGTCCGGTACCTTGTTCTCTAACAAGTACCTATGTGCTTGGTTTGATATCACCATATCATGACTAATGAGATTCTGTCATCAACCAACACACAATCTAGTCTTTAGTGTTATTGATGTCTATGGTTATTTCCACAATAACAACCGACTAGGGACTAAACAAGAAAGAATACTCTTAGCATCTGTATGATCTCATCGTTTAGGTCCTTAACCTAAAAGCATACGTCATTGAGTAAAACAATCTTTAGACATCTATCATGTTACACCATCATCTCAGAAACAGTTTAAACATATAGATTGGAAATTGCCTTTATTATTATTCAAATCATTTACAAAGTATCCCATTACAATCATCATATGACTTGCTCTATGGGCATACATACCAACAGACTCCCACTTGTACTTAGAGCCAGTCACCAAGGAAACACAGTCCTTGTGACCTAGCATGACCATCATGCTTCTACTGAGAAAGGGCCTTAGTCAGTGGATCAGCTATGTTGTCTTCAGTTGGTACTTTGCAAATCTTCACATCTCCTCGTTGTACGATCTCTCGTATGAGATGGAAGCGCCGCAGTATGTGCTTGGACCGCTGATGTGATCTGGGCTCCTTAGCTTGTGCAATAGCTCCATTATTGTCACAATAAAGCTCAATTGCATCACAGCTACTGGGAACTACACCAAGTTCAGAAATGAACTTCCTGATCCACACAGCCTCCTTTGCTGCATGCGAAGCAGCAATATACTCGGCCTCTGTAGTAGAATCGACAACTGTTTCTTGCTTGGAACTCTTCCAGCTCACAGCTCCATTGTTAAGGCAAAACTCAAATCCTGACTGCGATCTGTAATCATCTTTATCGGTTTGGAAGCTTGCATCGGTGTAGCCCTTTACAACCAGCTCTTCCTCACCGCCGTACACAAGAAACTGATCCTTAGTCCTTCGCAAGTACTTGAGGATGTTCTTCACGGCTGTCCAGTGAGCATCCCCGGGATCTGACTGGTACCTGCTCGTCATGCTTAGAGCATACGAGACATCTGGGCGTGTGCACAACATAGCGTACATGATGGATCCAATGGCTGATGCATATGGGATCCCATTCATACGCTCCCTCTCTTCACAAGATTGGGGACATTGAGCTCTAGAGACGGTAACTCCATGTAGCACAGGAATGTTGCCTCTCTTTGAGTTCTCCATGCTGAACCGCTTCATCACCTTGTCAATGTACGTGCTCTGACTTAGTCCGAGAAGCCTTCTAGATCTATCTCTATAGATCTTAATTCCTAGAATATAGGATGCTTCTCCTAAGTCCTTCATTGAGAAAGTTTTCCCAAGCCAAGTCTTTACCTTCTCTAAGGATAAGACATCATTCCCCATCAAAAGTATGTCATCCACATACAATATGATGAATGTGGTCGAGCTCCCACTAACCTTCTTGTACACACAAGGTTCATCTTCATTTTGAATAAAGCCAAACACTTTGACTTCTTCATCAAATCGAAGATTCCAACTCCAAGATGCTTGCTTCAATCCATAGATTGACCTTTGCAGTTTACAGACTTTATTGGCATTCTTTGGATCTACAAAACCTTCAGGCTGTGTCATGTACACATCCTCATGAATATTCCCGTTAAGGAATGCGGTTTTAACATCCATCTGCCAAATCTCATAGTCATAGTAGGCTGCAATAGCAAGCATGATCCTGATGGACTTAATCATGGCAACTGGAGAAAAGGTTTCGTCATAGTCAACACCTTGAATTTGTCGAAAACCCTTCGCAACCAATCTGCCTTTATAAGTTTGCACATTGCCATCCATGTCGGTCTTTTTCTTGAAGACCCACTTTCACCCTATGGGTTTTACCCCTTCGGGTGGTTCCACCAAAGTCCATACTTTGTTGGAGTACATGGATTCCATTTCGGATCTCATGGCTTCTAGCCATTTCTCAGAATCTGGTCCCTCCATAGCCTCTACGTAGGTAGTTGGATCATCATCTATGATCAACTCTCCACCTTCCTGAGTTACAAGGTATCCAAACCTCTCAGGTTCAAGGCGAGTCCTACTAGATCTATGAGGTCCTTGTGTTACCTGAGGAGACTGAGATTCCACAACACCTTGTGAATCTACATTTTCCTTTGGTACATCTACCGGTTCAATGTTTTCTTGTTGGACTTGAACCTCTTCAAGCTCTACTTTCCTCCCACTATTTCCTTTGGAAATAAATTCCCTCTCTCGGAATACAGCATCCCTGGCAACAAACACTTTGTTTTCAGTAGGGTGGTATAAGTAATATCCCCTCGTTTCCTTGGGGTATCCAACAAAATAACATTTATCGGATTTGGGCCCAAGCTTATCGGGAAACATTTTCCTAACGTAAGCCTAACAACCCCAAATCTTCATAAAAGACAAAATGAGACGCTTCCCATACCATATCTCATATGGTGTCTTTTGAACCGATTTAGATGGCACACGGTTAAGTGTAAACGCGGCGGTTTCAAGAGCATGACCCCAGAAGGAAATCGGAAGATTAGCAAAACTCATCATTGATCGCACCATATCTAACAATGTGTGATTCCTTCTTTCAGACACACCATTATGTTGTGGTGTTCCAGGCGGAGTCCATTGTGATACAATACCACGGGCTCGCAGAAGGTCCTCAAACTCCTGGCTCAAGTATTCTCCACCTCGATCGGAACGAAGTGCCTTAATACTTTTACCAAGCTGGTTCTGTACTTCATTCATGAAATCCTTGAACCTTTCAAGGGTTTCTAACTTATGCTTCATCACGTACACATAGCCATACCTACTGAAATCATCAATGAAGGTAATGAAGTACTGATACCCATTTCTGGCATTAGTTCTAAAAGGCCCACATACATCAGTATGTATGAGTCCTAATAGATCACTAGCTCTCTCACCTTTACCTGAAAAGGGGGTCTTAATGGCTTGAGTAAGAAAGCATCATCTATGTTTCTTACATTCTTTAAGAAGATGCTACCAGAAGGAGAACAATTACCTAATTCATTTTATGAGCTAAAAAAGACGATTACGGGGTTGGGCTTAGATTATGTGAAGATTCATGTTTGTCCAAATGGTTGCATGTTGTTTTGGAAGGATTCTGCTGATAAAGACGTCTATGATACATGTGGAGCATCAAGATGGAAACTGATTACAATCCCAGATGATGATGACGAGCTTGCAAAAAAACCCCAAGAGAATACCTATCAAAGTGCTCAGACACTTTCCACTTATACCCCGCCTAATGCGGTTATTCATGTCATAAAAAACCTCATCCTTAATGAGGTGGCATGCAGAAGAATATGAAAAAGATGACAAGTTAAGACGCCCAGTTGATTCACTTGCATGGAAAACATTTGATGTGATGCATCCATAATTTGCTGCAGACGCTAGAAACATTCGATTGGGACTTGCAACTGACGCATTTAATCCTTTTGGGACAATGAATACTTCTTACTGTACATGGCATGTTGTGATTATTCCATATAATTTACCTCCTTGGTTGTGCATGAAGCAACCATATTTTATGTTGTTCCTACTCATTCCTGGACCAGCTTCACCCGAAAATATAGATGTGTGCTTGCGTCCATTGATTGATGAGTTGAAAGAACTATGGGATACTGGTGTACATATGACGCTGGAACCAAAGAATTCTTTTAGATGTGTGCTTCTTTATTATGGACAATTAGTGATTTTCCAGGATATGCGCATCTATCTGGTTGGAGTACTAAAGGCTACAAATCATGTCCCGATTGTAATAAGGATACTGTCTCACATTGGTTGCCACATAGCCGTAAAATTTTCTACAGAGGACATCGTAGGTTTTTGCCAACTAGCCACAGATTCCAAAAAGAAGCAAAGGCATTTGACGGTGAGTAAAAATTTAGGTGTCCACCTAAACCTCCTTATGGAGCTCAAATCTTGTCACAATTGGAGGACGGAAGAACTGTAATTGGTAAGAAAAGGCCAAGAGGTAAGGATTCAACACACAATTGGGAAAGGAAAAGCATATTTTTTGAGCTACCATATTGGAAAACTAACATTGTAAGGCACAATCTCGATGTCATGCACATTGAGAAGAATATATGTGAGAGTATTGTTGGAACATTGCTAGGTTTGAAGGATAAAAGTAACGACAACTTGAATGCAAGGAAGGATTTGGAGGATATGGGAATCATATTTCTGCTTCAATCAAAAACTATTGGTAAATATACCATCCTACCTCCAGCTTGCTATACAATGAAAAAAGATGAAAAAATATTATTTTGCAACCTCCTAAAATCTGTCAAAGTTCCATAAGGGTATGCGTCTAATATATCTAGATGTGCACGGCCGAAGGATCAGAAGATGCTACCAATGAAAAGTCATGATTATCACGTGCTGATGCAACAACTTTTGCCATTAGCTGTCACTGTGTCCTTGCCCAGTAAGAATGCTAAGTCATGTATTATTAATCTTTGTCGTTATTTTCAAAGGTTGTGCACTAAAGTCATAGATCCAAATGATTTTTCTGCATTGGAAAATGCAATAGTTGTTACACTTTGTGAGATGGAGAAGATATTCCCTCCATGTTTTTTTGACATAATGGTGCATCTATCAATCCATCTCTCTTATGAAGCTAAGATAGCCGACCCTGTTCAGTATCGTTGGATGTATCCAATTGAAAGGTAACATTTCACATGTCGTGATGACTTTACCTATTGGAATGTAATTTGTCGTAATATTTTCCTCGACTTTGTTTTCAGGTATCTGATGACCCTAAAAGGATATGTTCGTAATAAAAGATATCCAGAAGGATCAATAGCAGAATGATATATAGCTGAAGAGTGTCTAACTTTTTGTTCAAGATACTTGGATGGAGTTGAAACAAAATTAAATCGGCCAAATAGAAACGATACTGGCGAAGCAAATTTGGAAAACGAGCCAACACTTGATAGTGATGATTGGTTTATTTTCTCGATAGTAGGTTGTGGTATTGGTAAAATGGTAACATGTGTCTTGGACAACATACATTAAAACAAGACCATAAGTATGAACTATTAAATTGTGAAGCAATTGAACCCTACATTAAGTAAGTTAGTGTCAACTGTCTTCTATTAATAAAATGCTATAACATATTCCAATAACATATTGCTCATATTTTGTATTCAGGATGCACTATGATATCATTAGGCAAAAACATCCTCATAAGTCCTTAAAGTAGGTTCAGAGAATACATAGTAACTCATTTGATGAATGGTTTAAGGGACATGTAAGTTTAGTTGTGGTAATTAAATTAATTATGCTTCATGAATAAAGTCTAACAAACTTTTCTTTTGTTAGATTGAGACACTCCTAAGAACAGATATGGTAGATGATAAAATTAAGTTTCTTTCTCAAGGTGCACATCAACTAGCCATTAAGTACAAGGGCTATGTTGTCAATGGTCACAGATTTCATACCAAGGCAAAAGATGCAAATCGAACAACAAAAAATAGTGGAGTTTTTCTGGTAGCTAAGAACTGATTGTTATTCTAAAACCACTGACTGCAATCCAATTACTAGAGATGTAACCTACTATGGTGTTTTGAAGGATGTTATTGTGCTCAATTATTATGAACACTTTAAGGTGACATTATTTGAGTGTGATTGGGTGGACATCTACTCAACGAGGGGAATCAAGCATGATGAACATGGGTTGACTCTTGTTAATTTGAGACGCCTTCAAACTACAGGAGAACCATTTGTAGTGGCATCTCAAGTTGGACAAGTATTTTATGTAGAAGATGTCACTGCAAAAGGGTGGCATTTTGCTGTAAAGATTGCCCCACGGGATATGTTCAACATGGAAGAACAATCTTGTATTGAGAATGTCAAAGCTTATGTGCAAGGTGAAACTGGAGATGGGCCATCAATGACATCAGAGGATGAAGATACTGATTGTGACATAGTTAGATTGGATATGGAAGGAATTACTATTGCTAGTTCAACAACTGAAAAAGACCAATCCCGAATTTAGCAGGATGATGAAAGTGTATCTCAAAGTGATGATGATGACTATTTTGAATGAGAAGATTACAAAATAGCAGACAATGTTTCTTTTTGTTTGTCATTAATATTTGACTTAAATAAGCCTTTTTGGCTCAATGTATCTCTTTAATTTTCTATCTCACATTGTGCTCAAACTAGGTGTATCAATTTTGCATGTCTGACATTATTCTTATTCATTTTTGTCATTGTCTCTACTGTTGTTTATAATTATATTTGATTAAATATCTGTGTTTCATTTTTAAATATTATTAATAAAAATTTTATTATGTTGTTCAATATTTTTCTAAATGTGACCATTTTTTGTGACTTGATATACTCAGGATGAGAGAACAGTACAGTGACAACTGCCATAACATGACAGCCGCAAGCAATGATAAGAACAACAACAATGACTCCTGTACGACGACTCATTTGCCTAGCATTACTCGACATGGTTGTTGGCAATCTTTGAACATGTCATCCTCAAATCACTCCAAAAAATTTTTAGCTTCCCTTCCAACTGAAATTCGTAATCATAGAGCAAACAAATTCAATAAAACTGCTACTAGCTCTGCAAAAAATGCCCAATCAGCCATGTCTCCCCAAGATTATAATATGGTTGGTGGTTTGAAATTCCTCTCAAACATGCACAACTGAAAAGGAGATGGGAACAAGGTTCCAAAATCAGCAAAACAAAGAAAGTGGCGATAAAGTTACAAGATCAAGAATTTCACAGCTACCCCATGTGCCTAATGTCAATACTTCTGTGTCTATTCATTCAAGAATCGTAGAGAATAGAGTTGCCAGTAACCAAAATAGCAATGTATTTCCTGATAACATGGACCAAAATGACATCTCTGATCACCATGTTGAGTCATTGAATGTTACAACAACACCTTCTGTTGGGCTAGGTAATCATTTCATTCATATCTTTGTATTTATATTGCTAAATTTAATCATATATAATTTTGCATATATATTTTATCCTTTATGAATGAATGGTTAGGTCAAAAATATCGAGCAAACAAATTTAATAAAACTGCTGCTAGCTCTGCAAAAATGCCCAATCAGCCACGTCTCCCCAAAACTCTAATATGGTTGGTGGTTCAAAATCCTCTCAAACTTGCACAACTGAAAAGGAGATGGGAACAAGGTTCCAAAATCAGCAAAACAAAGAAAGTGGCGATAAAGTTACAAGATCAAGAATTTCACAAATACCCCGTGTGCCTAATGTCAATGCTTCCGTGTCTATTCATTCAAGAATTGTAGATAATAGAGCTTCCAATAACCAAAATAGCAATGTATTTCCTGATAACATGGACCAAAATGACATCTCTGATCACCATGTTGAGTCATTGAATGTTACAACAACACCTTCTGATGGGCTAGGTAATCATTTCATTCATATCATTATATTTATAGGCTGCATTTAATCATAATTATGCATATATATATATATATATATATATATATATATATATATTATCCTTTATGAATGAATACTTAGGTCAAAAATATCAAGCACGTGGCCGAACACAATGTTTGAAAGTTTGGAAAAGAAAGCACAACGATCCAATTCCCGTTGAGAAAAATCAATTTGGACAACCAGTAGGTGAAAACCAATGTCACTTATCAAGTTTTCTGACAACCATTGCAAGAGATCCCAATCTTTGTCCACTAAACTATGAGGACTGGAGACAATTTTCAGCAAATAAAAAAGATTCTATATGGAATTTTGTGAAGGTATATTATTAAATTTTATTTTTAAATGGTTAAATGAAGCATCTAATTGATATCCTTTATGTCGGTAGAGTAAATTCACAATGGATTCAGATCTGAAGGAGTGGAAAATGAAGAGACTAGGAAAGAAATGGAAGGACCACAAGTGCGAGTTAAGGAGACTATACTTTGTAGAAGATAGTCCATACGAACAACAACTTGAACAAAGTTGTTCCCCGCGTGGACAAGTCGCATTGGAAATTTCTTGTCGATTATTGGAGTAGTAATAAAGGAAAGGTAATATTATTTTTTCTATTCGTTGATACTTATAGTACCGCATAGATAATTACTATGCACAATACTGCAATGTTTTCCACAGAGGAAGAATAAGACAAGAAGAAAATTTCAAAAGGTTAGCCACACAACAGGAACCAAGTCGTTTGTATGTCTGAAATATGATGTAAGTTAGTAATTTTTGTGATCCATTTAGATAATTTGATGGCAACCATTAATATTTACAATAACCTTGTTTGAATGATAAAGATGGAGAAGGAAATAGGCGGAGAAGTGGATCCCATAATGTTTTTTGAGAAAACTCATCATAAAAAAGATGGGAGCATAGTTGATGTTGAATCCGCCAAAATTTTGGTACAACACATAATATCATATAGTATTATGTTACATATACTAATTTCACAGAGGTATATATTTGGTATAAATTGCATCTCGTATGATTTGTTGTATGTAGGAAACATTTTCTGAGGTAGGAGAAGAGCTGTGAAGAAAACAACCTGATGTTACTTCAGATGAAATTTATAGGCATGTTATGGGAGAAGAGAGACCAGGATATGTTCATGGTTATGGACTTGGACCATCACCTTCTGATAACTGGGGCAAGAACCATAAATCCCGAGAAGCTGAAGAAGCATAAAGGAAGCATTTCCAGGATAAGCTTGAAGAACAACGGTTGGAATTTGATGCAAAACTTCAAGAACAAAAGGATGAATTCAACCAAAAATTAGAGGAGTTACTTGCCTTAACTAGAACAGGAAACAGTCAAGCACAACATGTTGGCACTGGCCAAGTATGAATACATTTTATACAAGATGTGTGGTATAAATTATTTTCCATGTTGACTTTTATGGACTTATGACAAAAATAAAATAATTGTGCAGACAAACTTATCAATGCAAACTCCACTCCATATAAGACATTCATCATTTAACAAGGGACAACTATGTTTGTATTACTATGAATTGCACTTCATTTTACGTTTATACAAATTTTTTATGTAAACTGTGTTTTTTTTGTAGGATGTGTATCTGCTGAGTTTTACATATCCAGATGCTAGAATTGCATTCGGTCGAGTCTCTGAGGTTGACCCCATGAAAAGGGTGGGAGGTGCAATTTTACGCACATCATTTGTTGTTGTTTTTGTAGAGGTTTCTTTGTTGGGCAACGATCCTATAGTTAGACCATATGATCAATATCAATCTATTGATGATGCTGTTGGCAATGTCATAGCATGGCCGAAAACACATACGTTGCCAAGGTGAGCATAAAGTATTGCTTATACTGTTACATAATTGAAAACAAAAGTAGTATCTAAAGTCGTTTCCATTTGTTGCAGGACATGAAGTTTAAATTTAATTGCATTCTTAGATACTATCTAAAGAGAGGAGAGCTATAGTTGTTTTTATTTAATCCAATTTGTTATTTGTACATGCCGATCCAAAGTGATGGTGTTTCATGTCCATTGTCGTAGACAATGTTGCCAAATAACAATCCTATTTTGTTTTGTCCTACTTTTAATTTTGTTATGGAGAATCTTAGTATTATGGATGATACACGCATTATGATTGGTTTGTGGTTTTTATCTATGAGCAGTGTTTTAGCTTCTTGTTTGTGGGTATAGATGAAAATTTTAGTTGAAAATGATTTACGGTTATTTGATCCATTTCTTTCCATTTTGTAATTACTCAGCTAGTAAATGGATTATTATGGTTTGGATTTTCAAAATTTACAACTAATGTTGATGGGTGATGTGGACTGAATAATTCTTTTTTAATGTAAAAACTACTGCAGTAAAAGGGTAATTATCCCTTTTGTATGGCAGCCACACATCGTATACCATGATTTTCTGTTTCTCAACCTATGCAGGTTTGATTCTCTTTGATAATATCTTGGAATGCAATTTCTTATATAAGTAGGAATGCATATTGCGGGTGCTTCATATTTGTGGGCTTCATATCCAACTTGCATCATGTCAGATCATGAGGTGCGTTACTTCTACGAGTGATGTTCTGTTTTCTCACTGTGTTGTTTTTTAATGTTTTGTTTTGGGTACTAAGTATAATATAGCCTGGTGTTTTTGCATTTTGCAGAGGCACACTAAGTCATTGTTAACAATTCAGAGGTCTGCTCTGGTTGAGAAGTCTAGCCAGAAGCCTCAAGAAAGAATGGGTGTTCTTAGTAATGTGGGTTCCTCCTTGTTCCCTTAATTGTTAAAACATCATTTGTATATTTGTCTTTTTTCCTTTACCCCCTCCATCTAAAATAATACCCTTTCTGTAACATGTGGTTGTGATGCAAGCCCTAAAAGCCAATAACTATGGTAATGATCCTCTGCTAACTGCAACTGTGTACTTGGAGATTAAAGGCCAATCTCGAGAGCCGACAACCTCTGTATTGATGGCTTGTCCGACTGCCCAGGGCTCCCATGGGACACATCCATTCCTAGTATAATAGTTGGCACTTGGGAGATATTTGGCATGGATGGAGGATGCTCAGCTGTGGTGAACTACTCTGCCCGCTGTGACAACCGCAAGCTTATTCAGGATCTCATTCGCTGTGGAAACATGAAGGGCATTGTAAGTAAAATCTTTTAATGTATTTCATTTAAATTAGTTAAACGAAATACATAAAAATATTTTACTGACAACACACTTCATGTTTCCACAACGAATGAGATCCTGAATAAGCCTGCGATTGTCACAGCATGCAGAGAAGTTCACCACAGCTGAGCATCCTCCATCCATGCCAAAGATCTCCCAAGAGCCAACTATTATACTAGGAATGGATGTGTCCCATGGGAGCCCTGGGTAGTCGAACAAGCCATCAATAGCTGCTGTAAGTTTTGAATTTTGACTCCTTAGCATATGTATGGGTTTTCCGTCCCATTATTTTTGTTGGGCTCAAATCTATATGTCGTTGTGTTCATTTTTCTTATCTGGGGTGTTCTATGTTGCTCTGCTTGTGTCTTAGGTGTGGTTGTACAAGGTGTGGAGAGTGGTTGTACAAATGCATAAAAACTATAGTTCACTAGTTATTGGACTGTGGTTGTATACGGTGTGGTTGTATAAATGCAGAGGATTGAAATATGGATATGGATCAAATGAAGCACAAACTTCCAGTGCTCATTTTACTGTATAATGCCATATATTCTACCTTGAAGAAAATAATGAAGGTGAATGAGATTCTCCATCAAGATCAATTATTTTTCTCTTACTTAAAGTTCATAAAATTGTTTGATATGGTACCATTAAAGATTGAAACTCTTCTAAACTCACTACATCATGAATTTTATGAGATATGAAGTTAACCATTTTATCAAATGTGGTAATATTCTCCCTATATCATGAGTGCTACCATTCCATTATGGACGAATTACATATTATTGACCACTGTATCAAATGTGGTAACATTCTCCCTAATTTTTTGTGTCTTTACTCTCCAGGGTTCAGGAAATACAAAGATTATTCAGAAACAATCATTGAAATGATATTTACTTCCACAACTTTCCCAAGTTCCTAGATCATTGCTCAAGCTGAACTTCAAGCTATGCTCAGTGGCATCTGAAATGTAATGTCCTTCAGATTCCAAAATGCGATATTTAGATTGGATGCATTCAATTCTGAAAATTGGATTAAATTTGTTTTGAGGACTTTGTGCCCCTCATTTTTAAAGTATTATACCATGCTTGCAAAGGTGAAAGGCTTGGAAGATGCACATCATTCAACGGAATTCATTCAGGTATGTTCTTCCATTCTTTCTCAACACCTTAAAGTCCTACATAACACGATTTACTACATCTTGGAAGACATATCAAACAACATATGCACATGCCCCATATTTATTGCCTAATTCACTGATGTTAGTACATATTTTACAAACTAATTGTTGTATATTGCAGGAACTACAATAATATACTTAGACATTTCAGTTAAGGTGTCTATTTCACACATATTTTTCTTTAAACTTCCAGGAGGCTACATCTATTTATCCTACCCTCTAGTTTAATGTTTTTAAACCTATTTGCTTATTGTGAGTAGAGTCTACTCATAGTTGTGATGGTGTTTCTAAACGTGGTAGTTCCTCACCTCATATCTGCCATGACCCAATTGCAAAACTGATGGGCAATACGAAAATCGGACTCCTGAGAACCACTAGGATTGGGAAAAATAATATAGAAAAAATGATGTGATTGGCTGTCAAATTCCTTACACCTTCATATATAGGTTGTTGTTTTAATTCCTATTCTAATATATTGTTTGATTGCTAATGCAGTGTATATAAATCTAAATGGTGTGCTTATTATCGACCTTGTTATATTGTTCACTTATACATTGGATAATGAACCAATGACAAAAGAATTATGTTCTACAAGCTAAGAACATGCCAACCAACCATCCACTCTACACATCTGAGTTGTATAGATAGGTAAATCTCTGTTCTGCTATGTCTAGCTTTGATGGTTCATATACTAGAGCTGGAATGTAACATGAACATTGATTTGATAGAGATGGAATGCAAATTTCTTTTTAATTTGATGATTCAATGTACTGTCATGCTAACTGTAATCATGTACTAGTGAGATTTTTTGATGAACATCGCACTTCTATTGCTGCAACTTGCAAGAGGAGTTAACAATTCCTGAAAGTTTATTTTGGTAATATTTTTTTCTAATTTCAGAGCTAAAACATGAGAAGAGCATGAAATTGCATTAGGTCCTTGGAGGAAGCTATCAAAGGAAAATGAAATTGCAAAGAAAGAAAGAAAGGTTTGCTTGGCCATTTGTCAGTTAGTCTGTTGGTGGATTCGACATGGATGTTGCAACTGCTCTATATTAGGCCACTTGTTGCACCAGAGGTTTAAAATCTATAGCTCTTCCAGTTCTGGAGATCAGTGTATCTATCATCTCTTCCTAGTAGATGAAATTGGAAATCCCACATGTGGTCTTTTTGGGACTGCTGTTGCAACCATGGGGGTGTTGAGTACTGCTGCATATGTATTGACTATGGATATGTTTGGACCTATTGTTGATAATGCAGGTGGCATTGTTGAGATGAGTCAACAGGTAAATTATTTGCCCTTATTATTTGTTGCTTTACACTAAACAAGCCCTTATTATTTGTTGCTTTACACTAAACAAGCACCTTCAGCATGGTTTTTTTGTTTAACCATCTAGAACAAGGATACATGTATTTTTTGTTTAATTTTTTGCTTTGGACTTAGGTTGAGGCTTTGGACGTAGCTATCACCTTGCTGCTATGATTCCTGAACATAGCAACCATCTGCACCCTGCTACATGTATTTTTAGAGGCCACTTTCAAGCCTTTCAATTGTCGCACCCACCCTGCTTCCTGCATCACTCATCAAGATCAGACGCCAACAGAACTACACTCCACTCAGCTGCCTTCTCTACAAGTTTCAGATGGGCCCATCCGAGTGGAAAGCAAAAGGCAGCTTCAAGTGCAGAACCAAGGAGCATATTCCCCACTCGCCATCTCAAGGAACCAGGCAATATGAGACCAGATACAACAACAGTTCCTGAGCCAACTCCATCAATGTTGAAGACATCATGTATGCCACGTTATTCAGTAAGAAGATTTTGCAAACCATAAAATGCAGCAGTAAACATTGGTGTTGTATTCAATATAAGGGGCAAGGTAAAACGTCCTCCCCATGTAATTCAATATAAGGGGCAAGGTAAAATGTTGAATGAAAGTATATCATTGGTGTTATATTCAATATAAGGGGCAAGGTAAAATGTCCTTCCCATGTAATTCTCAATTGATTATAAATAAAAATTATTCATACTTTTAGAAAAGTGAGTTTGTCTACAATTGACATTCATTTAGAAATAATGATAATGAATTGAAAACCGAATTACTAGAAGCCATGAAAATGTAGTAATACAGAACTAGTAGTCATTAGTGGCTTTTTTTATACGCCATTAAACTCAATAAGAACATTTTCATACACCAACATAATACAAAATAGTGGCATTTGTATAAAAGCCAATTGATGGATAGTGGCTTTTTTATAAATGTCAAATGATGGTTTAGTGGTCTTTATGTGGCATTTTTTCGAAGCCACTAAAGACAAACCTTTAGTAGCTTTTACAACTTAAGGCACTATCTTCCTAGTGACATTGGCGCTAGAGGCATTTTTTTATATGTCAACAAATACCGCTAAATCTGTTTACTGACTTTTTTTTTAGTTACATTTCTGAAAAGCCCCTAATGAGTAAGTTTGCTGTAGTGCCAGGATCTTTCTAACTACCAACCTGACCACTACGCCCTCAAACTGTGGATCTCACAACTTCCCAGCTGAGGAAACACAACCATGGGATGAAGATCTTTTCAACAGTCTGTCATACAGGGTGTGAGGGGGGGTTTATATGCAGAGGTCGAAGCCTGAGATGATCTTCCCTCTCCATTGATCTTTTCATAGCAGAAATAGGTAGGCATTAGATGAGGTCAGGAAGTTTGAGTTTTGGCTTCTGGATGGGGAAAGATTGGAAGTAGTAGGAGGAACCAGTATGAGTGTCATCTTGATGCTTAGATTAGCTTTTCCTACCACCCAAGCTCAAGCTTCATACCCGACCAGGTTTTGGGATGATTCTCTGCATGCCCCTTCTTCTGTATTGTACCAAAATGAGTTCTCAGTGAACCTGCAACCCTACTGGTTGCTACCTTGTGGTGCAAAGCAAGGGGACGCCTTTTCCCTCTTTCCAGTTCTTACGGCGACGCCATGCTCCAGATCGCTTGGCTTTGCCGAGCAGGTGGCCCAAAGCTCAACACGAGCTTCTAAGGAGGCGGCGACCAATGAGCCATGAAACTCCTCACACGAAGTAAACTAACGACAGAAGTGCCTATCTCTGACATGGATTCGATCCCCCCCCCCCCCCCGAATGACTAGCCTACCTTACTGGATTCAGAGATGGAGCTGGCAGCGGCCCCTAACTGGAGAGCCCACAACTTACCTGATCCCTCCTCTCTATCAGTGTTGGCGTGGTCGGAGGCAAACACAGTGATCCAATGATGAAGATTCCACCATGTCCAGACTACGAGAGCCTTACTGTGATCGGTTGCCCCGACAGCGCAAGAACGGACCTGCAAAAGACGGAGTGGGGGCGCATGCGAGAACGTGATACTTGCGTGGGCGTCTCGGGGAGAAGATGGGCATGGGCGGGTTAGCGGGTCGAGGCCTTTGTGGATCCACTAGAAGATCCGACTGCCACACAAATATAAAGGTAAAGATCTTGTTTATTTCGAGGAAATGATATTTTCTTAGAAAATGTCTTCTAAATAGCTCCCATGACCAATAAAACCTCCAAAAACATCCCTCGACTCCGAAAATTGTGTAGTTTGTTATGAAACCACTAGGTCAGACTCTTGAAGCTTTATTATCGATGATTTCTAACTTAGATACTAATACTACTAATTAGGGTTAACTAAATAAAATAAATAGTATTCAAATGAGATTAATTATTAAAAAATTCTCCTAGAACCCTATTGATCATTTAAATTTATCTTTGAACTCTGATCTGAGTAATATACCTAAATAATAGGTAATTTTCTATTAATGACTAATTAGATGCTTTTAATGTCATTTAAATTCTAGAAAATAGATAAAGCATCAGAAAAATATGAAATTCGTACCAGGCATTAATAATGACATATATATCAGAACAAAAATACCAAACACCATCCTAAGATCACATTGAATCTAGGTTTGGCCTAAATCTTAATTTGGACCTAAATACCATTAATTATGGTGAACCTTCTATTAATGATCATTAATTGTTATTAATCAGATGATGACTTGAGTAGTAGATGAACTTGGTTGTATAAGGAATTTCTTCACTCGGGTACATATATATATAAATATATGATAAGTTTTGATGGATGATATAATTATGAGTAATTGCTTGCATGTAGTTGTATAGTCTTGTTGGATGTATACTTGTACATATTGTCAGTTTTCCGCCTTGAACACTAAAAGCACTAAGGAAAGAAAATGGAATATAGTTACCGATGGTTCATTAATCTCCCTATTAGAAAGGGAAAGTATTAATGTTGACTAGAACCTCTCTAATGGTACAAGGTACGTCGGGAGATCCCTAATGGTACAAGGTACGTGGGGATAGGGCCCAATAATATAAAAGTTGATTGTGCTAACTCCACCATAATAATATATATCTATTGAAATATGATTAATAACTTGGGTTTACTTGATTTTTTTGCCTTAAATGACACCTTCTTTTTCTTTCTTCTTTTTCAAATATTTTAAATCTGCCATCATAGTATTGTATCTTTCAACCACGTACCAACTTTATGTTGATTCATTTATTTCCCATATTTTCTAGGTTCAGAGCTAGCATGGGAGGAAAGATAGGAAGTGAGTAGTGTTCAGGTTGTACCTATTGTGTTTAGATCCTATTAGCATACATGTTCATAGACTTGTAAAACTTTCTTTTAAATTATGTTATGTAAGCTGTAATAATTCATGTTATAAATGTACATGTTGAATTTTGAGAATGAATGTATGGTGTATGTTATGTTGAATGTTCAAGTATGCACATATTATTTCCACAACACACTTTGATACAATTGGTTAATGTTTTTGGATTTTGTCTTCTTAGCCGATGTGGTTTTGAGAAGGTGGAAATCCGGGGGTGTTACAATAACCACTACACTCAACACACCTATCCCTCTTCTGGTCATCACCTAAAAACTTCCTCTTCTTATCATGTTCCTTAGGTTGATAACCTGGATAAAACTCAACACCTAAAGCTTTATCAACCATCTGTTGAAAAGTCAGAGGGAATTGTGGGACAAGAGCATGACCCACGTTGTAGTTGAGTCCTTGCAAGAATATGTTAGCTGTACGATCCTCACTCATTCCAGAAGCATAACGTTCTAGTAGTAGAAACTTTTGCAAGTATGTGGAAATAGACAAGGGACCCTACTTCAGACTGTAGAATTTTGTTTCCTTCTTCCTTAGGACAGTAGTGCAGATGTACTTCCCATGAAAAGCACCAAGAATTGTTCCAAGGTAACAATAAAGATGTCACAAGTCCTTGCTATACCATTCCACTAGACACTTGTAGGTCCACATAGCACATAAGATTCAAACCTGACCTTCTGATGCGGAGGACATGGTATACCATCAAAAATCATTCCATGTCTAATACCTAGTCATCAACCTTATAAACCATATCCAGTTCTCATTCACGTTTGAAGTAAGGTGATTGCATCTTCATGAAGTCAGTTAACAAGTACTCCTTGGGCTTTTCAGACATAGGAGGAGTGTTCATATTTCCTACCATAATTGTTGTAAAGAATTATCACAATAAGGCTAACTCTTATTCAGGAGAGATAACAATGCCCACATGAGCATCAACAAAGATCGGGGTATCCTAACCCATCGATGACTAATTTCCATTTGGAGGGGTAACTGGAGACACCGAAGGGGTAAATGGAGGGTCCATACCCAGTATTCTGTGTTTAGGGTTTTGATGTGTATCATAACCAACTAGGTTGTCAATTGATGAGTTTTATCCTGTCATAAATGATGCATATGTGCATGTAAATGTTGAATGATACCTAATGTTGTTTGAATAGTTACTAAATCAAGTTAATAATGATGTTCTAATCCTAGTATGTTCCAAGAAAGTGGGAGATGACATAATAAGGGTTTGGTGATTGATTCATGATATGAAACCCTAACTAGATATGCATTTGAAATCCTAACCCTAATCCTAGGGTATGCTATACTTGTTGAGCTTACATGGATGGATATCATGTGACTATACTTTCTCCCTCCTACTTGTGTGATTTTAACCTTGCATATTGAATGAATATCATAGCTTGTGTATGTTATGGTGTTGATCATATGACACATGGAAATGTCTATGAGCCTTGATGAGACATGATGAGATCAAATTGATGCAATAGGTCCTATGACCTGGTAAAAGCTTGATGCATGTTGTGATGTGATATCCTCTAGTGATGTGATTGAGGGATTCATAATGATGTGACATCTTATGGCATCCTAGTATGGTTGTGTGGCTTTGGTGATAGCCTTGTGAGTGGTAGTGCTATAAGTAACATGTGGTGATGATGTGACTAGTTCACACCTTATATGTTTTACAACTTCTAGCGTTGTATGATTCCCTTAAACTTGTAGAGTTTGTTTTGGCATTGTATGTTGGAACTTGGTTGATGCTAAAAGATACCCAATTGTCTTAATTAATCAAGTGAAACCCTAATCATGTAAGTGCCCTATGCCATAGATCTGTTCCAATGTTAGTCTTAGTGCTGGATGGTGAAACGAGTCATTCCTACAAAAAACTCAGAGTTGTAGGGGTGCAATTCGAGTATCTCCTTGCATCAATAATTATAGGTTGTGTGAGATGGCTATGCATGAGCTGTTCTCCTTATTATATGGTTGGCCATGTGTGAGCCAATCCTTTCTTTTTTAGAACAGCCATGCATGAGCCTATTCTTCTAGAGCCATGACATGTACCAAGACGGGCTAGGTGTTTTATATGGATGTCCATGCATGAGCCAACCCTTCAGCTTGACTATGTGCCACTATTTGCAGTTGACTGATATGTCTCTACAGTGTTTCTCTTGTAGTAACCAAGAGGTGTTGGGGAGGTCATGGATTCTGGCTCTTCCATTGACCTTGTATGGCACCGATTTTGAATTAGCAGTGGTCGGTTAGATTTGAGTGGTACAACTCAAATCCTTAGGGAAATAATAAAAGACGTAATACAACCATGTATTGCTTTTGCTTAGGGTCAAATATGAATAACATTGGTTGACTGCTTTTCCTTATCGTTGCACTAATTTCCTGAATTATAATGCGGTAAGAGAAGTCAACTATTATACATGTTTTTCATATTCCTTCTTAAAATATTAATTGTCTACTTCTCAGTGGTAATTGTCTAGTATGTTTACATTAATTTATCTATTACATACATATCATTTATTGCATCTGCTCAAACTGATAAGTATTTATCTACCTGTTTAATTACTTGTACTTTTAATGAACGTGACAAAGAGTTATATTTCTCACTGGGACGTTTGGTCTCACCCCGTGGGTTTCCACATCTTTTAGGTGGTTGAGCACGAGGAGGTAGAGGTTGTGCTATTGAGGTTGAGCAGCAACAGGAGCAGTAGCTGAGCTAAGGTTGGATATGCTGCTACTGTTATGTAGTAGAGTCCTATGTGTTGTCCCTGTACACTTAGGTCCTTGGGGGATTTTTGTAGATTTTGTATATCGAGATGATATTTTTGTCTTTACGCCTTTGTTGTATAGATATGGCATGAATGTATGTGAATAGGTTACCCCTTGTAATAGTTTCTGGCCAGTGAGTCAGTGAATAATGTTATATAATAATATTTTGGCATGTGTTATATATATATATATATATATATATGTATGTATATATTACATGTAACTTTTGTGGACTCAGATATCATAAGTTCTAACTTTTGTGCTTATGTGCAAATAATTTTAATTTCCTATGTTTTCTGGTAACTTGGTTGATTAGTGTTAATTCTGCGTTTTGTTTTGAGTAATCTCACTCTGTGGTGCGTCACAGTTAAGGTTGGTATCATAGCTTTAGGTATGCTGAGTCTTCAGGGACATATGATTAGGGTTTGTGTCTATTCTAGTGTCCTCTAATCTATTAATGGTAACTCTTGTTTATGTAGAAGAAGAAGAAGAAGAGAAGAGAAGATCACTAGAGAACATGAAGAACATGCTGTAGAGAGTAGTGTTGCTGCACCTGGAGGTGGTGCATGGAAGCAAGAGAGGATTGATGGAGTGCTTGAGGAGCCTAGTTTGACCCGGCCATGGTGTAAAACCTTACCTTTCAGTCTTTACTTGGGCAGTTCACGACGATGATGATGCACATGGCAAACAGAGTGCCAACACCACAACCAAGGGTAGATGTTCCCAGTGTTGAATCTCTGGGCTCTAGGAAGACCTTTGAGAGGATGAGACATGTTGGGGTTGTGGAGTATGCTGGTATGATAGATCCAACATATGCTGACTGTTGGTTGATAGAGTTGAAGAAGGCCTTCAAGATCCTCCACATCCCCAAGGTAGATAAAGTGAAGCATGTTGTGTAATTGAAGGGGAGTGTTGGCCATTAGTGGGCCATTGAAGAGGAGAAGAGGCATGATTCTACTATCAGTGGGGAGGAGTTATGATGTGAGTTTGTCAGTTAGTACTTTCCTTAGACCTATCTGGATGAGAAGATATCTCAGTTTGAAAGGATTCAATAGGGATCTGTGTCGATCAATGAGTATGAGGAAAAGTTTATGGAGTTGCTGAGGTTTTGTCCTCATATGGATGCTAGGAGAGGATCAGACATTTTGTGAAGGGCTTAAGCACGGAGTTGACTACACCAGTATCAGATTTAGAGAACCATGAGTAGTTTGCCACGTTTGTGGAGTCAGTCACGAGGATAGAGAGATCAGTTTTTGAGAAATGTGAGAAGAGTTCCAAGAAGAGACTAGCACAGCACCAGGGAAAGTCTTATGGAGGTTTTAAGAAGTCTAGATTTTCCACACCACAGTTACAATAGAGGTCAGTTGTTTAGACAAAGTGGTCACCTAGTAAGGACATATGCCATAGTTTTCCACCAGCAAGAACCCATAACACAATGTCAGTGTCAGTGATGAGGTCATCTAGGTTGTGGTATGAGAACAAGACTTGCTACAAGTGTGGACAGATCGGGCATAAAAGACTATATTGTCATGTTAAGGATGATGAGGTGACCCAACAACCGAGACAGAGTCAACAAGGCTCACATCGGCAACAGTTTAGCAGTGGAGGAGGCCGAGGATGTGGACATGCATCACAAGCTGATTCTTCTAGATAAGCCAGCAGAGGACGGGGGTGGCAGTAGGCAAAAACTTGATTCTAAACCATGAGTCAGCCGGAAGGAGTGGTCAACCCACAAGTTGTGATAGGTCAGATGGAGTTATTTCATTCTAGTTTGTTTTCTTCTTGCTTTATATCTATTTTGGTTGATCTGGGTGTGACACACTCTTTCTGTAAGGACCCTGACCTCCGTTTTGGGCTTACCCTATTTTTTTTACCTAAACCATGTGCTTAGATGCCTGCCTAATTACCTGAGTTGTGATTAGGGTTTGTTTGTGCTTTGTTGAGAGGTTGAGGTACAACTTGCAAATTACCCAAGTTCTAGGGTTGGTGTGCAAGTTTGTCACCTTGAGAGATATATTTCTCTCTCCTTGCATCCTCTAAGGTTGAGAGGATGGGTTGGGCACCTTGCTTGAGTTGTTTTGGGCCTCTTTTGAGCTTGTTTAAGCTTGGGCTTGTTGTTGGGCATGAAGCCCTTCCTCCTTTCTTAAGTGTGTCGCACAAGGGAGAGCTTGGTGCCTTGTGTCGGCCATGGTGCATCGGGCAAGGGAGGTGTATCGGCCATAGGGTGCTAGTGGGTGTGACGGGTTTCCATGTTGGGCGACACACGCCCCTCCACCTAGCCTCATTTGTGTCACCCTTCCTTGGACAAGTGGCTGTTGTTTTGCTAGTTGGTGGTAAGTCATGAACATGTGGCTTGGGATGCTAGCAAGGTGGCATAGTTTGGACAGCTGGTGGTTTGGGTGAGCACATGTGGAGCAATCCCCTAGTGGACGCCCACTTAACCCCCTTGCATATATACCCCCTTCTTTGCTAGCTTGGGATCCCTTTAGCTCCTTAGTTGCTTCCCTTCTTTCTTGGTGGTTGATATCTCCCCTTGGTAGAGCTTGGTGGCCGATCTCCTTAGTGGAGTCTTCTTCTTCCTCTAGTGGTGGCCGAAATCCTAGATGTACCTTGTTCCTTCTCCTCTTGTGGTGAGTATCTCTCCCTTTCCTTGGCATCCTCTTCTTCTTCTTCTTCTTCCTTCTCTTCGGCCATGGTGGTTACAAGTTGTTCTTCTTTGTGTTGGCTGAAGGTGGTGCCTTGGAGCTTGGAGCATGGTGCTAGAAGCTTGGAGCTTTAGATCTTGAGACGGGTTACATAACTCCTAACCCTAGCTATACTGCTTCTTTTTCATGTTGCATGCTATATGTGCTATTTTGATCGGCAATGTCATCTTTTAGCTATGTTTCTTTCTTTCATGGTTATAAGGTTGTTTTAGATGTACTCTAGACTTTGTGGAGATGGTTATCTTGGGTTGCCTTAGGTTGGTCGAACCATGGATGTGGAGTTCCTTGGGCAAAACCCCTCTCTCACTTAGTTGTTGAGAGGTGAGCTTAGGGTCTCCAAATCCACTGGTGAGTTTAGCTTTGGTTGGTTGGCTGATATGATATGATGGACTTCCTTTTTTCCCGATAGATGATGGAAGTTGTGCAATAATTCTCTCTCACTTAATTGTCTTGAGAGGTGAGCCAACTCTCTTGAACTTTTAGGGCTTCTTGGTGGCAGTCTTGAGGTTGAAGATGACCAACCCGTCATGGTCTTTGAACCCTTGCACGATACCCTTATGATGTGTTCTGTCCGATATCCCTCTTCTAGGGTTGAGCCTTGGGTGATATGCTAAGTGGTGTTTTGTTGACCCTTTGACCGATATGGACACTTACCCTAGATGGTGTTGTTGGGCATTATGCCTTTGGCCGATATAGTGCTTGGTTGACATCCCTTCTTGAGTACCTTGGGTGACATGGTTAGTCCATGCCTTATCGGTTGAGAAACACCCCTCCTTCCTTGATTTGTGAGGTGAGCTCCAATCCCTTGGCGGACATGGTGTTGCCCGATCTGGACTCTTGGTTGATGTAACCCTGGATGGGTGATATAGTGGCTGGTTCCCTTGACCAATATGGGAGTGGTAGGTAGACCTTGTGTTGGGCGTTATGGTTTGTACCTTACACGACACTCCTCTAGTTGTGTTGCCCGACCGAGGGACCTAAACCCTAGCTTGAATGATAGAATACCTTGGGCGATATGGGAGCTTCTTTGGCACCATGGTGAGCAACCCATGATATCGCTCGATGGATGGCAGTAGTGTTCCTTGGGCGTTATGGTCTTGATGGTTGCCCGGTATGGAAACCCTAACCCTAGTGGAGGATATGGGGTCTGGGCCGATACAGGTGTAGTGCTGCCCAATACACCCTGCACTTGGTTGCACGACACGCCTTTGGCTCTAGTCTACCTGTTACCCCTTATGCATAGGTGCACATTATGCTTGTGGCCGATATGTGTGGCCAGTGCCCTAAGATTTTGGTGCCCTAATCGTTAGCGTTTTGGGTGAGGGATATGACCCTACCCGATATCCCGTGGGTGAAGGATAGTGCTACCCACCACACCTTTAGTGAGGGCAAGTGACACCTTTAGTGAGGGTAGGCGACACCTTTGGTGAGGGATGCGCCTAGCCCGGGAACCCTAGTTGATGAGATATGAAAGATAGGTTATGGACCAGTGACATGTTTGCTACCTAAGGTTGATGTTAAGTGAGATGATAAGATCATGGTTGTGTAACCTTTAAGGATGTATCCTTAGGGGTGGTTGTGTTCATGATGTCATGAGAGATAGGGCATGATGGATGCTCATGGTTTGGTAACTTTAATATGAGTTGATTGGCTTACCATCTACAACTTTATGCTTCATGTATTCATAATAATGAATGTTGTTTCAAATCATATGCATCCTAAATATTAATGGCACCATAATCATTACATGTTCTCTAAAGATCTACATTTGGTGATCAAGTTATCTCTCTTGATATGCATACTAACCATGCAGGTGTTATCAAATGAATTCATAGCCAGGTAAGAGATGTAATGTATATATATATATTGTAACGCTATATAATGATACTCCTTGTTGATGAGATAACATGTATTGCCAGTATGATGAGAAAGGTCTGGTGACATGATAAAGGTTGAGTGCTTATTTGAGGTGTTATCCTCTATGATGAGATAAAGGAGTGATACCCCATGATGATGTATTATGATGAAGCCTTGAGAGGCAGTGGCATTATGTGATGAGGGATTGAGATCCCATGGAAATATGATAATGGAAGTTATGGTGTGACACAATGTTGTTTATGTTTTATAACCTAGTTGCCTAAAACATTCACCTAAAATATACTAATTAATTACAGTGGAACATATCATGTAGTTTTTCCCTGGCCGTAGATCCATCATCATCCGTAGCTGGTGATGGTGAAACAGGTTTATCCTACGGGATTACCGGGAGCACATATTGTTGAATATGTGGGGTTTCTCCTAGCCAAAAATAGGAGGATTAGAGTGCAACTGTGGTTGTGAACTCAAGATGTGTATAAGAGCATGGTGAACAGGCCAATGGCTCAGTGTGGTGGAGCATGAATGTGTTCATGTCTCAGGAGCATGGTGAATAGGCACGTGGCTCATGATATACTAGCACTGTGACTTGTACCAGGATGGGCTAGAGGAAAGGGTAGCCTACGGGAGTTGACCCTATGGCTGAGGCCACTTAAGCAAGAGACTGTGGTCCTACTTTGGATATCATGCACTGACCACGAGGAGGTGAGGTCATGGAGTCCGGATCTTCCAGTGACCTTGTATGGCACCGGTTTTGGGCTTCGCAACCAAAGGTTGGATTTGAGCGGCACGACTCACTTCCTCAGGGTATAATAAATTGTAATCTAGACGTATAGTATATTTTGCTTAGGGCAAACATGAAACATCGGTTGAGGCCTTGTTTGTATAGTTTCCCTAGTTATATCTTGCAGCTAATTACATGTTCCTCAGATGTTATGATAAGATCTTATAAGACTTGTCTTGTCAATCATGTTCCATATTATTATCTTTGCATATGCTTCCTAAATATCCTGGTAAGAAGTTATAGCAAGTTAGCTTTGCTCAGTATGCTACTTATATCAGTTACATGTTTGATCTGTTCTAGCTCTCCTTTGAGGTTTTATAGTTTCGTCGGGGGTTATGTTTCTCGCTGGGACTGTGTCTCACCCCACTAGTTTTAAACCCTTTTAGGTGATCATGCTATACGTGGTGGTGGTCGTGAGGTTGCGGCCAAGCAGTAAGAAGAACAGTAGGAGGCAAGAGATGGATATGCTGTTGTTTTGGTTGTTTTTTAGTAGAGTCCTAGAGTCATCCCTGTACTCTTAGGTCCTTGGAGGTGTAACATCCCTGACCTAGGTTATGCTTAACCCGAGATGTTTTGCTTGATAAAGTTGATTATATGCTTGATATTATCTTTTGAAAAGTAATTAAGGCTCTAGAGGAACTTATATTTTAATTTTAGTCCATTTTGAAATAATGTTTTACTTGTTGAGGAATAAAGTGCAAATTACCAAAGTTGAGGGGTTAAATTGCAAATTGTGCATGATAATATGTTCCTCATGTGTTGAAGCATCATGATAATGAAGATGATGCAGATGTATGGCTTGTGGTAGCCTGAGTACCAAGAAAGATCTGATAAAGTAATTTTTGTGCATTAAAACCTAATTTTGGTGTAATGTGCAATTTACCCAAAACCCAGGGTTCAATATGCAAAATACCACTTCAAGAGGGTCCCACATGGTTCTTGGCATCATGTATAGAAAATAATTTGAGAGGGGCGCCACATTTGAATCATTTTGTAAGAAAGAGAATATTGATATTAAAATAATCAAGATTTAAGCATAATTGAAACTTTACTTCAAATTAATGCAAAAATAAATGTGTTAATCGAAGTGCCTTCAACCAAAATGGTAATGGTTGAAAATTAGATAAGGTTGGACGAGCATGTGCCTTGCAAAGGCAATGGAAATATCTACGTGAGTGGAGAACCCACTCACATTAAGAAAAGAAAAAGAAGTATCCACTAACTTATGGATATTATTATTATAAGGGTTAAGGTGCTTAATTTGCTTTTCTTTAAATCAGGGATAATTGAGAGGAATAAGAGGCAAAGAGGATAGAGTTGTCTCTAAGGAAGAGAAGGGGGCATATGGAAAGAAAGTTGAGGAGATAATTCCTACTTTCTCTCTCTTAAATGAATTTTCAATAAAATTCATATATAAGCTCCTTTATCCATGAGGTGAAGGGATAATTTCGGATCCACTTTCACATTTTGCTTGCAAAAACGACCAAGGGAGCTTGTAGCAATAGGAGGACGACCCCCAACCTGTTGGTAAGCTTCGTGACCTTCTTTCACCTTGAATTCATGGTGGAAATCACAAAACAATGCATGATTTCTTCTTTATTCCACTCCATCTTCAATTCTAGCCATTCCTTTTCACTCAAAGCTTAAGGATGAGCTTGGGACAGTGAAAGGTGTTGCTTTCACCATTAAAGACGTGTAGGTTGAAGCTTTGAAGCTCAATTGAAGGCGGGTTATATAACTTGAACCCTTGAACTTTGTTATTGATTCCATATCTTTAACAATTTTTGATTACTTCTTTATTCCCAAAATTTTATTTGAATGATTGTTGCAATCACCATGAAAATCATAGCAAGCTTCGTGGGTTTATATCTTGATGATGATGACATCATCATAAGTACATACCTCCACAAATATCTTTTGCAAAGGGTTTTGTGACCTTGGCCCAAACGGTCTCACCAAACAGTTTGCAATGCGTTTGGAGGTTTGGATCCAAAACCATTTGGATGGGTTAATTGTTTGAGGTCAGGACCCTAGTATATGTTGGATGATGATCCAATTGATCCAATTGATTGATTCTATATATAGACAATCCTCCAATTAGAAACCCTAACCGGGTTGAGTGTTGAAATCCTAAATTGATTGATTTAAATTTTGGGTTGACTAGCCCAAACGGTCTCAAGACCATTTGGAGGTTACCCAAACGGTCTCGAGACCGTTTGGAGGTCAACCAAGACCGTTTAGAGGTCTATGGTGGTGTATATTTGGATGGTTGAAGATCCAATGATATTAAATTGAAATATAATTACTAGCTCAATTGATGATCGATTTAATGATGCAAACCCTAATTGAATTTCAAAAAATTCAATGATGGAATGGGTCAAACGGTCTCAAGACCATTTGCAGGTCATCCAAATGACCTCATGACCGTTTGAGGTCAGGTCATGTCATGGTTTGATGATGATCCAATGATTTCAATTAAATTAGTTCCACAATGTCAATCATTGATGGTTCTTCAATTTCAAAACCCTAAGTGATGGTTTCTTGATTATAAACCCTAGTTTAATTGGGTTCAAAACCCTGATTGAAGGTCCAATTGAAGGGTGATTCAATGGTTCAAATGAAGAATAAATCAGTAGTTCAATTGATAGATGGTTTAATGATTTAATCCCTAAATTGATATGTGCTGAAAGACCTTTTTGGTCCATTCAGTTTTGAGAGGGTTTGGACCAAACGATCTTAAGATCGTTTGAGACCAAATGGTCTCAAATCATTTGGAGACCCATGTGGTTTCAAGTGAGAAATGTCCATACGGTTTCATTATGGTTTTTCTTAAACGATTTCAAACCATTCAATGTCTAAGTGATCAAGACCGTTTGGGATCTAAGTGACCAAGAATATTTGAGGTTCAATTGGTCAAACCATCTGAACACCAATTGTGACTAAAGGTCAATTAACTAATTGACTATTAATGATGTAAATCAAAGGTGATTACAATGGTTGTACCTTTAAGGTACTAGGGTAATTAGTACCTTTTTGAGTGGTAAACTCTTGATGCTTATGAAAGCAATGATTTAATATGTTGTGACAACCCTTCATTCAAGTTGATTGGACCTAATTTAATTAAGATTGAAGTAATTGACATCCTAGAGAGGATGAGAGAAATAGGAATCCCTACATGAGTGACAATCATGTAATGGTTAAACCTCAACACTTTCAACATGAACATAATAAGTAATTAGGGTATGATCCTATATAAAGAGATCATGAAACCTTAATTGAGAAGGTTGATGAAACTGTAAGGACCCTGACCTTCGTTTAGGGTTTACCGTGTTTGCTTTGCTTAACCTTGGTGCTTTGTCGCTTGCTAATCACCTTTGGTGGTGATTAGGGTTTGGTTGCACTTTGTGGAGAGTTGGAGGCGCTACTTGCAAATAAACCAAGTCTAAGGTTTTGTGGGCAAGTTTGCCACCTTGTGAGGTGTTCCTCTCTCTCTTTGCCTCCTCTAGTGTAGAAGGGAAGGCTTGGGCTTGTTGCTTGAGTTCTTTTGGGCCTGGGTGAGATCGTTGGGCCTTGAGGTGCCCTGCTTTGCTTTGTTTGAGCCTTGTATTGGCCAAGAGAAGTGTGTATCGCCCAAGGAGAGAGTGTATTGGCCTAGGCGTGTGTGTGTCGCCCATGGCAAGGGGTGTGTCGCCCAAGGTGCTGGTTGTTGTGTCGCCCATGATCCTTGACCTCTCCTTGACCTTGTTTGTGTCACCACTAGTGGACACTTGGTACATACCTTGGACACATGTATAGAGCTTGCTAGAGTGGTGGCTCGTGCACTAGGACAAGTGTCCCTAGGTAAGCGACACCTTCCTTGGTTCCACCTTGTTTTATCCTCCCTTTCCTTCTATATAGGTGGTTCCTTTCCTTAGCTAGGAGTTCCTTTGGTCCTTTGGTTCCTCTCCACCTTAGTGCATGACACAACCCTCTTCCTTTCTAGTTGGTGGCCGATATCCCCTTGAAGAAGCAAGTGGTGGCCGATACTCCCTTGGAGGAGCAGCTTGGTGGCTGATAGCCTTGGAGTCTTTCCTTCCTTGCTTGATGGTGCTTGGAGCTAGGAGCTTGGAGCTTGCTTAAGGCGGGTTACATAACTTCTAACCCTAATTACACTATCTCTTGCTATGATCTTGTTTATATGTTAGTAGCTTAGCTTCTTACTTAGCTTCCATGTTGGCCGATCCTTGTGATCTAGGATTTTTAGGTGAGCAATACTCCTTTCTCCCCTTGGTCTAGAGGAGTGAGCTTGAGCTTCTAGTATCATGAGCAACACCCCTCTTTCTCTTAGACGATTGAGGTGAGCTTGTGTTCTATTTGTTTGGGCAATACTCTCCTCTCACCATGGGATAGAAGAGTGAGCTTGGTCATGGTGATGACTTCTTTTAGGGGTTCTCCTTGTGGACGTTTGGTGGTGGTGGATGTGGAAGACCCCTCTTTCATAGTTGATTGAGGTGAGCCATCTTCCTAGGGTTTCGGGTGACCTTGTGCTGAGGAAGAAGATGACCTTGTGAGTGGTACCTTGGGTCGTTATGAGAGTGGGGAGGTGTTGCCCGACAATCCCCTTGACCTAGATGCTTTGGACGATAGGTGGTGGTAGCTGTGATGGACGACACCCCACTTGATCTTGAGTCTTGGACGACACATGATGGGTGTTGAGTTGGGCGTCACATGCCTAGTTCCTGCCTTGTGTGACGAGCATCACACCATGCTAAGATGACCTTCCCGATACACCTTGGTTATATGTTTGCCTTGTGCTGCTATACCTTGATCGATGGAGCGTTGGGGTCTGGTTCTGTGACAGACATTAGGCCTTGGTCCAGTGGGTTGCACGATACATGGATGAGCTACCCACCTTGAATGATACCTTTGTGGTTTGACCTTGGCCGATAGCTGCCCTGTGACGGGCGTTGTTGAGCGGTTTGTGATGGGCATCACCCTGACCTGTGTCGGCCGACAACATCATCTTGTGACGGGTGTTGCAAGCCATTGATCGATAAGCACAAGGTGCACGGCAGACCTTAAACGCAGCGTCACCAGCCTGACGCAGCGTTGTGGGCTTGGCCGATAGGTGTGACGGCCGTTATGAGTTGAACGCTAGGGTTGGGCGATAGAATGAGTGCGGCCCGTTACAACTTTAAGTGAGGGCAGGTTGCCCGTTATAACCTTTTAAGTGAGGGTTCTTGGTGTTTCTAGTGAGGGTTATACGTATCATTGAAAGCCGATGTGTTGTCTATATTCTTGTTAATCGATGGCGACTTGTTGCATGATAGTGTTCAATATGGTAAAGCTTGTTCATCTAAACTTAACATGGCCATACACATAAGTGTGATCACTTTGATTATCTATATAATGATAAGAATAATAATGAGCATGCAATAGGGTTTGCTTAATGATGTTCCTTATACATGTGATCATAAGATGATGCATGATTAAGAAAAGGATATAATTATTAATGTCACTTTGTAATGTCACCATGTGTTGATAATATGAGTTTCTAAGTTATTCATGATGATTATTGAATAGTGTTAACCATGCAGGTAATGCATAGCCAAATGAAAGGCTACGAGGAATGAATATATGAGAACAATGAGATAAAAGGTACATTATGAATGTTGTTCCATGATGATGATGATGTAAGCCCTGAGAGGCAGTGGCAACATATGATGAGGGATTGAGATCCCATGGTATGAACATGGATGAATGGCAAGAGGCCAAGTGATAACATGTGATGATGGATTCTTGTGTTGGATTAGTATGATGTGAATTATAGTAAAAGCAACTGTTGAGTTTTATATTGTTTACTTCTATTATAATTGCATGTTATACAACTTGATTGAATCTTGCAATCCATATAAAAGATACCAATTAATCACGGTGAAATATATCATGTAGTTGCCCTGGCCATAGATCCATCATCGTCAGGAATTGGTGATGGTGAAACGGGTTCTCCTGCGGGTTAACCCGGAGCGCATATTGTTGAGTATGCGAGGTTTCTCCTAGCCTAAAGTGAGGAGGTAAGAGTGCAACTTTGGTTGTAGACTCCAGGGTGCGGATTCAGGCCCGTAGCCCAATTGTGATAAAGAGCATGGTGAACAGGCCCATGGCTCAGGATATGTGATATGAGGAGCATGAATGCGTTCATGGCTCAGAGCACAGTGAATAGGCCCATGGCTCAGTTTCACTAGCACCGAGACCTGTACCGAGGCGGGCTAGGCAGAGGGTAGCCTGACCCTGTGGCTAAGACTACTTCAGCATGAGACTGCGGTCCTGCTTGTGTTGTACTCATGCACTAACCATGAGGCAGAGAGGTCGTGGAGTCTGGCTCTTCCATTGACCTTGTATGGCACCGGCTTGGGTTTCGCAACCGAAGGTTGGATTTGAGCGGTACGGCTCACTTCCTCAGGGCATAATAATATGTAATTCAGCCGAATAGTACTACTGCTTAAGACAAACACGAAACATTGGTTGAGGCCTTGTTTGTGTAGTTACTCTCATCATGTCTTGCAGTTGCTTATATGTTCCTCATATGTAGTAGGACTTATATATATCTTGTCTTATTAATCATGTTCTGCGAAATAATACTTGATTACATCTGGTAAGTTCGCTAAGTATGAACAGCTTTATCTTATAACTGCTCTTGTTATACTTTTTATCAGTTAGTTGCTTTACATATACCTGAGGTTTTGTAGTTTTGGCGGGGAGTTATGTTTCTCGCTGGGACAATGTTCAATTGTATCACCCTACTGGTTTACACCCTTTTTAGGTGGTCGAGCTAGACGTGGTGGTGGTCGTGGAGTTGCGGCCGAGTAGCAAGAAGAACAGTAGAAGGCAAGCGTTGGACATGCTGCTGTTTTGGATGCTTTGTAGTAGAGTCTAGAGACATCCCTGTACTCTCAGGTCCTTGGCGGTGTTTTGACGTTGTTTCACGATGTATAGTTGTAGATGTTTTGTATATCCTGCTGCTGGCCGGATGTGGGCCTTTATGTATGTATAAATAGGTGATGAACTCATGTGATGATAAGACAGTTGTTGCTCTAAGCTGTGGACATGTATCAAGGCTTGTATAAATGTATATAACATGTTTACTTGCAGGATGTGGACTGGAGTGTAATAGTTTCTCAGTTTATCTGCTTTCCGCAATCAGTTTTAATTAACCAGTGTTTTCGATAATTTGTGGTTATGGCGATTTCCACACGTTTTCGCGTAACACCTCACTGTCTGTGTGATAGTGATATGTGTTGCCAAAAAGTTTGGTATTAGAGCCTTAGGTTCGCTGAGTCTACAGGGATTTAGGACTAGGTTGTGTCTGTTCTTATGAGTTTTCCAGATTTTCTCACAATCATCTTCTGCCCTCAACGGAAGAAAAACCAAGATGTCTGGAAACCATGAAGAACACGTTGCTGAGCACATCGATGCTGCATCTGTTGATGGAGCTGTAGGTCAGGCACATGAAGATCGGGTGCCTGAGGTCCCCCAACCTAACCCCGCCATTCTTGAACATCCTGCCTACCAACAACTTTTGGGGCAGATGATGTCTACGATGAATCTCATGGTTGAGCGATTGCCAGTGCCTCCTCCGAGAGCACAGGCCCCCCACGGAGAAGCATCGGGTATTGGGAAGACCTTCGAGCTGCTTCGCTGAGTCGGAGCTTCAGATTATGCTGGAACGGCTGATCCAACAGATGCAGATCTATGGCTGACAAGTCTTGACAAGGCTTTCCAAATCCTCAACATCCCCAAAGCAGACAAAGTAAAGCACACTGTGTACCTTATGAAGGGTAGTGGTGGTCACTGGTGGACCATCGAGGAAGAGAAGCGTCCTGGTGAGGTGATCTATTGGGAGGTTTTCCGGCGCGAGTTCGTCACCAGATACTTCCCGAAGACATATCTGGATGAAAAGATTAGTCAGTTTGTGAGTTTGTGACAAGGAACGATGAATATCACCGAGTACGAAGCCAAGTTCATGGATCTGTTGAGGTTTTTTCCTCACATGGCAGAGACAGATGAGGAGCGGATCATACGTTTCGAGAAGGGTCTGAGTTCTGAACTGACAACCCCTGTGTCTACGTTGGATAATCGAGAGCGGTTTGCTATGTTTGTAGAATCTGTCCGGAGGATTGAACGATCAGTTAGGGAGAAGAGAGAGTCGATTGCTAAGAAGAGACCTACTCAGTTCCAGGGACAGAGTTTTGGTGGCTTCAAGAAGCCAAGGTTTGCAACACTGTCACTTATGAGAGGTTCTGGTGGACTGTCTTAGTGGTCTCCGAGTAAAGGAAGAGGTTATGTTTCTTCACCATCTAAGGAACAAAACACAACTTTCGTGGCAGTGACAGGGCCATCTAGGCCACGGGTTGACGATAGAGCATGCCATATGTGTGGTCAGATCGGGCATTGGAGGTTCAACTGCCCAAATAGAGATGTTGAAGTGACGCAGCAGCTGAGGCAGAATCATCAAGGATCGGATCGACAGTAGACCAGTGGTAGCAGAGGATGAGGACGTGGTCAAGCGTCTCAAGTTGGATCGTGTGCTCAAGGAAGCAGAGGGCGTGGACAGCAAGCAACGACCCAATTCTATGCAATGAGTCAGCCGGAGGCGATAGTCAACCTGCCAGTGGTGACAGGTCAGATGGAGTTATTTCATTCTGATATGTCTTCTTCTTGCTTTTTATCTGTTCTGGTTGACCCGGGTGCTACACACTCTTTTATCGCCTATAGTATGCTTGAGAACTGTCGTTTACCTGTTAGTCATAAGAAGGATAGTTTGTTGTTAGAAACCCCTCTTGATGGTTCTTCGTTGCTTCGAGAAGAGTGTCTACCTTGTGTCTTATCCTTCTCGGGACACCGCATTCAAGTGGATCTCATACCACTTCATATGCACGGGTTTGATGTTATCCTTGGGATGGATACCTTAGAAAAGTATAAGGTTGTTTTGGACTGTGGTTCCAAGCAGGCAGTGTTTGATGATGTTGGAGAGAAGTGGATCTTCCAAGGAGATAGGAAGATTCTTCCGACATGTCTGGTATCAGCTATGGTGGCAGATTGGTTGTTACGACAAGGATGTGAGGCGTTCTTAGCTCATGTAGTGGATACCGTTGTGGCTACCAAGGCGAAAGGTCCGAGTCTCAAAGAAGTTGCAGTTGTCCAGGAGTTTGCAGATGTGTTTCCTGATGAGTTTCCTGGTGTTCCCCCGCCCCGAGAGATTGATTTCGAGATCAATTTGGTGCCAAGAACACAGCCAGTTGCACAGACACCATATAGGATGGCTCCAGTGATGATGGCAGAGCTTAAGAAGTAGTTGCAAGAGTTGCTGGACAAAGGTTTCATCCGACCAAGCACGTCGCCTTGGGGTGCTCCAGTGTTGTTCGTCAAGAAGAAGGATGGTTCGATGCAGTTGTGTATAGATTACCGACAGTTGAACAAGGTCACGATCAAGAACAAGTACCTGTTGCCAAGGATAGATGATCTGTTTGATCAGTTGTGTGGTGCTACAGTGTTTTCAAAGATCGATCTACGGTCCGGATATCATCAGTTGAGGATAAAGGCGGATGACATACCGAATTCAGCTTTCAGGACGAGGTATGGTCACTATGAGTTCGTGGTTATGCCGTTCGGGCTAACCAATGCACTTGCTGTTTTCATGGACTTGATGAATAGAGTGTTCTGTCCGTTCTTAGATCAGTTTGTTGTAGTCTTTATAGATGACATCTTGATCTATAGTCGGGACAGGCAAGAGCATGAGCAACATCTTCGACGAGCGTTGACTCTTCTTCACCAACATCAGTTGTATGCCAAGTTTAGTAAGTGTGAGTTCTGGTTGGAAGAGGTGACTTTCTTGGGTCATGTGATATCTGCAGAAGGAGTCAAAGTAGACCCGAGGAAGGTGGAGTCCGTTGCAGATTGGGAACAACCAAAGATGCTGACAGAAGTTCACAGTTTTCTGGGATTAGCAGGATACTACCGAAGGTTTATCAAGGACTTCAGTGTGATTACGTTGCCGATGACAAAGTTGATGAGAAAGGATGTGCCTTTTGTCTGGGATGATCTATGTCAACAAGCTTTCCAGATTTTGAAGGAGAAGCTGACTAGTGCTCCAGTGTTAAACCTGCCAGAGCCTGGGAAGGGATATGTGGTTTTCTGTGATGCTTCCAAGAAAGGCTTAGGTTGTGTGCTAATGCAGGAGGATCATGTGGTTTCTTTTGCTTCGCGACAGCTTAAGAAACACGAGGAGAACTATCCGACTCATGATTTGGAGTTGGCAGCAGTGGTTCACACGTTAAAGATTTGGAGACACTATCTTTATGGGGAAGTGTGTCAGATATTTACGGATCATAAGAATCTGAAGTACATCTTTACGCAGCACGAGTTGAACACGCGACATCGGCGATGGATGGAGTTGATCAATGATTACGACTGCACTATCGAGTATCATCCTGGTAAGGTGAAGGTGGTAGATGATGCACTTAGCCGAAAGTCTTCTTTTTCTTCCAAGAAGGCACAATTGAGTTCTCTGATATGCCCTAGGCGGGATATGTTTGTTTACTTGTGGTGGATGAATGTGCAGATGGAGGTTTCCTCGTTAGCTGGACTTTTAGCATAGATGCAAGTCAAGCCTACGTTGAGACAGCAGATCAAAGATGCCCAACAAACGGATGATGCGGTACAGTGGATCTGATCAAAGTTCGACAGCGAAAAGTGTGATGGGTTTCATGAGTCCGAGGATGGGCTAGTCTGCTATCGTGATAGGATGGTGGTTCCTGATGTTGATGAGCTGAGGAAGTTAGTGCTCGAAGAAGCACACGCGTCGATGTATGCTATGCATCCAGGTGTCACCAAGATGTATCATAGTCTGAAGGACTTGTATTGGTGGCCCGACTTGAAGAAAGATGTAGCTGAGTTCGTGGCTAGATGTGCGGATTGTCAGCAAGTCAAGGCTGAGCATCAGAAGCCGGCAGGTACGTTGCAACCCTTGCCAATACCGTAGTGGAAATGGGATCATATAACCATGGATTTCGTAGTTGGTCTACCCATGACAACTAGGAATCATGATTCTATTTGGGTGATAGTGGACAGATTGACAAAGTCTGCCCACTTCCTACCGGTAAAGACGACGTATACAGCTGAGAAACTCGCTAGAGTTTATGTGGATGAGATAGTACGTTTGCATGGTGTGCCAGCAAAGATAGTTTCTGACAGAGGTCCGCAGTTTACAAGTCGTTTCTGGGAACAGTTGCACAAGGCGTTGGGAATGCAGTTGAGATTCAGTACCGCCTTTCACCCGTAGACAGATGGACAGTCTGAGCAGACTATTCAGATTTTGGAGGATCTTCTTGAGCTTGTATTTTGCAGTTCTTAGGCAGCTGGGATGTACATCTTAGTTTGATAGAGTTTTCCTACAACAACAGTTATCAGCAGACCCTTTGAGGCTTTGTATGGGAGGAAGTGCAGATCTCCTTTGTGTTGGCACGAGTCTGGTGAGTATCAGCTTTTGGGTCCTGAGTTAGTGCAACTGACAACAGAAAAGATCAAGGTGATACAGTAATAGCTGAGAGTGGCACAGGATAGGCAGAAGTCTTATGCAGACAATTGCCGACGACCTTTGGAGTTCCAGGTAGGAGACAAAGTGTATCTCAAAGTCTCACCATGGAAGGGAGTGCTAAGGTTTGGTCGGAAGGGTAAGTTGGCACCCAGGTATATGGGGCCTTACCCAATTATAGCACGTGTTGGTAAGGTAGCTTATGAGATAGAGTTACCTCCAGAGTTGCACATGTTACATCCAGTGTTCCATGTCAGTATGCTGAAGAAAAGCCATCTAGACTCAGGAACAATGATACAGCCGATAGAGGTTGAGCTTGATGAAGATGTGACCTACGAGGAAGGTCCTATGGCGATCCTTGATAGAAGGGTTAAGAAGCTGAAGAAGAAGGACCTGGTTCTTGTGAAGGTTCTTTGGCATCATCGTGGCATAGAGGAAGCCACGTGTGATCTTGAGGAAGAGATGAGGAGGAAGTATCCCTCGCTTTTCTCTTCGGATTTCGGGGACGAAATCCTTTGAAGGGGTTAGCTTGTAAGGACCCTGACCTTCGTTTGGGGTTTACCCTGTTTGCTTTACTTAACCTTGGTGCTTTGTCACTTGCTAATCACCTTTGGTGGTGATTAGGGTTTGGTTGCGCTTTGTGGAGAGTTAGAGGCACTACTTGCAAATAAACCAAGTCTAGGGTTTTGTGGGCAAGTTTGCCACCTTGTGAGGTGGTCCTCTCTCTCTTTGCCTCCTCTAGTGTAGAGGGGAAGGCTTGGGCTTGTTGCTTGAGTTCTTTTGGGCCTGGGTGAGCTCGTTGGGCCTTGAGGTGCCTTGCTTTGCTTTGGTTGAGCCCTGTATCGGCCAAGAGAAGTGTGTATCGCCCAAGGAAAGAGTGTATCAGCCTAGGTGTGTGTGTGTCGCCCATGGCAAGGGGTGTGTCGCCCAAGATGCTGGTTGTTGTGTCGCCTAAGATCCTTGACCTAGCCTTGACCTTGTTTGTGTCACCACTAGTGGACACTTGGTACATACCTTGGACATGTGTATAGAGCTTGCTAGAGTGGTGGCTCGTGCACTAGGATAAGTGTCCCTAGGTAGGCGACACCTTGCTTGGTTCCACCTTGTTTTCTCCTCCCTTTCCTTCTATATAGGCGGTTCCTTTCCTTAGCTAGGAGTTCCTTTGGTCCATTGGTTCCTCTCCACCTTGGTGCACGACACAACCCTCTTCTTTGCTAGTTGGTGGCCGATATCCCCTTGAAGAAGCAAGTGGTGTCCAATACTCCCTTGGAGGAGCAGCTTGGTGGCCGATAGCCTTGGAGTCTTTACTTCCTTGATTGGTGGTGCTTGGAGCTAGGAACTTGGAGCTTGCTTAAGGCGGGTTACATAACTTCTAACCCTAATTACACTATCTCTTGCTATGATCTTGTTTATATGTTAGTAGCTTAGTTTCTTGCTTAGCTTCCATGTTGGTCGATCCTTGTGATCTAGGGTTTTTAGGTGAGCAATACTCCTTTCTCCCCTTAGTCTAGAGGAGTGAGCTTGAGCTTCTAGTATCATGAGCAACACCCCTCTTTCTCTTAGACGATTGAGGTGAGCTTGTGTTCTATTTGTTTGGGCAATACTCTCCTCTCACCATGGGCTAGAAGGGTGAGCTTGGTCATGGTGATGACTCCTTTTAGGGTTTCTCCTTGTGGCCGTTTGGTGGTGGTGGATGTGCAAGACCCCTCTTTATTAGTTGATTAAGGTGAGCCATCTTCCTAGGGTTTCATGTGACCTTATGCTGAGGAAGAAGATGACCTTGTGAATGGTACCTTGGGTCGTTATGAGAGTGGGGAGGTGCTGCCCGACAATCCCCTTGACCTAGATTCTTTGGACGATAGGTGGTGGTAGCTGTGATGGATGACACCCCACTTGATCTTGAGTCTTGGACGACACATGATGGGTGTTGTGTTGGGCGTCACATGCCTAGTTCCTGCCTTGTGTGACAGGCGTCACACCATGCTAAGATGACCTGCCCGATACACCTTGGTTAGATGTTTGCCTTCTGGTGCTATACCTTGATCGATGGAGTGTTGGGGTCTGGTTCTGTGACGGTTGTTAGGCCTTGGTCCAGTGGGTTGCACGATACATGGATGAGCTACCCACCTTGAACGATACCTTTGTGGTTTGACCTTGGCCAATAGCTGCCCTGTGACGTGCGTCACCCTGACCTGTGTCGGCCGCCAACATCATCTTGTGACGGGCGTTGCAAGCCATTGCCCGATAAGCACAAGGTGCATGGCAGACCTTAGACGCAGCGTCGCCAGCCTGACACAGCGTTGTGGGCTTGGCCGATAGGTGTGACGGCCGTAATGAGTTTAATGCTAGGGTTGGGCGATAGAATGAGTGTGGCCCGTTACAGCTTTGAGTGAAGGAAGGTTGCTCGTTATAACCTTTTAAGTGAGGGTTCTTGGTGTTTCTATTGAGGGTTATATGTATCATTGAAAGCCGATGTGTTGTCTATATTCTTGTTAATCGATGGCGACTTGTTGCATGATAGTGTTCAATATGGTAAAGCTCGTTCATCTAAACTTAACATGGCCATACACATAAATGTGATCACTTTGTTTATCTGTATAATGCTAAGAACAATAATGAGCTTGCAATAGGGTTTGCTTAATGATGTGCTATATACATGTGATCATAAGATGATGCATGATTAAGAAAAGGATATAATCATCAATGTCACTTTGTAATGTCACCCTGTGTTGATAATATGAGTTTCTAAGTTATTCGTGATGATTATTGAATAGTGCTAACCATGCAGGTAATGCTTAGCCAAATGAAAGGCTATGAGGAATGAATATATGAGAACAATGAGATAAAAGGTACATTATGAATGTTGTTCCATGATGATGATGATGTAAGCCCTGAGAGGCAGTGGCAACATACGATGAGGGATTGAGATCCCATGGTATGAACCTGGATGATTGGTAAGAGGCCAAGTGATGATGGATCCTTGTGTTGGATCAGTATGATGTGAATTATAGTAAAAGCAACTGTTGAGTTTTATATTGTTTACTTCTGTTATAATTGCATGCTATACAACTTGGTTGAATCTTGCAATCCATATAAAAGATACTAATTAATCACAGTGAAATATATCATGTAGTTGCCCTGGCCATAGATCCATCATCGTCAGGAATTGGTGATGGTGAAATGGGTTCTCCTGCGGGTTAACCCGGAGCGCATATTGTTGAGTATGCACGGTTTCTCCTAGCCTAAAGTGAGAAGGTAAGAGTGTAACTTCGGTTGTAGACTCCAGGGTGCAGATTCAGGCCCGTAGCCCAATTGTGATAAAGAGCATGGTGAACAGGCCCATGGCTCAGGATATGTGATATGAGGAGCATGAATGCGTTCATGGCTCAGAGCACGGTGAACATGCCTGTGGCTCAATTTCACTAGCGCCGAGACCTGTACCGAGGCGGGCTAGGCAGAGGGTAGCCTGACCCTGTGGCTAAGACCACTTCAGCATGAGACTGCGGTCCTACTTGTGTTGTACTCATGCACTGACCATGAGGCGGAGAGGTCGTGGAGTCCGGCTCTTCCATTGACCTTGTATGGAACCGGCTTGGGTTTCGCAACCGAAGGTTGGATTTGAGCGGTACGACTCACTTCCTCAGGGCATAATAATATGTAATTCAGCCGAATAGTACTACTGCTTAAGACAAACATGAAACATTGGTTGAGGCCTTGTTTGTGTAGTTACTCTCATCATGTCTTGCAGTTGCTTATATGTTCCTCATATGTAGTAGGACTTATATATATCTTGTCTTGTTAATCATGTTCCGCGAAATAATACTTGATTACATCTGCTAAGTTTGCTAAGTATGAACAACTTTATCTTATAACTGCTCTTGTTATACTTTTTATCAGTTAGTTGCTTTACATATACTTGAGGTTTTGTAGTTTCAGCGGGGAGTTATGTTTCTCGCTGGGACAATGTTGAATTGTCTCACCCCACTGGTTTACACCCTTTTTAGCTGGTCGAGCTAGACGTGGTGGTGGTCGCAGAGTTGCGGCCGAGCAGCAAGAAGAACAGTAGAAGGCGAGCGTTGGACATGCTGTTGTTTTGGATGTTTTGTAGTAGAGTCTAGAGACATCCCTGTACTCTCAGGTCCTTGGCGGTGTTTTGACGTTGTTTCACAATGTATAGCTGTAGATGTTTTGTATATCCTGCTGTTGGCTGGATGTGGGCCTTTATGTATGTATAAACAGGTGATGAACTCATCTGATGATAAGACAGTTGTTGCCCTAAGCTGTGGACATGTATCAAGGCTTGTATAAATGTGTATAACCCGTTTTCTTGTAGGATGTGGACTGGAGTGTAATAGTTTCTCAGTTTGTCCGCTTTCCACAATCGGTTTTAATTAACATGTGTTTTCAATAATCTGTGGTTATGGCGATTTCCGCACGTTTTCACGTAACACCTCGTTGTCTGTGTGATAGTGGGATGTGTTGCCACAGAAACCCTAATCAAGGGTGTGACATGTGAAACCCTAATTAAGGGTGATGTCAAGTGAAAACCTAATTTCAGGTAATGCTATGTGTAACCCTGATATAGAAGGATAATATGTGAAAATCTAATGTAGAGTGATATTATGTGAAAACCATAAATATGGGAGATTCTATGTGAACCTTAATTTATAAACATGGAAAACCCTATTCCTAATAATGGAATAGTGATTAATATATTGAAAGTGCAACTCCTAAATAGGTTGATAATGGATATCCTTATATCAGTAGTTCCTAACTCAAAGATGAGTCTATATCATTAGCAAAGGTTGTATTTTTTCTAAATAAGTGACTTACGACCAATACATTACAAATGTGATGAATTGTGTATAAAGTATTAGGAGGGGAAATACCCTAATACAAGCTAAGTGGATGAACTAAAGTAAGATAAAGGTGATGAGAGAAGTGATACATCAAAATATGATAGATATCACATACAACACCTCAAGGTTGATATACCTTAATGTGTTTTAAATCCAATATATTTGGATGAGTGACACATGAAATGTGTCATTCCAGTTGTTACATTGAGATGTAATGCACTTTGATAAGTGTAGACTAACATGCTTTATGAAAAGGTTAATCCAAATCAATAAACTTTGATGCAATTATATTCTGGTAAAGATGAGAGAGAAACTCATACTTTGTGTTGATAATTCATTTAATGATGAATTATGAGAATAAATAAGTATGATTGAAAACTTATGTTATCAATGTTAGATCCTAGTTGTGTGGAGCAATGTATTAAGGTTTTTTCATTAATAACATGGTCTTAAGAACCGAAATGGTTATTTGCGGAAAAATCCTAAAGTAGGGTGATGATATGTAAGAGGAATCCTAACCCTAAAGGGAATAGTGGTATTACTTTGTGTTGCATGGTACTGATATGAAAGCATTATAAATGTTATCATGAGTACTAATCATGCGTGTATGTTGAGATGATAAGCATAGCCAGGTATAAGCTATGATGCTCTTATATTGAAAATGTTTTATAGGCCCTATAAGCCTTCATATGCTTTGTTGCTTAGTGAGAGGTAATCTGAAACTAATGAGCCATGTATGCCATATGATGTTTTAATTATTAAAATTGTTTATGGGCTTCATAAGCCATAATATGCCTTGTTGCCTATTAAGAGGTAATAAGAGGTGAATTAAACTTTTTGTGCTATGTAGAATGCTTATGTAGTAAGAATCATGCTTACCTTGGTCAAATGACCTGAAGGTATTAAGTTACCTATTAAGTGGTAACAAGTATTCTATGATGAACTAAAGTTTTGAATACCCATATTCTATAATCATGATGATGAACATTTTAAGAAATGAAAGGTACTGTATGAAATGAGGGATTAAGATCCCAATACTTTGTTAAAAAGAGTAAGGCTATAGACCATGACTCCACAAAACAATGCCAGGCATTAGCTATGTGATCTAAGCCTGAAGAGAGTATAGGTTGCGCCTATAACTCTATAATGAAGATGTCAACATACCATGACAAGCTAAGTGCAGTTTGAGACATGAAGAGCAAAATATAATCAGTCGTGTAGTGTATTTGCATAAAGTTGAAATACGAGAAACATTGGTTGATATACTTAACATAGCGGATAAAGTTTATACATGTTCTCCATATTCATAATTGAATAAATGACATGCTACTCTATCAGGTTATAGCTGAAAGGCTTTACATGAGATTAATGTTCTAATCTATTAAACAATAAATTAACTGTTGTTAAGCAATCATGATTCTTCTGTTTAGATTTATCTTATTAATCTGCAATATTAATGTTTCTGGCGGAGAGTTATATCTCTCGCTGGGGTAATTTACAATTGTCTCACCCCCATGGGAACCATATTTTTAGGTGGACGCGGATGAGGAGGCAGGAATCCTTCAATAGGTGAAGGAGAACAACAGTAGCAGCAGGGACAACAGTGAATTCTCAGGTGGAGACACAGGCTGATATGTCTTGTATAGATGTACATAGAGTCCTATATGTTTTCTCTGTACTCTCAGGTCCTCAGAGTAGTAGTTAGTGCTTTTTGAGATTTTGGCTTAGTGCTTCGAGATTTTATACTATCTGTGTTTAGTTAACAGAGCAGTTGATGCATGTAATTCTTAGAAAAAGATGATACATGACATGTACTTGTGAACCAGTATGTAATTAAGTTACTCCGGTTCTTTATGAAAGAGTTTTCCTCTGTGTGGACCTCTTTATAAATGGTTTTAATTTTTAGTGATTTTCGATAATCCGTTGCTTAATTGATCTCTTCCGCTAAGTTAATAATATTTTATTCGAATGATGTGTCACAATTTAGTGGTATCAGAGCGCTAGGTTCGTTGAGTCTACAGAGACATAGGACTAAGATGTTGAGTCTGTTCTAGTATCTTCCAGTTATCTGATAATGACTTGTGCTCATATAGGAGGAGAAGAAATACTTGAAGATGTCTGGAACACATGAAGAACACGCTGCTGATAGTAGTATTGCTGTACTAGGAGGAGGTGCAAGAGACCAGAATAGGGAAGGGCTTGTACCTGAACAACCCCAGATTGACCCAGATGTGATAGAAAACCCAACCCTCCGTGCTCTATTTGATAAATTCCTGAAAACCATGACACACATGGAAGACAGGATGCCACCACCTGCACCTAGGGCACCAGCCTACAATGAGGGATATGGAGCCGGTAAGACTTTTGAGAGACTTCACCGAGTTGGAGCCATAGATTATGTTGGTACAGATGATCCAACGGATGTTGATTTGTGGCTGATGGAGCTGGAGAAGGCTTTCAGGATCCTTGATATTCTTGAAGCCGAGAAGGTAAGACATGCAGCGTACCTCCTAAAAGGGAGTACTGGTCATTGGTGGATTATAGAAGACGATAAGAGGCCAGATGAAGAAATTGGATGGGAGGTATTCTGACGAGAGTTTGTCAGTAGATACTTCCCTAAGATGTATCTAGATGAGAAGATCTCTCAATTTGAGAGGATTAGACAAGGACAGATGAACATTAGCTAGTATGAAGCTAAGTTCATGGAGCTGTTGCAGTTTTATCCGCATATGGCAGTTAATGATGAGGAAAGAATTCGGCGTTTTGAGAAGGGATTGAACGCTAAACTGACCACTCATGTGTCTGCTTTAGAGAACAGGGAGAGGTTTTCCACTTTTGTGGAGTAGGTAAGGAGGATAGAAAGGTTTGAAATTGAGAAATGACAGACCAGTGGTAAGAAGGTATACACTCAATTTCAAGGACAAAGATCTGAAAGTTTTAAGAAACTGAGATTTGCTGCATCGACAGCATCATCGAGATCTAATACCCAAAAACAATGGATGTCAAGTAGGGGTAGGGATCGTAGTTTTGCTCCAAGTAGAGCCCCTAGAATAGCATCAACATCGGTGACTGGATCTCACATACCCTATTTTGCGACTAGGGTTTGTTACCAATGTAGACAACCGGAACATCTAGCAAAGGATTGTCCAGATAGGAATACAATGGTGACTCAACCCCAGGGGCATAGTCAGCAAGGATCACAAGGGAGACAGTTTTCTAATAACAATAGAGGACGTGGACAAGCGTCCCGAGCTGATTCATCAACACCTAACAATCAAGCACAAGGTCAACAACCAGCAACTGTGAGAATCTATGCAATGAATCAATCTGATGCAATAGCCAACCCTCGGGTTGTGACAGTTCAAATGAAATATATTCATTCTAATATTTCATTTCATAATTCTATGTGTTAAAATAAGAAAGTAGTTGTTTTTGAACTCCCTCTGACTAGTCCTATAAGGACACAAGGGAGATGAGAACTTACATTTTACTCAATATTTTTTAAAATGTTTTATAATCTCTCTTATCTGTGTGCTAAAAGATGAGATATAGAAGTGATGCCTGAAGAAAATCTAGGAATGAAAAAATCATGTGTGTATAATGATATGAAAAGTGAGGAACATGATAGTAAATAAAGTGCATACTACCTAATCTCAATACTTGTATACCCTATCCAGGTATATGATTATTGGAGATAGGGCAAGTATGGAACTCCTAGATTGTTATATTTCTAATTACTCTGATCAAGTAGTTGTTCTGAAACAATCTAGTGAGTATAATGAAACCAAATAAGGAATTGTTGAGTGAACTCTCCCAAATAATATGGGGATTGCTAAAGTGAACTTTCCCAATTACTTAGGAATTTCTAGATGAACTTTCCCAATTAATAAGGAAGTGCTAGGTGAACTTTCCCAATTAATAAGGAAGTTCTAGGTGAACTTTCCCAACTAATAAGGAAATGCTAGGTGAACTTTCCCAATTAATAAGGAAGTGCTAGGTGAACTTTCCCAATTAATAAGAAAGTGCTAGGTGAACTTTCCCAACTAATAAGGAAGTGCTAGGTGAACTTTCCCAATTAATAAGGAAGTACTAAGTGAACTTTCCCAACTAATGAGGAAGTGCTAGGTGAACATTTCCAATTAATAAGGAAGTGCTAGGTGAACTTTCCCAACTAATAAGGAAGTGCTAGGTGAACTTTCCCAATTAATAAGGAAGTGCTAGGTGAACTTTACCAACTAATGAGGAAGTGCTAAGTGAACTTTCCCAATTAATAAGGAAGTGCTAGGTGAACTTTCCCAACTAATGAGGATTTGCTAAGTAAACTTTCTCAATTACATATGAAGTGCTAAGTGAACTTTCCCAAACAAATAAAGGATTGCTGAAGTGGGTTACCTCTGTTAAATATGTATGTTTTCCCTTTGATAAACAACCTTGGATAATGATAGGGGTATGTTCCTTTATGTTTCTTCCTTTCATTAACATGACATCCAAGTAAGTATTATAATGTTTGATGTACATGGATTAGAAATAATCCATTAATGGATACTTCGGAAAGTATCAGTTTGCTTTGGACTATGGTTCCAAGATAATGATATATGGAACAAGCAATGTCCTAAAATAAAAGAAATACCTTGTGATGTGTACCCTTGGTGGTAACAACAGAGAAATGAATATGATAAGGATGAGATGTGTTCTCAACACATGTGATGAATACCAAAGTAAGGATTCTGGTATCTGAGAAATAATAGATGATTTATGTTGGTTATCTATATTGGCCAACTGTGAAATCAATCTAGTTACATCAAACAATATGGGCATCATATGTTAGGGGTTTATGCTCTGCATAAACATAAACATTGATAACATTGAACTAATGGAAGGAACAATTGTAATTATGGTGGAAAAGTTTATCAAGCTAAAAATATTTCCTTAGAATAATCCTGTGTGGAAGAACTTTGTGTGGATTATAGATCTATGGAATCTCCATGACATTAAGATGTTATGTGGAGATTTGATGGTATGATAAATGAATAACATATGTCTCTCCTTTTCCTGGGATTTTGGGGACGAAATCCTTGTTAGGGGTTTATAATTTGTAACATCCCTGACCTGGGTTATGCTTAACCCTAGATGTTTTGCTTGATAAAGTTTATTATATGCTTGATATTATATTTTGAAAAGTAGGCTCTAGAGGAACTTATATTTCAATTTTAGTCCATTTTGAACAATGTTGAAATAATGTTTTACTTGTTGAGGACTAAAGTACAAATTACCCAAGTTGAGGGGTTAAATTTCAAATTTTGCATGATAATATGTTCCTCATGTGTTTAATCATCATGAGAATGAATATGATGTAGAGTTATGGCTTGTGATAGCCTGAGTACCAAGAAATAGCTCATAAAGCAATGTTTGTGCATTAAAACCTAGTTTTGGTGTAATGTGCAATTTACCCAAAACCCAGGGTTCAATATGCAAAATACCACTTCAAGAGGGTCCCTCATAGTTCTTGGAATCATGTATAGAAAATAATTTGAGAGGGGCGCCTCATTTGAATCATTTTGGAAGAAAGAGAATCTTGATATTAAAATAATCAAGATTTAAGCATAATTGGAACTTTACTTCAAATTAATGCAAAAATAAATATGTTCATCGAAGTGCCTTCAACCAAAATGGTAATGATTGAAAATTATATAAGGTTGGACGAGCATGTGCCTTGCAAAGGCAATGGAAATATCTACGTGAGTGGAGAACCCATCACATTAAGAAAAGAAAAAGAAATATCCACTAACTTATGGATATTATTATTATAAGGGTTAAGGTGCTTAATTTGCTTTTCTTTAAATCATGGATAATTGAGAGGAATAAGAGGCAATGAGGATATCCTCATCTCTAAGGAAGATAAGGGGGAATATGGCAAGAAAGTTGAGGAGATAATTTCTACTTTCTCTCTCTTAAATGAATTTTCAATAAAATTCGTATATAAGCTCCTTTATCCATGAGGTGAAGGGATAATTTCAGATCCACTTTCACTTCTTGCTTTCAAAAACGACCAAGGGAGCTTGGAGAAACAGGACGACGACCCCAACCTGTTGGTAAGCTTCTTGACCTTCTTTCACCTTGAATTCATGGTGGAAATCACAAAACAATGCATGATTTCTTCTCTATTCCACTCCATCTTCAATTCTAGCCATTCCTTTTCACTCCACGCTTAAGGACGAGCTTGAGACAGTGAAAGTTGTTGATTTCACCATTAAAGACGTGGAGGTTGAAGCTTTGAAGCTCAATTGAAGGCGGGTTATATAACTTGAACCCTTGAACTTTGTTATTGATTCCATATCTTTAACAATTATTGATTCCTTCTTTATTCCCGAAATTTTATTTGAATGATTGTTGCAATCACCATGAAAATCACAGAAAGCTTCGTGGGTTTATATCTTGATGATGATGATATCATCATAAGAACACACCACCACAAATATCTTTTGCAAATGGTTTTGTAACCTTGGCCCAAACGGTCTCACCAAACTGTTAGGAGACCAAACGGTTTGCAAAGTGTTTGGAGGTTTGGATCCCAAACCATTTGGATGGGTTGACCATTTGAGGTCAGGACCCTAGTATATGTTGGATGATGATCCAATTGATCTAATTGATTGATTCTATATATAGACAATCCTCCAATTAGAAACCCTAATCGGGTTGAGTGCTGAAATCCTAAATTGATTGATTTAAATTTTTGGGTTGACTAGCCCAAAGGGTCTCAAGACCATTTGGAGGTTACCCAAATGGTCTCAAGGCAGTTTGGAGGTCAACCAAGACCGTTTATAGGTCTATGGTGGTGTATATTTGGATGGTTGAAGATCCAGTGATATTAAATTGAAATATAATTACTAGCTCAAATGATGATCGATTTAATGATGCAAACCCTAATTGAATTTCACAAAATTCAATGATGGAATGGGTCAAACGGTCTCAAGACCATTTGGAGGTCATCCAAACAACCTTAAGACTGTTTGAGGTCACGTCATGTCATGGTTTGATGATGATCCAATGATTTCAATTGAATTAGTTCCACAATGTCAATCATTGATGGTTCTTCGATTTCAAAACCCTAAGTGATGGTTTCTTGATTATAAACCCCAGTTCAATTGGGTTCAAAACCCTGATTGAAGGTCCAATTGAAGGGTGATTCAATGGTTCAAATGAAGAATAAATCAGTAGTTCAATTGATAGATGGTTTAATGATTGAATCATTGAATTGATATTTGTTGAAAGACCTTTTTGGTCCATTCGGTTTTGAGAGGGTTTGGACCAAACGGTCTTGAGACCATTTGAGTCCAAACGGTCTCAAGACCATTTGAGACCAAACGGTCTCAAATTGTTTGGAGACCCAAGTGGTTTCAAGTGAGAAATGTCCATACGGTTTCATTATGGTTTTGCTTAATCAATTTCAAACCATTCAACGTCTAAGTGATCAAGACCGTTTGGGGTCTAAGTGACCAAGAATATTTGAGGTTCAATTGGTCAAACCATTTGAACACCTATTGTGACTAAAGGTCAATTAACTAATTGACTATTAATGATGCAAATCAAAGGTGATTACAATGGTTGTACCTTTAAGGTACTAGGGTAATTAGTACCTTTTTGAGTGGTTAACTCTTGATGCTTATGGAAGCAATGATTTAATATGTTGTGACAACCCCTCATTCAAGTTGATTGGACCTAATTTAATTAAGATTGAAGTAATTGACATCCTAGAGAGGATGAGAGAAAGAGGAATCCCTACATGAGTGACAATCATGTAATGGTTAAACCTCAACACTTTCAACATGAACATAATAAGTAATCAGGGTATGATCCTTTGTAAAGAGATCATGAAACCTTAATTGAGAAGGTTGATGAAACCCTAATCAAGGGTGTGACATGTGAAACCCTAATTAAGGGTGATGTCAAGTGAAAACCTAATTTCAGGTAATGCTATGTGTAACCCTGATATAGAAGGATAATATAAAAAACTCTAATGTAGAGTGATATTATGTGAAAACCATAAACATGGGAGATGCTATGTGAACCTTAATTTATAAACATGGAAAACCTTATTCTTAATAATGGAATAGTGATTAATAAATTGACAAGTGTAACACCTAAAGAGGTTGATAATGGATATCTTTATATCAGTAGTTCCTAACTCAAAGATGAGTCTATATCATTAGCAAAGGTTGTATTTTTTTCTAAATAAGTGACTTATGACCAATACATTACAAATGTGATGAACTGTGTATAAAGTATTAGGAGGGGAAATACTCTAATACAAGCTAAGTGGATGAACTCAAGTAAGATAAAGGTGATGATAGAAGTCATACATCAAAATATGATAGATATCACATCCAGCACCTCAAGGTTGATATACCTTGATGTATTTTAAATCCAATATATTTGGATGAGTGACACGTGAAATGTGTCATTCCAGTTGTTACATTGAGATGTAATGCACTTTGATAAGTTTAGGCTAACATGCTTTATGAAAAGGTTAATCCAAATCAATAAACTTTGATGCAATTATATTCTGGTAAAGATGAGAGAGAAACTCATACTTTGTGTTGATATTTCATTAAATGATGAATTATGAGAATAAATAAGTATGATTGAATACTTATGTTATCAATGTTAGCTCCTAGCTGTGTGGAGCAATGAATTAAGGTTTGATCATTAATAACATGATCTTAAGAACCTAAATGGTTATTTAAGGAAAAACCCTAAAGTAGGGTGATGATATGTAAGAGGAATCCTAACCCTAAAGGGAATAGTGGTATTACTTTGTGTTGCATGGTGCTGATGTGAAAGCATTATAACTGTTATCATGAGTACTAATCATGTAGGTATGTTGAGATGATAAGCATAGCCAGGTATGATCTATGATTCTCTTATATTGAAAATGTTTTATAGGCCCTATAATCCTTCATATGCTTTGTTGCTTAGCGAGAGGTAATCTGAAATTAATGAGCCATGTATGCCATAAGATGTTTTAATTATTAAAATTTTTTATGGGCTTCATAAGCCATAATATGCCTTGTTGCCTATTAAGATGTAATAAGAGGTGAATTAAGCTTTGTGTGCTATGTGTAATGCTTATGTAGTAAGAATCATGCTTACCTTGGTCAAATGACCTGAAGGTATTAAGTGGCAACAAGTATTCTATGATGAACTAAAGGTTTGAATACCCATATTCTATAATCATGATGATGAACTTGTTAACAAATGAAAAGTACTGTATGAAATGAGGGATTAAGATCCCAATACTTTGTTAAAAAGAGTAAGGCTACATACCATGACTCCACAAAACAATGTCAGGCATTAGCTATGTGATCTAAGCCTGAAGAGAGTATAGGCTGTGGCTATAACTCTATAATGAAGATGTCAATATGCCATGACAAGCTAAGTGCAGTTTGACACATGAAGAGTAAAATATAATCAGCCGTGTAGTGTATTTGCATAAAGTTGAAATACGAGAAACATTGGTTGATATTATCCTGCTTAACATAGCGGATAAAGGTTATATATGTTCTCCATATTCATTATTGAATAAATGACATGCTACTCTATCAGGTTATAACTGAAAGGCTTTAGACGAGATTAATTTTCTAATCTATTAAACAATGAATTAACTGTTGTTAAGCAATCATGATTCTTCTGTTCAGATTTATCTTATTAATCTACAATAATAATGTTTTTGGCGGCGAGTTACATCTCTCACTGGGGAAATTTACAATTGTCTCACCCACGTGGGAACCATATTTTTAGGTGGATGCGGATGAGGAGGTAGGAATCCTTCAATAGGTGAAGAACAACAAGAGCAGCAGTAGGGACAACAGTGAATTCTCAGGTGGAGACACTGGCTGATATGTCTTGTATAGATGTACATAGAGTCCTATGTGTCGTCTCTGTACTCTCAGGTCCTCGAAGTAGTAGTTAGTGCTTTTTGAGATTTTGGCTTAGTGCTTCGAGATTTTATACTGTCTGTGTTTAGTTAACAGAGTAGTTGATGCATGTAATTCTCAGAAAAAGATGATAAAGGACATGTACTTGTGAACCAGTATGTAATTAAGTTACTCCGGTTCTTTATGAAAGAGTTTTCCTCTGTGTGGACCTCTTTGTAAAATGGTTTTAATTTTTTGTGATTTTGGTAATCTGCTGCTTAAGTGATCGATTCCGCTAAGTTAATAACGTTTTATTCGAACAATGTGTCACAGGAGGTGTTTTGACGACGTTTCACAATGTATAGCTGATGTAGCTTGTTTATCCTACTGTTGGTCTAGTATGTCATGTTCTGTATATAAATAGGTGGTGAACTCTTTGGGCCTATGTGACAAGGGGATCCTATGAATTGTGGACACGTATCAAGGTTCATGTATGTTTATATAACATGTTTCCTTATAGGATAATGATATGAATGTAATAGTCTCTTTATTATCTGCTTTCCGCAATCAGTTTTAATTAACCTGTGTTTCTGGTAACATGTGGTTTATGGATGTTCCGCACATTTTTGCGTGACATTTTGTTGTATGTGTGATAGCAGGATGTCACAATAAGTTTTGGTATCAGAGCTCTAGGTTTGCTGAGTCTACAGGGATCCATGACTAGGTTTATGTTTGTTCTTGTGATTTTTCTAGATTTTCTCATAATAACCTTCTGCCCCCAACAGAAGTTATAGCTAAAAGATGTCTGGAAGTCATGAAGAACATGCTCTCGAGAGCAGTGATGCTACATTTGTTGATGGAGCACGAGTGCAGGCACATGAAGATCGGGTTCCTGAGGTCCCCCAAATCGACCCAGCCATTCTCGAGAATCCTGTCTATGTGCACCTTATGGTACATGTAATTGCAATGATGAATCACATGGTGGATAGATTTCCAGTGCCTCCGCCAAGAGCACATGCTCCCCATGGTGAATCTTCAGGTATTGGGAAGACCTTTGTGCAGCGTCGCCAAGTCAGAGCTTCGGATTATGCTGGAATGGCTGATCCATCATATGCAGATCTGTGGTTGACATGCCTTAAGAAGGCCTTCTGGATCCTTGACATCCCTGAAGCAGACAAAGTCAAGTACACTATCTACCATTTGAAAGGTAGTGCTGGCCACTGGTGGGCCATCAAGGAGGTGAAGTGACCCGGTGAGGTAATCTGTTGGGACGTCTTCCAGTAGGAGTTCGTGAGTTGATACTTCCCGAAGACGTATCTAGATGAGAAAATCAGCCAGTTTGAGCGTCTGTGCCAAGGTTCTCTGAGCGTCACCGAGTATGAAGCCAAGTTTATGGACTTGCTGAGGTTTTGTCCTCACATGGAGATGACAGATGATGAGAGAATCAGACAGTTTGAGAAAGGTCTGAGTGCTGAGCTGTCGACACCTGCTGGTGCTTTAGAAAATTGGGAGCGGTTTGCCATGTTTGTGGAGTTTGTCCAAATGATTGAATGGTCAGTCTGAGAAAAGAGAGAGACTATGTCTAAGAAAAGGCCTGCTCTGTTCCAAATACAAAGGTTTGACAAACACAGGAAGCCGAGGTTTTCTACACCTTCTGTGAGGCAAGGTTCTAGTGCACCATCGTAGTGGTCACTAAGTAAAGGAAGAGGGCATGGTTATTCACCATCCAGAGCTTACAACACAACTTTAGTAGCAGTGATAGGGCCATCTAGGCCACAGTTAGAGGACAGGTCATGTTATCTTTGTGGGCAAATAAGGTATTTGAAGTCAAATTGCCCAAGGAGAGATGTCGAAGTGGCGCAGCAAGTGAGACAGAGTCAACAAGGTTCAGGGCAAATAGCAGTTTAGTGGCGCCAGAGGGTAAGGACACGGCCAAGCGTCACAAGCAGGATCATCTTCTCGAGGAAGCAAAAGACGTAGATATCAAGCAACGGCTCAATTCTATGTTATTAGTCAGCCGGAGCCGATAGTCAACCCGCGAGTGGTGGCAGGTCAGATAGAGTTATTTTATTCTGATTTGTCTTCTTCTTGCTTTGTATCTGTTTTGGTTGACCCGGGTGCTACACACTCTTTTATCGCTCGTAGTATGATTGGTAGCTGTCTTTTACCTGTTCGTTGTAAGAAAGATAGTTTGTTATTAGAGACCCCTCTTGATGGTTCCTCGATGCTTCGAGAGGTGTCCATCTTGTGTTCTATCATTTTCGGGACACAATGTACAAGTGGATCTTATACCACTTGATATGTATGGATTTGATGTAATCCTTGGGATGGATATCCTAGAGAGGTATAAGGTTGTGCTGGACTGTGGTTACAAGCAAGCGGTGTTTGTTGATGATGGTGAGAAGTGGATCTTCTAGGGAGATAGGAAGATTCTTCTGACGTGTTTGATATCAGCTATGGTGGCAAAAAAGTTGTTGCGGCAAGGTTGTAGAGCATTTTTGGCTCATGTTATAGATACCGAGGCAGAAGGTGCTAGCCTTGAGGATGTGCCTGTTGTCAGAGAGTTCACAGATGTGTTTCTCGATGAGTTTCCCAGTGTTCCCCCACCTCGAGAGATTGACTTTGAGATCAATTTGGTACCAGGGACACAACATGTTGCTCAAACACCATATAGGATGGTCCCAACTAAGATGGCAGAGATAAAGAAGCAATTACAAGAGTTGTTGGATAAAGGTTTCATCAGACCGAGCACATTGCTATGGGGTGCTCCAGTTCTGTTCGTAAAGAAGAATGATGGATCGATGTATTTGTGCATAGATTACCGACAATTGAATAAAGTTACGATAAAAAACAAGTATCCTTTGTCGAGGATAGATGATCTGTTTGATCAGTTGTGTGGTGCTACAGTGTTCTCAAAGATCGATCTAAGGTCTGGATACCATCATTTGAGGATCAAGGATGAGGACATACCAAAGTCAGCTTTTAGGATGAGGTATGGTCACTTTGAGTTTGTGGTTATGCCGTTCAGGCTAACCAATGCACCTGATGCTTTCATGGATCGGATGAACTGGGTGTTCCATCCATTTCTAGATGACTTTGTTGTGGTTTTCATAGACGACATCTTGATCTATAGTCAAGATAGTCAACAACATGAACAACACCTTCGACAAGCATTGACCTTCCGTTGCCAACATCAGTTGTATGCCAAGTTCAGTAAGTGTGAGTTCTGGTTGAAGGAAGTAACTTTCTTGGGTCATGTGATATCTGCAAGAGGAGTCAGAGTGGACCCCAAGAAGGTGGAGTTAGTTGCGGACTGCGAGCAACCGAAGACGCCGACTGAAGTTTGTAGTTTTTTGGGTTTAGCAGGATACTACCGAAGGTTTATAAAGGACTTCAGTGTGATCGCATTGTTGTTGACGAAATTGACCAGGAAGGGTGTACCTTTTATTGGGATGATCATTGTCAGCAAGCTTTTCAGAGCTTAAAGGAGAAGCTGACTAGTGCTCCAGTGCTAGTGTTGCCAGGTCCTGGGAAGGGCTATGTTGTTTTCTGCAATGCTTCCAAGAAAGGCTTAGGTTGTGTCGATGCAGGAAGATCATGTGGTTTCTTTTTTGTTTTGTGACAGCTTAAGAAACATGAGGAGAGTTATCCGACACATGATTTGGAGCTAGAAGTGGTGGTCCATGCATTAAATATTTGGAGACACTATCTTTATGGGGAGGTGTGTTAGATCTTTATGGATCATAAGAACCTGAAGTATATCTTCTCGTAGAGTTGAACATGCGATAACGTCGTTGGATGGAGCTGATAAGTGATTACGATTGCACCATCAAGTATCATCCTGGTAAGGCAAACGTAGTAGTTGATGCGCTTAGCAGGAAGTCTTATTCTCTTCCTACGAAGAAGGCACAATTGAGTTCTTTGATATGCCATAGGTAGGATATGTTGGTATCTTTGCGTAAGATGAATGTACAGTTGGAGGTATCCTTGTTGGCAAAACTTTTGGCACAAATGCAAGTGAAGCCTACATTGAGACAGCAGATCAAAGGAGCACAACAGGCATATGATGCAGTCCAGTTGATCAGATTAGAGTTTGGCAGCGAGAAGCAAGATGGCTTCCATGAGTCTGAGGATGGACTAGTTTGTTATCATAATAGGATGGTGGTCCCAGATATTGACGATTTGAGGAAGTTAGTACTGGAGGAAGCACACACATCAATGTATGTTATGCATCCAGGTGTCACCAAGATGTATCATAATCTAAAGGACCTGTATTGGTGGCATGGTTTGAAGAGAGATGTGGCCGAGTTTGTGGCTAGGTATGCGGTATGTCAGCATGTTAAGGCTGAGTATTAGAAGTCGGAAGGTACGTTGCAACCCATGCCGATACTATAGTGGAAATAGGATCATATAACCCTGGATTTTGTAGTTGGTCCCCCGAGGACAGCTAGGAATCATGATTCCATCTGGGTGATAGTGGACATATTGACAAAGTGTGCTCATTTCATTCCGGTAAAGACAATGTACACCACATAGAAGCTTGCTCAGGTGTATGTGGATGAGATAGTGTGTCTGTACGGTGTGCCAGTAACGATAATCTCTGACAGATATCCTCACTATTGGTATGTATGCCTTGAGAGCCAATCATGGGATGATTGGTGGGATACATTAAGATTGATTTCATAAACATCAAAGGAAAGCTTCCAATTCTTTCTGGTTCAGTCATATGAGATAATGATAAGAACAGATTGAATGTCTAGAGAATGATAGTACTCAATGATGTATGCTTTCAGGTTAAGGACCTGAATGATGAGATCATACAGATGTTAAGAGTTTGTACATTCTTATTATGTCCCTAGTCGGATGTCATTATGGAAGGTAGATAGACAACAATGACACACAAGACTAGATTATGGTGTTGGTTGATGACAAAATCTCATTAGTCATGATATGGAGATATCAAACCAAACACATAGGTACTTGTTAGAGAACAAGTGTACCAGACAGACCCACTGTGAGTTTGACACATGGAACCATGACATGGTAGTCACAGTCAGTTCTCACAGTGATGGTGGTGAGTGTGATTCTTTGACCTGAAATCACTACACTCAACACATGTCATTGGGTACACTTTGACATCATCAAATGCAGTCCTGAAACATGGATTGTTATAAAGGTGATGATTGGGTGGCTTTAACACATGGGGATTTTGAGGGGTGAGTGATAGATATGGGATTTGTCCCTCCTGAGGGAGTTTGATATCCATGGCCACTTGATGAGTAGGATTGAGATAGGCGTGTGCATGCATATGTGAATCAGTATGTGATATTGATGTCATACATATCTCTTCCAATCTACTCTGAGATCAAGAAAGTGAATGAACGTTGACAAGATGACTATTCCATGCCTTGAGTTCATTTGGGATATTAGAGACAAAGGAATTATACATTCACTGTAACACCATTCATAGATTGTAGGATTGAAAGTTGTTCTCTAACTTTCTATTTCACTTGGGTAGCACTGATGTGCGACTAGGCATCGCTCTTTGCTTGTGAAGTCATAAGTGTTATGGGCTTTCTCTGCCAACGTGAAATGGGCATGTAGGGTCACACACATAGGACTTAACTTGGAAGAGGAGTTTATCCACAAATGATGTTTAGATTGATTTCTAAAGGAGTTAGTAGTTCAATTAAACACTCAATCAATTAATAGCTCAGTATCATAGTGTTCAAGGTGTTGGACCAATTGATTAGAGTATCAGATTGATTGAAACTGCAATTGACTGATTCTGTGTAGTCTGCACTCCCAACTGATCAGCTCATGTGATGAACCTATCGGCTCAGGTTGGTGAACCGATCGACTCATGTGATGAATCGATCGGCTCAGGATAGGTTGAGACGACTGATTAAGGGTTGATCCGATCGACTCAACTGGTCCAAACGAGCGAGTTGGGAAAGTCAGGTTTGGTGAGAAATTTTCTTCGTTTCACTTGTCCAATTTGATTGGAACAAGGATTGGTATTTTGATCAATTTGAAACAAAAGAGGAAAAGTCAATTAGGAACTGACCAGGGTAGTGAACCGATCATTTTAGAGGTGAACCGATCGGCTCATGTATCCCAACCGACCGGTTCAGGTGTGAACTGATCGGCTCAGGTCCCCAACCGATCGGTTCATGCTTTAAACGATCAGTTCAGCTGGCGCAACTGGTTGTTTTGTGGAAAATCTGGAACCCTTCTACTCCTGCTTTAATCCTGCATTGCCCGGGGTAGAGAACCATGTCCCATGACCCTAATATATATAGGGGTATTGAGGGCTTCTAAAAGTACAACAACTCAGAACACCAGTTGCTCTACAAAGTTGTCATTCTCTCTAGTTGTGGTAACCATGAGAGCCCGAGAAAGTGCTACCCGATAAGGGAGGTACAACAAGGGAACTGTGGGGTCCGATCGATAAATCACGAGGTAAACTAGCGGAAGCGTTCGATTAGCAGCGGAATTATGAAAAATCACTAGAAATTAAAACTTTTTAAGAAAAGATCTTTAAAATATAAAACTCTTTTATAAGAATGCAAGATAAACTGTCTACATCATGTTTTAACATTACATCTCTGTTAAATCACCTCTTGAGTGATTACATATATCCATTGCCATGTTAACTGTACAAGGCAAGATACAACAAAATCTTGAGGCTTAAAGCCAAAAACCTCAGACCTACTGACTCCTAGGACCTGAGAGTATAGAGACGACATAAGACAAACTAACTACATGACTCGACAGTCAGTATCTCCACCTGAGATTCACTGCTGCCCATGGTGTTGTTGTTGTTGGTACTGTTCACCCTCAGATTGGTTCCTCCATCCTTGATGTCCACCTAAAAGTTGAAATCTACGGGGGTGAGACAATTTTAAATAATTGTCCCAGCGAGAGTTATAACTCTTCGCCAGAAGCTTTGTTATAGCAAAAGAAGGAATAATCATAAGCAAAGAAACTTAAATCATTCAACAACAGGTTTGATATTTAAATAAAGCAACTTCTACTTAAGCAATCACTTCATTAAGGAATATGAAGAACATGTGTATTTGATACTTGAACAGAATATTAATATAAATAGTGTGACATCAATCATTGTTTCTCGTAGTTCAACCTAAGTAGATATGCTACGCGGTTGATTATGTTTTACAAACATTATTATGCCCTACGGAGATGAGGTATACCACTCATACTCCAACAAATCACTACTAAGTCGCATCAGTATCATACATAGGTCATCAAAAGAGTCGGATTCTTATGACCTCATCTTCCTCAGTCAGTGTGAGGATCAACATGCAAGACATCTCGCATCTCTGCTACAATAGCTTACCAAGGTATTCTGGCACTTTGCTATTAGAGTCACAGTGGCATTTTGTACTCTCTTCGCCATCGAAAGATCTCTTGTTTATCTCTCATCGATGCGGCATCAAGGATACCCTCGGGAGATTTAGTGATACATCACCCCGACATAAACATATAGTGAAGGGTTGATGGATTAAAGTACATCTTACATCAATTCCTACACTAGGATGTAAGGATATTTGCGTCCATTTTCCCCCACATACTCAAAACTATGTGATCCAGGAGTTCCCTTAGGAAAACCTGTTTCACCATCATTTGGCTTCTGACAATGATGGATCTACGATCAGGGCTCTACATGGTATGATTATACTTGATTAATTAGGTACATTTTAGCATTCTTTTAGCATCAAGCATGTTTCCAAGCATTTAACTATTAAAACACTGCTATAAAAGAAGAATACTAAATGTATCAAGTTTAACTCACATCAGTTATCATATAGATATCAATTCTTAACCATTTCATTACTATGATTCAATAATAGGGGTGTTCAAACCCTTAGATCATCATAAGTCATCTAATCAGTATGACATTGATGTTACTCATGGCTCTTACAGCCCATTAATCTCATATGTTGCCACTTAAGCTTAGGCAACATGACATATATATCACTACTCAAAGCTTATAACATGCTTTCTGTGAATATGATATCATAACCCTTACCTGGCTATGATCACTTCTTTATAAAAACCTGCATGGTTAATTCAATTGATAATAATAAATAATTCATCTCCAGATCAACAATTTATAAAGTAGAGATAACCTTTCAATTCAAGGGTTGTACCATCATACCTTTACTAAGGCTAGGTTCCCTTATTCAATTCAATTAGGGCTATTCAATCCCTCTATTATGATTAGGAATAAGGATTCCTCATCTCATACTTTACTCATGAAGATTCATGCTTAAAAGCATAACTTGGAATTAGGGTTTATTGAACATTTCATCACATCACCCTCAATTAGGGTTTACTATTCACATTACATATTACTACCCTAGAATTTGGGTTTACTATTCACTTCATAGTGAATTGAGCTCGTAGCATCATCATATATGAAGATTATTATCATTAATGCCTTCAATTTAGGTTAAGATTAATCAATTATCATATTAGGGTTTCTATGATCTCACTATGAAGGATCATACCCTAATCATGTGCATTCATATATATTGAAGGTATTTTACTTAACTTTTATTCATATTAGGAGCCTTCTCTCTCTTCTCACTAATAGATGATGTTTACATCACTCTAGATTAGGTTAGGTCAAGTCAACTTTGATTAACATAAGTCAAGTCATCACTATCATGTCATTAGGGTTTGTTTGATCAGGGTGTTGATTGTTTAAACCTTTCAAGGGTACTTTAGTAATGTTCACCATTGATCATAACATACATCAACTAACCCATCACTTGTTCCCTTAATGTCTTTAGCTATCATTAGCGGTTGAGTTAATCAACCATTGAACCATTTAAGCCTTTAAAGCATTAAGCATTCTTAACCCTAAAAGTCCCCAAACGGTTTTGAAATTTCAACCTCCAAATAGTTTTGAAACCGTTTGGAAGAGTTGACCGTTTGGTACCTTTGACCTTCAAGACCGCATGGACAAGATCAAACTCAAGACTGTTTGCCCTTAAACGGTCTTAAAACTGTTTGATCACATTGACCGTTTGGCCAAGGTTGACTTTGAAACCGTTTGACCAAATCAGCCTTGAAACCGCATGACCTTAAACGGTTTGGAAACCACATGAGTCCCAACGGTTTTGAAACCGTTTGGTCCCAAATGGTCTTGAGACCATTTGCCCCCAAACGGTCTTGAGACCGTTTGATCCAAAGACCTCAAAACCGCATGGACCTAAAAAGTGTATCAACACTTGTAATTGATTAGGGTTTTCAGTGTTAAACCCCTCAATTGAGCTCATACTCTTATCAATTGAGCTAATTAGGTTAATCCTTAACCAATTGGACACTCAATTGACCCTCAATTGATAGACAATTAGGGTTAGGACCAATTGAATTAGGGTTGGAAATCGATCAACCTTCAACATTCATCAACATGAGTCTAATTGAAGTTGAATCTATTGAACCATCACCCAATTGGGCCATGACCTGACCCCAAACGGTCTTGGGATCGTTTGTACATCCTCCAAACGGTCTTGAGACCGTTTTCCCAAGTCTCATCAAAAACTAAGTCAATTTGTTAAGGGTTGAACCCTAATTAGGTCACCAAATAAGCACTTTGATTGTTTCAACAACCTATGTTGATTGGACCTTCAATTGATCACATTCCCTTAACCCTAGACCTCCAAACGGTCTTGGGTGATCACCAAACGGTCTTGAGACCGTTTGGGTGATCCCCAAATGGTTTTGAAACCGTTTGGGCCACTCAACCCAAACTTCAACATGATTGGTCCTTGAAAACAGCAATTGAACCCGATTAGGGTTTAGGTGATTAAAGTGCCTTCAACATGAGATTTACTTGCAATTAGATAGTGATTCTTTGTAGGTGATCTATTCATAATGTGTCAAGAAGACCCTCAAATGGTCAACGCCTGGTCAAACCTCCCAAATGGTCTTGGAGACCATTTGAATCTAAACGGTCTTGCAACCCGCATGAATCCAAACAGTTTTGAAATCGTTTGGTTCCAAACGGTTTTGCAAACCGTTTAGACCAAAGGTGGGAGACTGTTTGATAAAGTTACCTTGGTAATCACGCCCATCATCTTCTACCTTGAGACTAAGGTTTGTTCTTCATGGTTTTGCTTGCAAGAGTGCAAGGGAGGATAGGGGAAAAGAAGAACAAGCAACTATTACATAGAAAGAGAGATGCATAACAAAGCATAAGGGTTTAGAGTTATAAAACCCATTTTAAAGTCATCCCTAGAGCTCCAAGCTTCCAAGATCTAATGGGGTCTTGAGCTCCACAGGCCGTCCAAGGTCGTTTCTCCAAGAATTGGTTGGGAAAGGACGGCTAGAAAGAAGAACTAAGTAAGAAAGACCATAGAACCAACCTTGCAACATCACTTCCTCCATGAATCCGAGCAAGATGATGATCAAACCTTACCTAGAACTGGTTGGCCGTTCTCCTCTTCTCTAGAGCTCTGTCTTAGTCGGTCCAAGCAAGGGGATAAGTGGGGAGAGAAAGGTAAACGATCCCTTGGTTTGCAAAGAAAAGAACCTATATACTTTGGGTAAAACTTCAACTCAAGGACAACTATTTCCTTCTATTCTCAACTAGGCCCTTCCCTTCCTTTAAGAACGTCCCTTCTCCTTTGCTTAGGTAAAAACTCATCTTAAACCCAAGGTATAAAGGTAAAGAAAGCCAACTTATTACTAAGTTGCACATATTGAAGGGTCTTTTTGCATATAACTTGATTATTGTATTTTCAAGAATTATCCTTCTTATCTGATTATTCAAATGAAGCTCCCTCTTCATGATTTTACTCTAAATGATGTCAAGAGTCATAAAAGATACTATAGAAGGTGTATTTTACATGTTGCACCCCATGTTTTGGGTAAATTGCACTTTACACCAAAACTAGGGTTTAGAGCACAAGGATTGCTCCACAAGCTGCATCTTGATGCCCAAGCTTGGAGAATCCATCATACTTCATCATATTCATACTTATGATGTCTCAACACCAAAGGAACATCCAATCATGTACAAATTGCAAGTTAACCCTTCTAATTGGGTAATTTGCACATAGGTCCATGTATTACAAAACAATACTACAACATTGTTTAAAAAGGACAGAAATGGAAATATTTGTTCCTCAGAAGCTTTAATTACATACCAGGAGATAATCTCAAGCATCTAATTACATAATTAAGCAAAACACCTAGGGTTAGCTCATAACCCAGGTCAGGGATGTTACAGGAAAGATAACTGTAGAAAGGCAACTGGTTGCAGGAGAGTGTGTCGGTGACTAGCACGTCGATAGGAGGGTATGACTCCTTCTGGTGCCTTGTGCGACAAGACGATCAGAGTTCCAGGTGGTCCGTGTGGACTATTACATAGGCGGGAGACTTCTGCCGCTCGGAGGATAGTTGTCAATCCCGACAGTCCCGGTGAGACTAGGAGCTGCACACACACCATCCAAAACTGGAGGTGAAGACCGCGCAAGTTGCGAGGTAACATCATCGAGCAAGCCTTGAGACAAGGTATGTATCTACAAACCATCCTTCCTAGTGTATAGACGTTGACACAATTCCTTTATAATGGGTTTGGGGAGAAGCAATTTCTGTTTCCACTGCCTTCTCTGTTTCCCCTAAAACCCAACAGTGGTATCAGAGCCACATCTACAACTCTATACTTTAGGATTATCGATGTGATCAATTTTGGTTTGTCGCCTTTATTTATTGCATACGATGTGAATAAAATTGGCTTTATGCATGTCCAATCCTAAATCCACAAATCCCCATATACATTTATGATATGTAATATGAATGCACTCGATATGTGTGTCCCTTAAACGAGTTTTGTGGTGGATGTATAACATGATTATGGCCAATAAACCCTATGTATGTGTGCTTGGTTGAATGTGGTTGCTTGTATCTGGGTCTGCGCACTGATTCCCTACCTCCTTTTCTTGATGTAACTCGAGATAACTCGAGTTTTATTTCCTACCTTTTCTCCCCCCAAATGTAACTCGGGGTTTCTCAATTCAAATTTAAATTGGATAGAACTTTTTATTTCATATTATGTCAAAGAACGACAGACAACCTAATGACAACTGAGACGATCGGTTCAAGGCATGAACTGATTGGTTGGCATTCTAGATGATCGGTTTGAGGAATGAGATGAGCGGGTGGCGACCCTGAGGAGATGCACGACGACCAGTGAACCGATCGGCTGGAGGTGCCAGTCGATCGGCTGGTGGCACCCAACCAACCGGCCTGATGGCGAGCTGATCAATCATGGAGATGAGTTGATCAAACTCAGAATAGAAAAGCACAGAGTTCATCTTGTATAGGTTGCATGTGATATGGACCTACATGACCGTGATTTCTCTTGGCTCGAGGAATCACATTAGGATGGCCATAATCATCGCTTTTATCGTTTCACATGTTTTCTGTGGGATATAGCATGTATATGATACATACTATGTATTGTGGTGATTGCATATGTATATGTACCTATAAAAACTAAATCCCTCATTAAATATTAAAGTTTAAGATGCCTTCCAAATGCGACACATGTGAAAATCTTGATCGGCCAAGTGTGGGCACGCCCTAGCGTGGTGCACCATCTATCTCGTGGAAGCGTGAAGGATGGATATGGGGGTCTGCCCTAGCAGGGTGCATATTCATCGTGTTGGCTTTGGGTCAGACTTAACAAGATGACCTAGATAGGATCTAGAACCTTGAGGCATGGAGGTGATCATGGCAAGGAGTTACATATGACATCTTTCAAGAGTTGCATATGATGCAATTGGCAAAAGTTGCCTACTTGGAAGATCTAAGTTGTGGGTGACAACCCTAGCTGGTCCATGAATCAGAGGATTTTAGGATCTGGGCCCACTAGAAGATTGTACGCTACACTCTTCTGAATTGATGATGAGGGCTATCAATTTGAACAAAAATAGTGGGGGCGATAATTAATTAAAGTCCTAATTATATCGTCAATTTTTCAAATCAAACAAATAAGTCAAAATTGAGTTTTGGACGAAATTGCATATATTTCCTTTTGTAGTACAAATGGCAACAAACAACAATCAATTTTTGTTGTGATTGGTCCTTGAAAAGGACAAGCTGAATGGGACTAACTTCCATGTCTGGTTTAGGACATTGAGAATTGTTCTCACTCAAGAGTGAAAGCTCTATGTCCTGGATGCTACAGCTCTAGAGGAACCTGCTCCTACCGCACCAAAGGAAGAAAGGGATGCTTATAAGAAGCATTTTAAAGATGCCATTAATGCAAAGTTCTTGATGTTTTTCTCCATGAACCACGAGTTGCAGAGACAACATGAGAACATGGGTGTCATTGAGATGATTCAGCATCTCAAGAACATGTATGAAGATCAAGCACGGCAAGAGAGGTATGATGTCTAGGGTGTTGTTCAAGTGTGTCATGGCAGAAGGAGATCCGGTTGGTCCACACACACTCAAAATGATTGGGTATGTGGAGAACCTTACAAGACTGGGATTTCTCCTGAGCTAAGAGTTGGCTACTGATGTGATACTGCAATCATTTCCAGAATCCAACAGCCAGTTTGTGATGAACTACAACATGAACAACTTTGACAAGTCATTGACAGAGTTGTTGGGCATGCTGAGGACAACTGAGGCACATATAAAGAAGGACAAGCCTAAGTCTGTGATGATGAACAACAACAAGAAAGGCAAGTCCAAGCGCAAGGGAAAAGGCAAGGCTAAGAAAGGTTCTGATGCTAGCCAGCAGCCCAAGTCATCTTCAACTCTCAAGGACAAGGGAGGCGTGACCAAGAGAGGCAATTGCCACCATTGTCAAAAGCCAGGACATTGGAAAAGGAATTGTCCACTCTATCTGGAAGAACTAAAGAAGGAGGCGACAGACGTCTCCAACTAAAGGTGTCATAAAATAAACTTGTAACATTTTTGAGGTATATGATACCAAGATATAAAGTGTAAAGCACCCAATAAATGGGGCAAGTGTTGCCACCATATATAGGATTACTTTAGTTTATTTTCAGCTTTGAAGGCATGTAATAGAGTTATGAACTGCTATTTCATTTTTTCCAATGAATAGAAACACCTTAATTTTTGCATATTGTATGACAATGATGGCAATTAATAAAGTTGATGTTTCAATCTTTGTGACAATGCCTTGTTTATCTTGTGGTACTTGATATGCATAAGATCAAATCATACCTAAAAGTTATTGATAACTCAAACAATCATATTAGCATAAATCATGAGAAATTCATTTCTAGTTTCTATATGATGGATAATCTAGACTCTTTTGGTTAGAGAACCAGTAAGAGACATGAATCTATTAGACATAATTAATCAATCTTCACTAGTAGTAGTGGGAGAATGATTATCCTATTAGGTATAATACATGTGATGTATTTATATACCTATTGGAGTAAATGCTAATACTTCAAGCGGTGTTTAGAGAAATACCAAATATGAATATCTTGAAGTGTTCAAGAATATCATACATGAGGTATGAATTTGGTAAAGTGTTAACTCTTGATGAGATCAATGAATGAAATACTTGGACCAAATGTTTGAGAACCTTATGAGTGATTATGATAGTGTATCATGGTGAACTCATGATTAAGGCATGGTGATTTCTAAATCAAAAGGAGTCATACTCTAAGGAGTTAAAATATGATTACCAAATAACTAATTTCTTCTTAAATAAAGAATACCCTACACTAATAAAGGACATTAAGAATCACAAAGGGTTGTTAGTTCTTATATCCTTGACATATACACCCCGATTATCTATGTGATGAGTTGGTCATGTGATGAGCCAACTATCTAGATGAATATGAGGAACCATATTTTGAGTTATGACCATTACATCCTAAATGACTTCCATGTGAACCATAAGGCATGACCTTGATGGTGGCACCCGTTGGGATGAAATCAATAAATGTGAATGAGTCTTAAGTGTTAAGACACATGGATAACATTTTGAGAAGGATGATGCTTGTTGATTGCAACTTAATGACTAAGACATTTGGCATACAGATACTAAAACCGCATTCCTATGAGGAATAAAACAAGGATGTGTACGTGACACAGCCTATAAGGTTTATGAATCCATTAATGCAAATGAATTCTATAAGTTACAATGGACTAATCAATGTGATTGATTGAGTACAAGTAGCTCAGAACATGGATCTTTACTTTGATAATATGGTCAAAGGGTTAGACTGATATGACAAAGATAAAGAAGGGGTTTGTGATTTAGTGGGAGCGTATTTCTATTTCACATGTCAATGAGGAATGAGATGTTCTAGAATGGAATCCTCTGTGGAAATGATCTTTAAGGAAGATAGAGATGTTTCCAATGTAATAGGAATAGAGATCTATAGAGATAGTTCTTGAAAACCTCTTGACCAGAAAAGAGAAAGTATACATTGGTAATCTATACTGAAGGGTTCAGTGTGCACAAATTCAGTGGGAGAAAACTTGTCCATGTTACTTGGAGTTAGTATCCCAAGGCCAAGTGTCCAATTCTTATGAAGAATGGGAACACTAAGAATAGATATGGATCTATCATGTATGTAATCATCCCATTATCTTGCATGTATGGACATAGCAAGAATAAAATGCATTCATCATCTTGTATGTAGGAAATGAAAATATGATGTGCTCATCCTGATAACTCATATGTGGGACATGACGAGTGGATGTTTGTCTAGTTCCATTAAGGGTTACTTGAATACTATAAGAATTTGATAAGTACTTGAGAAGGACTAGTTCTATGGAAATAAGGAAGGGTTCACTGTAAAGAGTTACACTGATGCGAACTTCCGAAAAGGACAAAAAATTAATCGTAAAATATAAAAGTGAATGTTAGTTGATAAATGAAAACGTTCCAATAAATCCGTTTAAAAGGAAAAACTGAGTATCCGTGTGTTAGAGAACATTAGTAGATACTATATGGATCTGGAAGTTCATGAGATGAACTTATAGATATTTCAGTCATTGATGACAAATAAGGAGTGATTGGTCATGCAATGTGGCTAAAGGTTAGCAAAGGAATACTAGATTGCATATTACGACAACTCCATCTCATACATGTGACGTACAGTGAAGAGATGAGAGACATGCAATTAATACCGACTTTGGCAAGGTGTTGAAATAACTCACTGCGTAAGAACTAGAGGATAGTAACATGTGGGACATGTTTGAAGATCATTAAGAATATGATTCTAGGGTGATTGGCTCACAGTACAAGTGGGAGTCTGTTGGTATGTATTCCCTGAGAGCCAATCTTGGGATGATTGGTGGGATACATTAAGATTGATTTGATAAACATCAAAGGCAAGCTTCCAATTCATTCTGGTTCAATCATATAAAATAATGATAAGAACAGATTGAATGTCTAGAGAATGACAGTACTCAATGACGTATGCTTTCAGGTTAAGGACCTGAACGATGAGATCATACATATGCTAAGAGTTTGTACATTCTTATTATGTCCCTAGGCGGATGTCATTATGGAAGGTAGATAGACAACAATGAAACACAAGACTAGATTGTGGTGTTGGTTGATGACATAATCTTATAGTCATGATATGAAGATATCAAACCAAACCCATAGGTACTTATTAGAGAACAAGTGTACCCTACAGACCCACCGTGAGTTTGACACATGGAACCATGACATGGTACTCTTAGTCAGTTCTCACAGTGATGGTGGTGAATGTGATTCTTTGACTTGAAATCACTACACACAACACATGTCATTGGGTACACTTTGACATCATCAAACGCAGTCCTGAAACATTAGTTGTTATAAAGGTGATGATTGGGTGGCTTTGACACATGGGGCTTTTGAGGGGTGAGTGATAGATATGAGATTTTTCCCTCCTGAGGGAGTTTGATATCCATGGCCACTTGATGAGTAGGATTGAGATAGGCGTGCACACACATCTGTGAATCAATATGTGATATTGATGTCATACATATCTCCTCCAGTCTACTCTAAGATCAAGAAAGTGAATGAACGTTGATAGGATGACTGTTCCATGCCTCGAGTTCATTCGGGTTATCAGAGACAAAGGAATTATACATTCACTGCAACACCATTCACGGATTGTAGGATTGAAAGTTGTTCTCCAACTTTCTATCTCACTTGGGTAGCACTGATGTGTGACTAGGCACCACTCTTTGCTTGTGAAGTCATAAGTATTATGGACTTTCACTGCCAACGTGAAATGGGCCTGTAGGTTCACACACATAGCATTTAACCTAGAAGAGGAGTTTATCCACAAACGATGTTTAGATTTATTGCTAAAGGAGTTTAGTAGTTCAATTAAACAATCAATCAATTGATATCTCAGTATCATAGTGTTTAAGGTGTTGGGCCGATTGATTAAAGTATCAGATTGATTGAAACTACAATTAACTAATTCTGCGCAGTCTGCACTCCTAACCGATCGGCTCAGGTTGGTGAACTGATCGGCTCATGTGATGAATCGATCGACTCAGGACAGGTTGAGACGACCGGTTCGAGGGTTGAACTGATCGGCTCAACTGGTCCAAATGAGCGAGTTGGGAAAGTTAGGTTGGTGAGAAATTTCTCTTCGTTTCACTTGTCCAGTTTGATTGGAACAAGGATTGGTATTTTGATCAATTCGAAACAAAAGAAGAAAAGTCAACCGGGAACTGACCAGGGCAGTGAAGCGATCATTTCAGAGGTGAACCGATTGGCTCAGGTGTGAACCGATCGGCTCAGGTCCCCAACCGATCAGTTCATGCTTGAAACGATCAGTTCAGCTGGCACAGTTTGTTGTTTTATGGAAAATCTCGAACCCTTCTACTCCTGCTTTAATCCCACATTTCCCGGGGTAGAGAACCATGTCTCATGACCCTACTATATATAAGGGTATTGGGGCTTCTAAAAGTAAAACAACTCAGAACACCAGTTGCTCTATAAAGTTGTTGTTCTCTCTGGTTGTAGTAACCAGGAGAGCCCGAGCAAGTGCTATCCGATAAGGGAAGCACAACAAGGGAAAGACAATTGCAGAAAGGCAACTGGTTGTAGGAGAGTGTGTCAGTGACTAGTACGCTGACAGGAGGGTACGACTCCTTCTGGTGCCTTGTGCGACAAGGCGATCAGAGTTCCAGGTTGTATGTGTGGACTACTACAGAGGCGGGAGACTTCTGCCACTCGAAGGATAGCTGTCAATCCCAACAGTCCCAGTGAGACCAGGAGCTGCACAGACACCGTCCAAGACTGGAGGTGAAGACCGTACAAGTCACGAGGTAACGTCGTCGAGCAAGCCTCGGGACAAGATATGTCTCTACAAACCATCCTTCTTACTATATAGACGTTGACACGATTCCTTTATACTGGATTTGGGGAGAAGAAAGTTTTGTTTCCGCTACCTTCTCTATCTCCCCTAAAACCTAACACTCAGTTCACAAGTCATTTTTTGGAACAGTTGCACAGAGCATTGGGAATGCAGTTGAAGTTTAGTACCGCTTTCCACCCACAAACAGATGGACAGTCTGAAAGGACTATTCAGACTTTGGAGGATCTTCTCTGATCTTGTGTTTTGCAATTCCTAGGTAGTTAGGACGTGCATCTCAATTTGATAGAGTTTGCCTACAACAGTAGTTACAACGGAGTATAGACATGGCACCTTATGAGGCTTTATATGGCAGGAAGTGTAGATCTCCTCTATGTTAGTATCACTCTGGAGAGTATCAGCTTCTGGGTCCTGAGTTAGTACAACAGAAGACAGTGAATATCAAGGTGATACTACAACAGTTGAAAGCGGCACAGGAGAGACAAAAATCATATGCAGATAATTGGCGACGACCTCTAGAGTTCCAGGTGGGAGACAAGGTGTATCTCAAGGTCTCACCATGGAAAGGCGTGCTGAGGTTTGGATGGAAAGGCAAGTTGGCTCCCAAGTATATGGGGCCATATCCACTAATAGCACATGTTGGCAAGGTAGCTTACAAGTTAGAACTACCGCTGGAGTTGCACATGTCACATCTGGTGTTCCATGTCAGTATGTTGAAGAAAAGTCATCCTGGCACAGAGACAATGATACATCCAGTTGAGGTTGAGCTGGATGAAGATGTGACCTATGAAGAAGGCCCGGTGGTGATCCTCGATAGAAGAGTGAAGTTTAAAAGGAAGGACCTAGTTCTTGTGAAGGTTCTTTGGCATCATCATGGCATTGAGGAAGCCACGTGGGAGCTTGAGGAAGAGATGAGGAGGAAGTATCCCTCACTTTTCTTCTCAGATTTTGGGGGCAAAATCCTTTTGTAGGGGTTTATGTCTTGTAAGGACCCTGACCTCCATTTTGGGCTTAGCCTGTTTGTTTTTCCTAAACCCTGTGCTTAGATGCCTGCCTAATTACCTGAGTTGTGATTAGGGTTTGTTTGTGCCTTGTTGAGAGGTTGAGGTGCAACTTGCAAATTATCCAAGTTCTAGGGTTGGTGTGCAAGTTTGTCACCTTGAGAGATATCTTTCTCTCTCCTTGCATCCTCTAGGGTTGAGAGGATGGGTTGGGCACCTTGCTTGAGTTGTTTTAGGCCTCGTTTGAGCTTGTTCAAGCTTGGGCTTGTTGTTGGTCTTGAAGCCCTTCCTCCTTGCTTGAGTATTTTGGGAAAGGGAGAGCTTGGTGCCTTGTCTTAGCCATGGTGTGTTAGGAAAGGGAGGCATATCAACTAGAGGGTGTTGGTGGGTGTGACGGGTTGCCATGTTGGGCGACACACACCCCTCCACCTAGCCTCATTTGTGTCACCCTTCCTTGGAGAAGTGGCCATTGTTTTGCTAGTTGGTGGCAAGTCATGATCATGTGGCTTGGGATGCTAGCAAGGTGGTATAGTTTGGACAAGTGGTGGTTTGGGCAAGCACATGTGGAGCAATCCCCTTGTGGACACCCACTTAACCCCCTTCTTTGCCAGCTTGGGATCCCTTTAGCTCCTTAGTTGCTTCCCTTCTTTCTTGGTGGTCGATATCTCCCCTTGGTAGAGATTGGTGGCCGATCTCCTTGGTGGAGTCTTCTTCTTCCTCTAGTGGTGGTCGAAACCCTAGATGTGCCTTGCTCCTTCTCCTCTTGTGGTGAGTATCTCTCCCTTTCCTTGGCATCTTCTTCTTCTTCTTGTTCCTTCTCTTCGGCCATGGTGGTTACAAGTTGTTCTTCTTTGTGTTGGCCGAAGGTGGTGCCTTGGAGCTTGGAGCTTGGTTCTAGAAGCTTGGAGCTTGGAGCTTGGTTCTAGAAGCTTGGAGCTTTAGAGCTTGAGGAAGGTTACATAACTCCTAACCCTAGCTATACTACTTCTTTTTCATGTTGCATGTTATATGTTCTATCTTGATCGACCATGTCATCTTTTAGCTATGTTTCTTGCTTTAATGATTATAAGGTTGTTTTAGATGTACCCTAGACTTTGTGGAGATGGTTATCTTGGGTTGCCTTGGGTTGGCCGAAGCATGGATGTGGAGTTCCTTGGGTAAAACCCCTCTCTCACTTAGTTTTTGAGAGGTGAGCTTAGGGTCTCCAAATCCACTGGTGAGTTGAGCTTTGGTTGGTTGGCCGATATGATATGATGGACCTCCTTATTGCCCTATAGATGATGGAAGTTGTGCAATACCCCTCTCTCACTTAATTGTATTGAGAGGTGAGCCAACTCTCTTGCACTTTTAGGGATTCTTTGTGGCATTCTTGAGGTTGAAGATGACCAACCTGAAATGGTTTTTGAACACTTGCATGATACCCTTATTGTAACGACCCCGTCTCCCAGTAACCCCCACTTAAGGGAGACCAAGAGATCAAAGCCGTTATCCAATAACCTGAATCAAAGGTTTGACAAATAATCATTAACAATTATTAAATTCTACCAACTATACTGAAATATGGTAAAAAAATAAAAAAACTTTGCATACCTTTTAAAACTGGGATTTCAAAACTTCTATCCACACAAATATTAATCTAGATAATACTCCTTGACATTTTAATTATCATTTAATTCTACATATGCCACTTTACTGTTTGTTCCTTTCATGTACCTAAAACACCGACAAACAAAATGGCGGTCAGCAAGAAGCTGATATGTGGGGTAAAACAATAATCGTGCAACTATAATAACAAAGTAATCAGCCAATTATCATTTAACAACCAAGATTACATTTTAAACCATACTACTCAATCCTTTCCTATCCCATATCTCTGTAATGTCCCTACAGTGGACCGAGATACTACCTCTCTCTAGGTAGATCCTTATTAAACCCCACATGATCCTACCAAACAGGTAGATCAATATCTAGGGTTGAGTCACATGGCACTACCCATGAGTAGTCCAATCCCTGACTCAAAGTGACTTGATGGACCTACCCCATTGGTAGCCATATACTAAGTCATCCAATGACCTGATGGCCTACCCCATTGGTATCCATGTACTAGGTCAACCCATTAAGCTACAGAGGGGACTAGGATATGAGCTAGTAGGCACATCTCTTATGTGATAGTCATATTCACATTATAATTTGCATGAATTAAATTCATCCAACAATTAATTCAAGCCACGATGTAAACATCGATAAAATCCTCAAAAAACTAATGTGGGATAATCATAAGTGTAACCACATACCTTTCAAGTTGATGTGAGACAGAAATAATCCAATCAACCAATAGGCAAACAAGCATTCAATAAGATCCTAAAACAATTATACAATTTCCTTTTATTACTTATGTCATTAAGATCTATTAAATATAGCTCGCTTCCTAGGGTTTCTAGTCCACTTTTAGGGTTTCCATTGTAATTAGGGTTTCCCTTTGTCTTTTACCATTTTAAACCCTAATTTAACACAATTGATCACAAACCCTAATTATTTCAACATCTAATCCTCAGTTTCAGATTTAAGGCATAATTAACCATTAAATAAGTCCATTAAGCCTCTTTTCAATAAAGCTACCATTTTTATCCCCTTTAACCCATGGCAAAGTCATTATGCTCATATACTCGTATGAACGTTATTTATCATTAATTCTACCTTGATTCATTAAAACCCTAATTTCTATATTAAGGTTATTTATCCACAAATTAGGAACTTTAATGCTCAAAATAGCTTAGAATCATTATATCTCATCTTTATCCCCCACTTTGAATAATTAAAGCTATTAAGAGTTGAATTTTCCAACATTAGGGTTTCAAGGCCCATTAAAGTATATTCATGCACATGAAACTCTAAATTAACTAATTATGTGCAAAATTCATCCTTTTTGTTCCTAATGTTCCCTTTCATCATTAACAGGCTAATATCAACTTTAATCACAAAATTAACACTACTAATCACATTAATCATAGAAAAATAGATTTGCTTAACCTTTAATCCATTAAAGTTGATAATTTACACTACTTTTCAAATTTCAAGAGGGATTAGGTTTCAAACATATTTTTATTGGATTCCTCTCATTTTTCTGAGAAATATTCATGTATAAAGTGCATCTATCCGAGCTCCGATTAAGGAGATACGAATTTAACAAAAATCACTTACTTTGGGCCAATCAGAGAGCGCCATGTGTCTATTTCCGTGCAACGTTGTTTGCAGATTTGGAAACATTTTGAATTTACCACTTTGCCCCCATGTAAGTCGGTTGTGTCTTCAGACCTTGGAGGGCATAACGGTACAATGACCCAAAGGTCGTCTTCCTCCCCGTGACAGCGCTCCCTGCCGTCCTAGCCCCGAATCTCGTGGCCTCTCCTCCTTCCCTGGGACCCGACGGCCATTGGGGACTGATCCCCCGCCTCCATTGTGCCCCTGTGCAACCGAGGCTGCCTCGGGTATGGTCAGAATGGCTGGGAGTAAGCTCTACAACTCCATAGCCAACATCCATGATGCAGTCGTGCTGCAGGTACATCGTGAAGTTGGGTGCTCGAGGACATTATTCGATCATGCACAGGTCTTTGAGGAACATCAAGCCTTCCTCCAGATGGCTCCGCACCTCCCCGTTGCTCCAGAGAAAGCACCACTCAATGTTAGGGTTTTGAACACAAGAACAAAGAAGAAGGAGAGAGAAAGGGTTCTTGGAATTTACTCCCACTCGTCCAAGGCTCTACCCCTTATATAGAGGAGATTAGTAATGCCCTAGGACGTTCATCCCAGAGAAATCAAGTTCTCTCCCATAAGGAAACCTATTTCTTCCATGAGAAGTAATCTAATCTCTCCTACTTATTTCCTTGTTATTCCTTTTTGCATGGATACTTAGAAATTCGAAAATCTTTTCTTTTATTCTCTCTTGACTTTAACTCCATAAGCACGAAATTCTATTTTCCTTTAGTAGAAACTATTTCCTTTTTAACAATACCACATGATCCATTAATAATGTATTCACATTATATTCTTATTTTCTTTTATAGGTATTTTCACTTTCCTCTTTCTTCATTGGGACTCCTTGGATCCCAAGAAACTCTATTATTTCGAAATCCTTTTTATTGGATACTCATTATCCTTTTAGATGCATCTAAATGCATTATTTCACATTGTCTTGTTTATTTCTCATTAAAATATCTCTTTTTGAGGATTTCTCTTTATTTCTCTTTTATTTTCCTCATTGGTATTCCTTTTATCATTAGGAATCCTTTGGATACGAAAATCCATCAAGGATAACTCAATTATACCTCTTTTCACTTATTTTCCACATTTTATCATTGTTTTCAATTTCTTTCTTAATAAAGAAATACTTAATTGATCTTTTCTTTTCTTATTGCATTATCTTTGCAACTTTGGACTCCTTGGGGCCCAAGGAACCCATGTGGCACGAAATCCACCTTTGGATTAAATTATTTTGCCTTCTAGAGGTTTCCTCACCTTACTTTTCTTAAAAACTCAACTATTTACTAATTGAATTTCCTTGTTATTGGGCCCAATAGCCAATATAGCCCACAACACAAACATCAAGACTATTGTAAACGAAACACATTCATTCAAAACATATTATATCATTATTTGTTCAAAAATCTTTAATATGATAAATTACATTTCTCAGCAAATGAACCCAAAATTGGGGTTGTAACACTTATGATGTGTTCTGCCTGATATCCCTCTTCTAGGGTTGAGCCTTGGGTGATATGCTAAGTGGTGTTTTGTTGACCCTTTTACCGATATGGACCCTTACCCTAGATGGTGTTTGTGGGTGTTATGCCTTTGGCCGATATAGTGCTTGGTTGACATCCCTTTTTGAGTGCCTTGGGCGACATGGTTAGGCCATGCCTTGTCGGTTGAGCAACACCCCTCCTTCCTTGAGTTGTGAGGTGAGATCCAATCCCTTGGCTGACATGGTGCTTCCCGATATGGACTCTTGGTTGATGTAACCCTGGATGGGTAATTTAGTGGCTGGTTCTATAGACCGATATGAGTGTGGTAGGCAGACCTTGTGTTGGGCGTTATGGTTTGTACCTTGCACGACACTCCTCTAGTTGTGCTGCCCGACAGAGGGTCCCAAACCCTAGCTTGAATGATAGACTACCTTGGGTGATATGGGAGCTTCTTGGGTGCCATGGTGAGCAGCCCATGTTATCACTCGATGGATGGTAGTAGTGTGCCTTGGGCGATAGGAATTTGGGCGTTATGGTCTTGATGGTTGGCCGGTATAGAAACCCTAACCCTAGTGGACGATATGGGGTCTGGGCCGATACAAGTATAGTACTGCCCAATACACCCTACACTTGGTTGCACGACATGCCTTTGTCTATAGTCTGCTCATAACCCCTTGTGCATGGGTGCACGTTATGCTTGTGGCCGATATGTGTGGCCAGTGCCCTAAGGTTTTGGTACCCTAATCGTTAGCGTTTTGGGTGAGGGATATGACCCTACCGGATATCCCTTGGGTGAGGGATAGTGCTACCCGCCACACCTTTAGTCAGGGTAGGTGACACCTTTAGTGAGGGTAGGCGACACCTTAAGTGAGGGATGCGCCTAGCCTGGGAACCCTAGTTGATGAGATATGAAAGATAGGTTGTGGACCGGTGACATGTTTGTTACCTAAGGTTGATGTTAGGTGAGATGATAAGATCATGGTTGTGTAACCTTTAAGGATGTATCCTTAGGGGTGGTTGTGTTCATGATGTTATGAGAGATAGGGCATGATGGATGCTCATGGTTTGGTAACTTTAATATGAGTTGATTGGCTTACCATCTACAACTTTATGCTTCATGTGTTCATAATAATGAATGTTGTTTCAAATCATATGCACCCTAAATCTTAATGGCACCATAATCATTACATGTTCCCTAAAGATCTATGTTTAGTGATCAAGTTATCTCTCTTGATATGCATACTAACCATGTATGTGTTATCAAATGAATTTCTAGCCATGTAAGAGCTATGATGTATATATAAATTGTACATTGTATAATGATACTCCTTATTGATGAGATAACATGTATTGTCAGTATGATGAGAAAGGTTTGGTGACCTGATAAAGGCTGAGTGCTTATTTGAGGTGTTATCCTCTATGATGAGATAAAAGATTGATACCCCATGATGATGTATGATGATGAAGCCTTGAGAGGCAATGGCATTATGTAATGAGGGATCGAGATCCCATGGCAATATGATAATGGTAGATATGGCGTGACACAATGTTGTTTATGTTTTATAAACTGGTTGCCTCAACAATTCACCTAAAATATACTAATTAATTATAGTGGAACATTTCATGTAGTTTTTCCCTAGCCATAGAGCCATCATCATCAGTAGCTTGTGATGGTGAAACAGGTTTATCCTGCGGGATTACCTGGAGTGCATATTGTTGAATATGCAGGGTTTCTCCTAGCCAAAAATAGGAGGATTAGAGTGAAACTATGGTTGTAAACTCAAGATGTGTATAAGAGCATGGAAAACAGGCCCATGGCTCAGTGTGATGGAGCATGAATGCGTTCATGGCTTAGGATCATGGTGAATAGGCCCGTGGCTCATGATATACTAGTACCGTGACCTGTACTAAGACGGGCTAGAGGAAAGGGTAGCCTGCGGGAGCTGGCCCTGTGGATGAGGCCACTTAAGCAAGAGAATGTGGTCCAACTTTGGATATCGTGCACTGACCATGAGGAGGTGAGGTCATGGAGTCTGGATCTTCCAGTGACCTTGTATGGCACTGGTTTTTGGCTTCACAATCGAAGGTTGGATTTGAGCGACACAGCTCACTTCCTCAGGGCATAATAAATCGTAATCCAGCCGTATAGTATATTTTGCTTAGGGCAAACAGGGAACATTGGTTGAGGCCTTGTTTGTATAGTTGTCCTAGTTATATCTTGCAACTAATTACATGTTCCTCATATGTTATGATAAGGTCTTATAAGACTTGTCTTTTCAATCATGTTCCATATTATTATCAGTGCATATGCTTCCTAAATATCCTGGTAAGAAGTTATAGTAAGTTAGCTTTGCTCAGTATGCTGCTTATATCAGTTACCTATTTGATCTGTTCTAGCTCTCCTTTGAGGTTTTATAGTTTCGATGGGGGTTATGTTTCACGCTGGGACTATGTGTCTCACCCCTCTGGTTTTAAACCTTTTTAGGTGATCGTTCTAGACATGGTGTTGGTTGTGAGGTTGAGGTTGAGCAGCAAGAAGAATAGTAGGAGGTAAGAGATGGATATGCTGCTATTTTGGTTGTTTTGTAGTAGAGTCCTAGAGTCATCCATGTACTCTCAGGTCCTTGGAGGCATTTTGATGACATTTCACGATGTATAGCTGATGTAGCTTGTTTATCCTGTTGTTGGCCTGGTATGGCATGTTGGTATGTATGCCCTAAGAGCCAATCATGGGATGATTGGTGGGATACATTAAGATTCATTTGATAAACATAAAAGGCAAGCTTACAATTCTTTCTGGTTATGACATAGTGATAGAAAAGATTGAATGTCTAGAGAATGATAGTACTCAATGACGTATGCTTTCAGGTTAAGGACCTGAACGATGAGATCATATGGATGCTAAGAGTTTGTACATTCTTGTTATGTCCCTAGTCGGATGTCATTGTGGAAGGTAGATAGACAACAATGACACATAAGACTAGATTGTGGTGTTGATTGATGACATAATCTCATTAGTCATGATCTACAGATATCAAACCAAACACATAGGTACTTGTTAGAGAACAAGTGTACCAGACAAACCCACCGTGAGTTTGACACATGGAACCATGACATGGTAGTCACAGTCGGTACTCACAGTGATGCTGGTGAGTGTGATTCTTTGACCTGAAATCACTCCACTCAACACATGTAGTTGGGCACACTTTGACATCATCAAACGCAGTCCTGAAACATGGGTTGTTATAAAGCTGATGATTGGGTGATTTGACACATGGGGCTTTTGAGGGGTGAGTGATAGATATGGGATTTGTCCCTCCTGAGGGAGTTTGATATCCATGGCCACTTGATGAGTAGGATTGAGAAAGGCGTGCACGCATGTGTGAATCAATATGTGATATTGATGTCATACATATCTCTTTCAATCTACTCTGAGATCAAGAAAGTGAATGAACGTTGACAGGATGATTGTTCCATGCCTTGAGTTCATTCAGGATATCAGTGATAAAGGAATTATACATTCACTGTAACACCATTCACGGATTGTAGGATTGAAAGTTGTTCTCCAACTTTCTATTTCACTTGGGTAGCACTGATGTGTGACTAGGCACCGCTCTTTGCTTGTGAAGTCATAAGTGTTATGGACTTTCACTGCCAATGTGAAATGAACCTGTAGGGTCACACACATAGGATTTAACCTTGAAGAGGATTTTTGTCCACAAACAATGTTTAGATTGATTACTAAAGCAGTTTAGTAGTTCAATTAAACACTCAATTAATTGATAGCTCAATATCATAATGTTCAAGGTGTTGGACGCATTGATTGGAGTATCAGATTGATTGAAATCGCAATTGACTGATTCTGCACAATCTGCACTCCCAACCAATCGGCTCATGTGATGAACCAATCGTCTAAGCTTGGTGAACTGGTCGGCTCAAGTGTTGAGTCGATCGGCTCATGATCAGGGTGAAATGATTGCTTCAAGTGTTGAAACGATCGATTTAACTGGTGCAACCGAGCAAGTTGGGAAAGTAGGATTGGTGTGAATTTTCCTTTCATTTCACTTACCCAATTTTATTGGAACAAGGATTGGTATTTGATACCAATTAGAAACAAAATAAGGAAATTCGATTGGGAACTGATCAGGACCACGAACCGACCGATTCAAGAGTGAACCGTTCGGCTCATGGGTCCCAACCGATCGGTTGAGGTGTCAACCGACCAGTTCAGGTCCCCAACCGACCGTTTCAATTGTGAAATGATTGGTTCAGGTTGCGAGTTGGTTGTTTTTGTGGAAAATCTCGAACCCTTCTACTCCTACTTTTAGTCCCGCATTTCTCGTGATAGAGAACCCTATCCCATGACCCTCATATATATAGGGGTATTGGGGACTTCTCAAAGTACAACTCAGTGCAACCAGTTTCTCTGCAAAGTTGTCGTTCTCTGGTTTTGGTAATCGAGAGAGCCTGAGCAAGTGCTACCTGAAAAGGGAGGCACAACAAGGGAAAGACAACTGCAGTTGCAACTGGCAGCAGAAGAGTGTGTTGGCGACTAGTATGTCAACAGGAGGGTGCGACTCCTTCCGATTCCTTGTGGGACAAGGACATTAGAGTTCCAGGTGGTCCGTGTGGACTACTTCAGAGGTGGGAGGTTTCTGCCACTCACGAGGACAATCGCCAACCCCGACAGTCCCGGTGAGACTAGGAGTCTTCAGTCCAGGTGCAACCAGGAGCTGCACAGACACCGTCCAAGACAGGTGGTGAAGACCGCGTAAGACGTGAGGTATTGTCTCCGAGCAAGCCTTGGGACAAGGTATGATTCCACAAACCATCTTTTCCTATTGTATAGATGTTGACGCGTTTCCTTGTTCCGGGTTTGGGGGAGAAATTTTTTGTTTCCGCTGCCATCTCTGCCTCCCCTAAAACCCAACAGTGGTATCAGAGCCACGTCAACTGCTCTATATTTTAGGAATATTGATATGGTCGATTTTGGTTTGTCGCCTTTAATTATTGCATACGATGCAAATAAAATTGGCTTTATACATGTCCAATCCTCAATCCACAAATCCCAAATTACATATATGATATGTATTATAAATGCACTCGATACACGTTGCCCTTAAACGAGTTTTGTGGTGGATGTATAGCGTGGTTATAGCCAATAAACCCTATCTATGTATGGTTGTATGTGGTTGCTTGCATCTCGGTCTGTGCACCGATCTTCCTCCTCATATTCCTGATATAACTCAAAATAATTCGAGATTTCTTTCCCACCTTTGCTCCCCTCGAATGTAACTTGAGGTTTCTTCTTTTATAATGTAAAATAGGATAGAATTTTATTTCATGTTATGTCAAAGGACGGAGGACATCGAGACGATAGCTGAAACGATCGGTTCAAGGCGTGAACCGATCGGTTGACATTCCAGACGATCGGTTCAAGGAGTGAGCCGTTCGGTTGATGATCGGTTCGAGGAGCGAGACGAGCGGGTGGCGGCCATGATGAGATGCATGACAACAAGGCAAACCGATCGGTTGGAGGAGCCAACTGATCAGCCAGTGGCACCCAGACGACCGGGTCAGAACAAGCAAGTCATTCATGTGATGAGTTGATCTACTCAGAAGGCAAAGCACAGAGTTCATCTTGTACAGGTTGAATGTGATGTAGAACTAGATGATCGTGATTCCTTTTGGCTCGAGGAATCACATTAGGATGGCCATAATCATCGCTTTTATCGTTTTGCATGTTTTCTGTGGGATATAGCATGTATATGATACGTACTATGTATTGTGGTGATTGGATATGTATATGTATATAAAAACCAAATCCCTCATTAAAATATTAAGTCTTATATGCCTTCCATTAGCGGCACACATGAAAAACTCGATCGACCAAGCGTAGGTTACGCCAAAGCATGGTGTGTCATCTATCTTGTGGAAGTGTAAAGGGTAGACATGTAGGTTCTGCCAAAGCAGGGTGCATGTTTACCGTGTCGGCTTTTGGGTTAGACTTAATTGGTGATTCTTAGAGCGTCTAAGCCCAGAGGCAAGGAATGTTCATGGCAAGGTGTTGCACATGTTCATTCATCAAGAGTTGCATATGATGCAATTGGCAAAAGTTGCCTACCTGAGAGATCTATGTTGTGGGTGACAGACCTAGATGGTCCATGACTTAGAGGATTTCAGGATCTTGCCCACTAGAAGGTTGTACGCTGCAATCTTCCGAATTGATGGTCAGGGCTATCAATTTGAAGTAAAATAGTGGGAGCGATAATTAATTAAAGGCCTAATTATATCGTCAAACATTTCAAATCAATCAAATAAGTCAAAAATGAGTTTTTGGACTAAAATTGCTTATATCCTTTTGTAGTACAAATGACGACAAACAACAATCACTTTACTTTGCGATCAGTCCTTGAAAAGGACAAGCTGAAAGGGAAAAACTTCCACGACTGGTATCGGACGTTGAGAATTGTTCTCACTCAAGAGCGAAAGCTCTATGTCCTGGATACTACAATCCTGGAGGAACCGGCTCCAAATGCACCAAAGATAGAAAGGGATGCTTACAAGAAGTATTCTGATGATGCCATTGATGCAAAGTGCTTGATGTTGTGCTCTATGAACCGAGTTGCAGAGACAACATGAGAACATGGGTGCTATTGAGATGATTCAGCATCTCAAGAACATGTATGAAGATCATGCACGGCAAGAGAGATACAATGTCTCAAGGGCACTGTTCAAGTGTGTCATGACAGAAGGAGATCCAGTTGGTCCTCACACACTCAAGATGATTGGGTATGTGGAGAACCTGCAAAGACTGGGATTTCCACTGAGCCAAGAGTTGGCTACTGACGTGATACTGCAATCGTTGCCAGAATCCTACAGTCAGTTTGTGATGAACTACAACATGAACAACTTTGATAGGCCACTGTCAGAGTTGTTGGGCATGTTGAGGACAACCGAGATACAGATGAAGAAGGACAAGCCTAATCCTGTGATGGTGATCACGAGCAAGAAAGGCAAGTCCAAGCGCAAGGGCAAGGGCAAAGCTAAGAAAGGTTCTGATGCTAGCCAGGAGTCTAAGTCGTCTTCAGCTCTCAAGGCCAAGGGAGGCGTGACCAAGAAAGGCAATTGCCACCATTGTCAAAAGCCAGGACATTGGAAAAGGAATTGTCCTCTCTATCTGGAAGAACAAAAGAAGAAGGAGGTGACAGACGTCTCTACTTAAAGGTGTCATGAAAGTAAACTTGTAACACTTTTTGAGGTATATGATACCAAGATGTAAAGTGTAAAACACTCATAATTGGGGCAAGTGTTGCCGCCATAGATAGGAGTACTTTAGTTTATTTTCAGCCTAAAAGGCATGTAATACAGTTATGAACTGTTATTTCATATTTTCCAATAGATAGAAACACTCTACTTTTGCATATTGTATGACAATGATGGCAATCAATAAAGAGATGTTTCAATTTATAAAGATATGATCTTTGTGGCAATGCTTTATTTATCTTGTGGTATTTGATATGCATAAGATAAAATGATACCTAAAAGTTATAGATAACTCAAACAATCAAATTAGCATCAATCATGAGAAATTCATTTCTAGTTTCCATATGATGGATAAATCTAGACTCTTTTGGTTAAAGAACCAGTAAGAGACATGAATATCTTGTAGATGATTAATCAATCTTCACTAAAGGTAGTGGGAGAATGATTATCCTATTAGGTATAATACATGTGATGTATTCACATAACTATTGGAACAAATGCTAATACTTCAATTGGTGTTTAGAGAAATACCAATATGAATATCTTGAAGTGTTCAAGATTATCATAAATGAATTGCAAATTTGGTAAAGTGTTAATTCTTGATGAGATCAATGAATGAAATACTTGGACCAAATGTTTGAGATCCTTATGAGTGATTATGATAGTGTATCATAGTGAACTCATGATTAAGGCATGGTGATGTCTAAATCAAGAAGGAATCATACTCTAAAGAGTTAGAGAATGATTATCAAATAACTGAATTCTTCTTAATAAAAGAATACTCCTCACTAATAAAAGAAATTAAGAATCACAAGGTTTGTGAATTCTTATATCCTTAACATATACACCTCAATTATCTATGTGGTGAGTTGTTCATGTGATGAGTCAACTATCTAGATGAATATGAGGAACCAAATTTTGAGTTATGGTTTATGACCACTACATCCTAAATGACATCCATGTGAACCATAAGGTATGACCTTGATGGTAGCACCCATTGGATGAAATCCATAAGTGCAAATGAATCTTAAAGGTTAAGATACATGGATAACATTTTGAGAAGGATGATGCTTGTTGATTGCAACTTAATGACTAAGGCATTTGGCATATGGATACTAAAACCACATTCCTATGAGGAATAAAACAAGGATGTGTACGTGACACAACCTATGAGGTTTATGAATCCACTAATGCAAATGAAGTCTATAAGTTACAATGGACTAATCAATGTGATTGATTGAGTACAAGCAACTCAAAATTGGATCTTTATTTTGATAATATAGTCAAAGGGTTTGACTGATATGTCAAAGATAAAGAAAGGATATGTGATTTAGTGGGAGCGTATTCACATTCCACATGTTGATGTGAAATGGAAATGTTCTAGAATGGAAATACAAAAGTGGAAATTATCTTTAAGGAAGATAGAGATGTTTCCTATGTGATAGGAATAGAGATCTTTAGAGATAGTTCTCGAAAACCTCTTGACCTGAAAAAGGAAAACATACATTGGCAATCTGTACTGAAGGGTTCAGTATGCACAGATTCAGTGGGAGAAAACTTGTCCATGTTACATGGAGTTAGTATCCCAAGGCCAAGTGTCCAATTCTTATGAAGAATGGGAACACTAAGAATAGATATGGATCTATTATATATGTAATCATCCCATTATCTTGCATGTATCGACATGGCAAGAACAAAATGCATTCATCATCTTGTATGTAGGACATAGCAATATGATGTGCTCATCCTGATAACTCGTATGACTAGTGGATGTCTGTCTACTTCCAGTAAGGGTTACTGGAATACCATGAGAACTTGATAAAGTACTTGAGAAGTACTAGTTCTATGGAGATATGGAAGAGTTCAATGTAAAGAGTTACATTGATGCGAATTTCCGAAAGGACAAAAAATTAATCACAAAATATATATAGGATATACAAAAGTGAAAGTTTGTTGATAATTGGAAGTGTTCCAATAAAATCATTTAAAGGAAATGTCGAGTATCTATGCGTTAGAGAACAACAGTAGATACTATATGGATATGGAAGTTCATGAGATGAACTTATAGATATTCCACTCATTGATGACAAGTATGGAATCCTTGATCATGCAATGTGGCTAAAGGTTAGCAAAGAAATACTAGATCGCATATTACGGCAACTCCATCTCATACATGTGATGTACATCGAAGAGATGTGAGACATGCAATTTATACTGACTTTGGCAAGGTGTTTCCATTACTCACTATGTTGACACTAGAGCAAAGTAACATGTGGGACATGTTTGAAGATCACTATGAATATGATTCAAGAGTGATTGGCTCGCAGTGCAAGTGGGAGTCTGTTGGTATGTATGCCCTGAGAGCCAATCATGGGATGAATGGTGGGATACATTAAGATTGATTTGATAAACATCAAAGGCAAGCTTCCAATTCTTTCTGGTTCAGTCATATGAGATAGTGATAGAACAGATTGAATGTCTAGAGAATGACAGTACTCAATGACGTATGCTTTCAGGTTAAGTACCTGAACGATGAGATCATACGGATGTTAAGAGTTTGTACATTCTTGTTATGTCCCTAGTCACATGTCATTGTGGAAGGTAGATAGACAAAAATGACACATAAGACTAGATTGTGGTGTTGGTTGATGACAGAATCTCATTAGTCATGATATAGAGATATCAAACCAAACACATAGGTACTTGTTAGAGAACAAGTGTACCGGACAGATCCACCGTGAGTTTGACACATGGAACCATGACATGGTGGTCACAGTCAGTACTCACAGTGATGGTGGTGAGTGTGATTCTTTGACCTAAAATCACTACACTCAACACATGTAGCTGGGCACACTTTGACATCATCAAATGCAGTCCTGAAACATGGGTTGTTATAAAGGTGATGATTGGGTGGCTTTGACACATGGGGCTTTTGAGGGGTGAGTGATAGATATGGGATTTGTCCCTCCTGAGGGAGTTCGATATCCATGGCCACTTGATGAGTAGGATTGAGAAAGGCGTGCATGCATGTGTGAATCAGTATGTGATATTGATGTCATACATATCTCTTTCAATCTACTCTGAGATCAAGAAAGTGAATGAATGTTGACAAGATGATTGTTCCATGCCTCGAGTTCATTTGGGATATCAGTGATAAAGATATTATACATTCACGGTAACACCATTCATGGATTGTAGGATTGAAAGTTGTTCTCCAACTTTCTATTTCACTTGGGTAGCACTGATATGTGACTAGGCACCGCTCTTTGCTTGTGAAGTCATAAGTGTTATGGACTTTCACTACGAACGTGAAATGGACCTGCAGGGTCACACACATAGGATTTAACTTGGAAGAGGAGTTTTGTCCACAAATAATGTTTAGATTGATTACTAAAGGAGTTTAGTAGTTCAATTAAACACTCAATTAATTGATAGCTCAATATCATAATGTTCAAGGTGTTGGACGCATTGATTGGAGTACCAGATTGATTGAAATCACAATTGGCTGATTCTGCACAATCTGCACTCCCAACCGATCGGCTCATGTGATGAACCAATCGGCTCAGCTTGGTGAACCGGTCGGCTCAAGTGTTGAGTCGATCGGCTCATGATCAGGGTGAAACGATTGCTTCAAGTGTTGAAATGATTGATTTAACTGGTGCAACCGAGCAAGTTGGGAAAGTAGGATTGGTGAGAATTTTCCTTTTGTTTCACTTACCCAATTTGATTGGAACAAGGATTGGTATTTGATACCAATTAGAAACAAAAGAAGGAAAGTCGGTCGGGAACTAATCAGGACCACGAACTGACCGGTTCAAGAGTGAACCGATCAGATCATGGGTCCCAATCGATCGGTTGAGGTGTCAACCGACCAGTTCAGGTCCCCAACCGACCGTTTCAGTTGTGAAACAATCATTTCAGGTTGCGAGTTGGTTATTTTTGTTGAAAATCTCGAACCCTTCTACTCCTGCTTTTAGTCCTGCATTTCCCAAGATAGAGAACCCTATCCCATGACCCTCCTATATACATAGGAGTATTGGGGGCTTCTCAAAGTACAACTCAGTGCAACCAGTTGCTCTGCAAAGTTATCGTTCTCTGGTTTTGGTAATCGAGAGAGCCCGAGCAAGTGATATCCGAAAAGGGAGGCACAACAAGGGAAAGACAACTGCAGTTGCAACTGGAAGCAGGAGAGTGTGTTGGCGACTAGTACATCAATAGGAGGGTGCGACTCCTTCCGATTCCTTGTGGGACAAGGACATTGGAGTTCCAGGTGGTTCGTGTGGACTACTTTAGAGGCAGGAGGTTTTTGCTGCTCAAGAGGACAATCGTCAACCCCGACAGTCCCGGTGAGACCAGGAGTCTTCAGTCCAGCTGCGACCAGGAGCTGCACAGACACCGTCTAATATAGGTGGTGAAGACCGCGCAAGCCGCGAGGTATTGTCGCCGAGAAAGCCTCGGGATAAGGTATGCTTCCACAAACCATCCTTTCCTATTGTATAGACGTTGACGCGTTTCCTTATTCCGGGTTTAGGGGAGAAAATTTTTGTTTCCGCTATCATCTCTGCCTCCCCTAAAACCCAACATGGCATGTTCTGTATATAAACATGTGGTGAACTCTATGTACCTATGTGAAAGCTAGATCCTATGAACTGTGGACATGCACTACATGAAATGTAATTATTTGTGAAGGATGATTCCTTCAAAAATGTACATTAATTCCTTTAATAAAAAATTCGGTTGAAGGCCATTCCTTCACAAAAAGTCCTACTCTAAAAGCCTCTTCATAAATACTTCGATGAGAGACTTTAGCCTTCACAAATACTATTTTGAAGGACTATTTGACCTTCACAAATAAACTTTCCAGGCCTCCCAAATACATTTTTGAAGGCTAATTTCACAACTTTCAATGAGGTTCTAGGGCCTTCACAAATACTTTTTTGGAAGGACTATTTCACCTTCACAAAAAGACTTCCCAGGCCTCCCAAATACATTTGTGAAGGATAATTTCACAAATTTCAATGAGGTTCTAGGGCCTTCATTAATATACTTAATTTCTCATGAATTACAATTGTGATCTACATTTTCGTATTTGTCAATAAGGTTTTAGCTTTCTTATATTCCATGAAGTAATATATTTGTGGCTTCTATCAGGCACAAAGAAAATTTAATAAAATAATTTAGTTAATAAGACACAATAGCCATAACAAATCACTCTTTTGAAACATTCCTTTTTATTTCACATAGAAAAATTGCTAATTACATATGGGAGGACATGGACCTTTTCCCCTTAATCGATACAAATTTCAATGTAAATATATATCTACATTTTGACTCTATCACTCATTTAGCCAATGACCAACTTTGATAATGTCGAGAGGAAGCTTAGTGGTTATGAACACATTTTCTCCAATAATCTTTGATTATAAGGTAATTATTTCCATCTCCATTAAATTTCTTGGGTTATGATTCCAGTAATAGCCATCAAAGAATGACTTAGAGACAACTTCTCTACATTCAAGGAGATATCAATGATCTTTACTTTTTGCACCACCTTTCCAATATTCTGGTCTTCCTCTTCCATTTAGAAGTAACCCTTTCCATATATAAGAGTGCCTAAACCCTGATAGCACACCAATAAACCTGCAACAACAGAAGCAATCATAGTTAGCAAGAAAAGTCTTTGCTACATCACTATCATTTAGACCATAAATAATGAACATAGAAATTTGAGGTGCAGTTATAACTCTATTCAGAGTGTATAGCTGCACGCCACTTCATTATTTTATGAAATACAAACATAGTAAGTTCTTACCAATTTGCGAACTTTGTCATCATTACGTAGCTACAAACACTGAAATAATGTCCCTATCAATGAGTATGGCAGGCACATGCAGCCAACTAGGTATAAACACTGAAATAATGTATAGTCCTTTAGCACTTAAAAGTGAATTTCAGTTGCTAATTTAAATAATGCATGTTCATGAGAGCAACCTGAATGTCCAAATCAGGAAAAAAGTGCACTCTCCATACAAGCTGAAGAGGAATCAGTAAGGTGATTACCAGCAGATCTGCTTTTTCTTTTCCCCTTCAGTATTGTTGGAGATTTATCTGGCCCTCTTTGATGTATCTGCACTGGCAATAATGATAATGAGAATCATTTTTGGAGTTCTATAAGGATTTGTTAGTCTCTATTCTACTTGAATGAAAAAGATGCAATTTAAAAACAAAGTGTTTTCGGGTGGTGATGTTGGCAGATCTAGACCAGATGGTGTGGTTGTGAAAAACCCAAATGAAATACTGCCACAAAACTCAAGAGGAACTGAGAAGGGGTTTATTAAAAGGTTTGCTCGAGGCCTTGCTATAGCAGTTAGAACTTTTTAAGATTATCTTCATCATTAAACTAAAGAATTTGATGACCCCTCAATAATAGAAGCTGAAACAGCTACGCACATGTCACCTTGTTTCTATAAGCTTCTCAACCTCCCACCAGCTGTGCTTGGTGTGTCAGTTCATAAAACTGTAATACGAGCAAGATCTTTGCAAATTTCAAAAATGAGAAGAAGAAAAACATGACTCTGCACATAAAGAAACAGTCACCACCATTTACTAGTAGAGTCTCTTTTAAGTAAGATGTAAACCAGCATTGAAGTTGTACACATGCAATAACTAAGTTAAAAATAACTTAAAATGCCCTTCTAACATAAGGAAAAGTTGAGTAACTTCTAAGCTAACACCAAGAGTGAAGTAGTATTGTGTTTCATCATCAGTAATTCACAACAGCTTCCACTTGCTGCCACATGTGAGAGATTGTTGTCTTTACTTTTAATTTTTAGGTCTAGTAATACATTGAAAATATTCAAGGTGTCCCCATAAACTTGTCAATGGAGACACTAATAATACTCAAAGTGTCTCCATAAACTTATAGTCTTTTTTTGGACTACATCCTTAAAAAAAATGCCAACCATCTTTTTGCTAATTATGGTTTATAAATATCTAATTGCTAGCAGTTGCCATATATCTCTTTTCTGTGAGTTAGTACTAGGTGAGGTACATCATCTACCTAATGGATAATCCCACATTTTTAATAGTCAGTCTCTAGTGAGTATCAAATTAGAAGTTTCCATCTGCATTTCTGAATAGCATAGTTGACCAGCAACTACCCTCTACTCCACATTTGGTATTGTCCGATCCATCTGTTATCCTATATGTTTCTATAAAAGCATGTACTCCAACACAAATATTCTAGGGAAGGAGGTCATTAGGGAATACAAGGGGGACTCAGTAATGCAAGAACGGATGAACAATCTCCACTGTGTTCTACAAATACAAATGGCTTATTGGTAGAGGGTGTTGATCTATCACAGAGATATAATTGGTTCTTGATTTCTACTATACTACTCAACCATGGCTAGGCATCTATAGACAAGAAAGAGTAACTAGTCCTCACAGATTCAAGATGGTCCATGATTTCCTAATTTACTACTTAACCATAGCTAGGCATCTATAGACAAATAAGAGTATCTAGCCTCCTCACAGATTCCTAGTGTACTACTTGACCGTGGCTAGGCATTTTTAGACACACAAGACTAGATAGCTTCCTCACAAATTCAGGATGAGTCACTGAGTATGTTACTAATGTATTACCCCCTTCGAGCAACAAAGTGTACCATCAATCATACTTCACAAAAACAGCAAAATATTAATGCCAACAATCCACAGATCATTCAGTGTTGTTTCAGCCTACCAAGATCGGCTCCTTAGCAAAATGTATACACATGACTACGACCTAGATAGAGCATCCTTGACTCTCTACCTCCCTAACACTGATGTCAACTCACTGCACATAAAGGTCTCTGAAATACTATAAAAGCTAGGTGTCTCTATGAAAGTTCATCACAACCATCGCATGCAGAAGGAATGGGATCTTAAGTACACAACTTTTATTTTTGGTCTCACCTTTCAATATTCTAACTTCGTAGAATAATAATGATCATCAAGTATGGCAATAATATAAACACAGAAATATGATTATAGGAGATCATGATTCTGTACCATGAATGTGCGATACGGAGTGGCATTTGATAAAACATTTGAAGCATGCACCTCAGTTCCATCAGCTAGAACGATCTAGATGGAAACAACAAGTAATCTTGATTATAAATAGCATAGCAAAAATGATTCAAGGTAGAGATAGATTAGATAACTGATCCCTTTTACTAGTTCAGAGTTTGCATCAATAAGCAAATGCTTTACCTGCACACAACATTACATGTGAGTATTCTTAAACCGACATGGATATTTTACTTACCCTTTGTGTTACTAGTTGTTTGCATAATCATTTTCGTCCTTCAAAATGTCTCAAAACATTTTCAATAGATTGGACAAAGTGTGCGGTAAGGGAATTTAGCTTCATCGTGATATTAAGTAAAGTATCAAAAGATGATAACTACACCTCAGCATTTGTTTAAATATGAGCACCTTCCTCTTCAGCTGCATTGCTTATGGCTGATGATACCGAACCCATTCCTCCTTCAACATATCTATCGAAAGACATATTTACTGTTGTTAGTAACAAAGAAGAACTATAAAGGTCATCAACTTATAAGCTTTCAGATGATGTTGAGTAGAAAACAAAGAAGAACTATAAAGGTTCACACAATAATTATTGCCATAATTACTTATAACATCAACGTACTGGTAATTTTAGGATGCATGTTCATGAATAAATCCCCATTCCTATCAAGAAGACATCTAGGCCTCACTCTCTTGCACCTAGGGTCCTTTGGGGATCCTTGGAAACACTTAACAACTATTGATGTCCTTTTCAAAGTTCAACACTAAACTTAAAGATTGGTGTCCAAATTTAGTAAAATTTAGTTTGAGGATCCTTTGTTTATCACAGACTAATACACTTGATGTCTATTTTATAGTTTGCTTTGATTTTCACCTAAAATCCGATTTCTATGTTAGGAATACATTATCCTCATTAATACTTTTTAAACAAGAAAGCAACAATAAAATTTCTGATCTCATTCATATAAAAGCATATTATTATATCTTCTAATAGTACAAAGTCCAGCAAGTAAACGGTTTCTAAGAAAGTATCCAAATCCCTTCTTGTCTGTCAAGGTCGGTCACTTTACAGGTTAGATACTTCCCTGAAGACTAGGCATAAGATAAGGCCAACAATATACATGCTGAGACATCTACTACACAAACAAACCTACAAAGATATATTTCGTATTGCATCCCATAAATATCATAAAATCAGAGGCAAACCTCAGTTAATATGAATATGATGGTTCATTGATAGATTAGGGAGCCCATTCCAAGAAAGAGCACATGGCACCTCTTTCAGTAGTCCAGTTGCCACAGACAAAGAAGTACATGCCATGCTTTGGTCCAAGTTTTCGCACCATCCTTTTGCAGCTCATAACTCCACACCAACAGTATGTATGCCATTCTCTGGCAGTGGGATTGACAACATGATAGAAGCAAGCCTCACTGTCTTCCAGTTGCCTCAGATTTTGTCGTGGAAATGGTCCCGATGGGTTGTTTGAGTATGGTTTCCACAATGATAGACACTAGGGGTATGGCCGCCAAGTTGATGGATAGTCTGCAAATTGCAGCGTCAATGAGTTGGTTATTGAGAATCTGAAACCTTGATGCATGAGGAGGGTGAGCAATCTGGTAGTGTTGCGAGCATCGTCAAGGCCACAATGAGGGTGTCCCTCGCAAACTAGACCTGCCAAATCAACTTCCTTCTTGAGATTACAACGAACACCACCAAATATTTCACCAAAAGTCACCTTCAAATAGATCCATTTGTTGAAGTAGGGAGGCTTGCGGATCTTCTTGAATTTACATTCAGATTCCAACATTACTTTGCAGTCCCAGTCTCCCCATGTAACCACGGGAAAATTGGTGTTCTTGATCCCTTTTCCTTACAACCATTTATCATGCATTAGTAACGCTTCACTAAGAGGCACACCTCTATCTACCTAGATTTGCCGGATTCCTATCAGCTCTTTATAGAAATCAGTCAAAAGTTGGTGATATATGGGTCGAACATATGTTTGAAACGAAGCTTCCAATTGTCTGCTAACAGTATTGACTAATACAGATGGAAATTCAAAATTTCTTGAGGATAAGGGGCCCGCTTTTGGTCACAAGTTGCTTCAAAGTCGATAAAAAGAAAATATTGAAACTCTTGAAACGGAGAATCATGTGGATATCCTGTGGAAATCATCTTAAAAGGAACACATTGAATTCTTAGTTCCACTGGAAAAGGGTACTCATGAGTCATTGGATAGAATTGGCTCCCGACAGCACTCCAATGATTATAATGCAGCTATTCAGGATGAAGATTAGACAACATGCATAACTTTTTATGATATACTGGTCTAGTATAACCTTCATTGGGAGGTACACTAACATCCCTAATGAGTAAATTATCAAATTGCATAGTTCTATGAATTGGATGGGCATTTATGTCACTCTTTGAATCAGGAAACTCTTGAATAGCATTTCCATTTTTCTACGAAGCACAGGGAAATGTCTTGAGGCATCCTAGAGGTGCCTCCGAGTTCCTTTGAATTTTATCACTTTGATTCAGATCAGTCATCACCCTGGTGATAGCAGAGATCCCCGGGCATATAGATCAAGCACCGTCCCCTGCCCTTCCACATGGAGCGTGAGAACCTCGAGAGGGGAGATGGAGAAAGCAGTTGGGATCAGGCCATCCTCATTAAGACTTTCATTGCAATGTAAAGATCATACTGCAGATTTTAAACCCATCATAGACAAATTCCCATAACAAGCGAACATTGAACAATAGTATATACCCAAATGGCATTACTGATATGATAACAACAATAACTAGATACAATGAACTGTGTAGATTTTTTTAAACAACAGTAAGGGGTGACCCCCTGCTTCCCCAACCACACAACCCCATGGATGAGTGTTGAGGAGGTAGCATAATCCACACTGAGTAAAAACAAACAATACACTCGTGAATATAACAATGTGCCATCATAGTATAAATATAGCAAAGTGCATCTACTAGATAATTTATTATAATATTCTAAAGCGGGAAAATCATCTTAGATCATGGAGCCTATATCGTATCGCTGAGCCCATTTTAGTCAGAAATTTTTAAAAGGCAACACTAAATCAAAGTGGATATCTAACATAGCACATACATTAACATATTATTTATTTTAAATTGACTGAAAAGATTCAGATATCGATAGTACATAAATTAGATCACAACACATGTATAAGAGACACACTAGATAATTTAGAATCTGGAAAATCCAAATGGTATATGTTTATAAGTCCTAATTTTAGGAAAATGCATCAAGGCATGTTTCCACCTTAACAAGCTCAAGAAATTCAATAAACACTTAAATAACATTTGTAAGTGTCAATTTACTTTACAATGCTTCTGATTGTCAAATAGACATCTTCCGTGTCATTTAACCCCAAGAGAATTACTGCATCAACAAATATCATAACTATAAGAACATGATGTGATAAAATATTGGTAATGGCTGCAACCCACTATTCATGAAATATATAAAATAGATAGAGTAGAACACTAAACGTATAGCTGCAATATCAGGATGTGATGAAAATATTGGTAGATACTGCAGCCAACATCTGTCAAATACAAAAGGCAGATGACTAGAACACCAAACTTATATGACAACAAAGTGATGGAAAACAAGGAAGATGATATTTGTTGCAGGACTGTAGATCCATAAGTGAAGAGTTTTGACAAACGTGAGAAGCAAATATAAAATATTTCGGTAGAAAAAAAAAGAAATATTCAAAAATCCGATGAGTACAAAGACATTATATGCTTGAATACACCAACAGAACAAATGTCAAATGGTGGATATAAAATCATATAGATATAACCTAAGACTATTTTACCATGAACATTCAATCCGCCATATGGGCTAGGTCACAAGATTTTATTTTGTTCATATATCATCATCAGGCAGCATATCCATTTCCAACATGTCAATCAATGCAATTTTCAAGTAATACTGCAATGCTTTGGAAACAATGCTTCTCAAATGTCCAGGTAATCCTACCAGAGCATCCTTAATTTCATCAAGATCAATAGATTCCAGAACCTCATTTACAAATTTCTGATTAAGACACGACGAAACAATTCAGACAAATGAATCCCAGCCCTAACAATTTAACAAATGGAAACAGGCATAAGTCAAACCTAACTCAAAAAATAAATTTTGTCCAGTGGTGAAACTCAAATGGGGACTAAAACTTACAGTTCTGGTTGTAACATCAATTTCAGGCGGTAAACATGTAAGGATGTTGATTATCTATTTGATTCCTCAACAGTGATTTGTGGAGAATGTATATCGGTTTGCTCACAGTATCCCGATATTCTTGCAAATGTGTCTTGTTTTTTAGGATATCCATTTATTATTATATCACCTTCGATATTGCCTCCTATTTTCTTCCTAAAAGAACATCAAAGAAACGGGTACACATCAATATGATTGTGTTACACTAATGTAAAGTAACAACATGGAACTTCTATATGTAGCTTTTGGATTAGACAATTCAGATACATCAAAAACAAGTCAAGATCATTTCTTACAATTAATTGGAATTCAATCAGTTGCAAATATAGACGGGAAAGGTATAAGAAGCTTATATTAGATATAGTGTCATGAAGTTAATACTGATATAATCTACTAGAACAATCATGCACTCCCCACTTAAAAACCAATATGTATCATTGTCGGGCCCTGATTCTTAATGATCTAAGTAGAGATATTAGAGAAATTTCTTCCACAAATAAGTTTGAGATAAACCCAGTATGTTTTAGATTAAGAAAATAATTTTGATAGCATCTTAAACAAAAACTGTTGGACTATCATATATCTCTTTTTCATCTATGTTCCTCTTCATAATTATTTTAAGGGAAATTAATTATGGTCAGAGTTCATAGTCAAACAACATGGTAGAGAATTATGTGATGACTGTAACTTAATTATTTTGATAGTAAAATGTAATTAGTATATCAAGGTAGGGTCAACCATAAATAGAGTCCGGAGAATTTTTATGACATATACAAGAAACTAACCATACTTTAGCTTTCTCCTGGAACTGATATCAACGATCAATATGTCATTTTCAAAAGCTTTTGTGAAGACCATGAGAAGCATCATTCTCTCACTATCGTACAGAACCCAAAAATGGAATTTTAGGAAATTCAACTTGTTTACTTTTGGCTAGACATCCTGATAGCATCTCTGGTGTAGTGGATCAGATTGTTGTGAGTGATCCCCATCCAGACATTGATGAAGTATTTAAATACTTTCAATCCTCTCCTCTAGAAATTCTGTAGTTGTTACACTCGATGCCACTACTCTTCCATTCAATACTAGCCAAGCTCATTCTCACCTATTCCTGCCTCATTGATCACATGCACACATCCACCATGAACAATCAAATTCCCTTTCTGATATTGACTCTAACTTATTCGTACTTTATAGAGGTGGATATCTAGCATATGCAACACAGCAACACCAAAAGTGTACAAGAAAATAGAATATGAAAGATTATAAATAGGATTGAGATTATAAGACAACAAAAGTTTGCACAGTAGGTAGAAATCACTATTTTTATGTGTGACAGGGCATGGGAGAAAGACGGCAAGGTAATCTGTTCGACAGAGTTAGTCACGAAAACAGATAACACTAGTTCAATTCAAGCTTCAGGATTATCTTTGAATAATAACTGCTAGCTACTAATTGTGATCTATTCTTTCTAAGTTGAAAAAATGAATATTGACCTAGCCCCAACCCCAACTCCCAATCCGGAGTGTATGCCAACTTGATTCACATGATAAAAAAAGTAGATAGTCTTGGTAAATACATCATCAATTTGATCATCAATGAGCACAAGCATATGAATCATCTTGCTTTGATGTGCTTTGTGAAAAAGAAGAGGCGATGGCAATATGGAGGGCTACTGAATTGTCACACTTGTCGTAATATTATGCACTCATATTTTCAACTTAGAAAGAATAGATCATACCATTATAACTGACGCATGCAAGGGCATGACATGATACCCAACTTCAATGTTGGATCGAGCAAATTATAAATTGCATGTCAGTTTTCCAAATGACTAGATCTACACCACGGAAAATACAACATCCAGAAGTGGATAGACAATATATTACATCATAAGCCAGAATGCATCAGCAAAGTGAAGATTGCCAAATGTGACACATCCTTTCTCCAAAAGCATTGGTTGCCAATTATCTAGGTCTAAGAACCCATGTCCTTACAAAAAGGTCAAGATCATATTTCCTGTCAAATAACAAGACTGTCTATATGTGTACCCATGGAAATATTATTGGAGCAATTAGAGAATATTGAACACAATGAAAGTCAAGATTCTAAAGAGAGGATTGTGCCTATTGTAGATTCCTTTAAACTCACATTTGTCCAACTACTCCCGAGTCAATTAAATTTAAAATTTATCAATATATATATACCTCATAAGTCTCATATGGACTGTCCAACTACTCCCAAGTCAATTAACTTTAAACTTTATCAATAATGAGTTGACATATGGACCAAATGTAATTTTCTCCATGGATGATAAAAAAATGACAATGTAAATAAACGTCATACACATTTTCTAAATACTATCTATAACCAAGGAATTGTGAAGTTTCACAACACTTAGAAACTCTATTGTAAATTGTTGAAAATTCTTCAAGCATTATGAATGTCTTCCGATGCAGTATCCCTTGCATGATTTTATCCGCTTGTACCACCATGAGTAGGAAACACACCAATAGGAGTTTAAGTTGGAAAATATTGAGGCTGACAAAGAATTTAAATTTTCAATTTAAGATGAACATGAATAACCACACATTTGATAATACATGTATATATATACATGTGAAGCACTTGAACCACCATGAGTGGGAAACGTACCAACAGGAACACCATTTGAGAAATATTAATGCTTGAAAAGAATTTAAATTTTCAATGAAGTTGAACATGAATAGGCAAATATCAATAATATATTTTTTATTTATACTTGGGATCCACTTGTACCACTTTGAGCTGGAAACACAATAGTAGGAGGTTCATTTGGAAAAAATTGTGGCTTCAAAATAATTGATATCATGAGAAGGAGTTTCTTTCAGATAAGTCATTATAATAATGTATGTAATATTATACCTGTGATTGAAATGTAAACAATGGCCCGTTCATACTGTTTGTGGTAGCTTGAGTAGAAAACACACCAGGAAAAGTCCCGTTTGGAAACATTTGAGCCTTTAAAACAAGATTTTCATTTTCAACTTATGTAATTTACAAACATTTAAAAATTATAAAATTATGTAAATATGTACCTGTGTTCCAAAATTTGACGATGTTGTACCAACACTAGTATGAAATACTCCAGAAGGGGGTGGATTTGGAAACACACTCGCCGGTCCAAACTGTGTACTTCTAGCTGATTCGGCCTATTCAAAACATCGAAGAGAATAAAAACAAATTGTATTTATGTTGTAATATTATATCAATAAGTTTGATCTAATACTCGATTGTTGCCATCAAATAACCTAATTTTTCTGCACCCATGTTATAATTTGGGACCAAGATTTTTGCATATTTTTCATTTCTTGAGTAGCCTCTTTTAATTTATCCTACAATGAAATATATTTTTAGAAGACAATAATTACAGTATCATATGATACTTACAAATTTGTTAAATTACTTACATCTTTTGCAATACTTTCTCGCAATAACATTGCATACCGAATTTTGGCAGCTTTCCCAGTATTCCCTTTTGAGGCATGTCCGAGTCCAATACCACAAACCCTTTTTTTTTCTACAGGGTTGACTACACGCAAAAAAGCATGACATGTCACCTTATCGATTTGTGTTGGATCGGTTACTTCACCATTTGTAACTTCATGTTCAACAATATCAGTTATCTCATCCTATCATATTTTGAACAAAGTCAAGTTACAAACTAAAAAAGTTTTATTTGAAAATTTAATATACTATTGATTTAAAATATTGAATAAATTACCACCAACTGGTTGTTCTCGTATACTTTCTTCAAAAAATCTTTTTGACTAGGCTCCCCTTCAGCAGTTTTCTTTCATAAATCAAATAATAGAATTATTACTGCGAACTAGACAATTTCTTATTTAGAACTCATTGGAAATCAATACAAAGTGAAAGGTGATACCATTTACTCCCTATAACAACTCCATGGTTTGGATCCTGTAGTATGATGCATTTGTTTTTTTGAACTGTTAACCTTATTTGTGGCAGCAATTTTCTATATAAAAAATACTTACTTGACACTATAAATTAAAGATAAATGATTACATATTAATTTGATATTACCTCACACTTCTTAGAAGACCATTGTTTCACAAGATTGTCAAATTGACGAATATCTAATGATGCATTCTGCTTGACCTTTTTTCTCATCAAATCTGGATCATCCTTATACTTTAGATAGTAATCTTTCTTAACCCGTGACTTCCAACTTTGTAAATATTTGTGAATGTGAGAGTCTACATAGTTCCATGCATTTGGATGATCTCCCAAATCAAAGAATTTCTAACAACACATGTGGAGATGTTAAGAAACAATAAAAAACTCTTAAATATACAGTAAATTTAGAATAAAAGAATTCTTGTAGTTACTTAATTACCTCAATGCATGATTTTCCATCTTCAAATGCTAGTTGTGGTTGCTCTCGCTAGTGTAGATCTAAACTCCATATTTGTAGTTTTCTAGCTAATATGCCACAATAACTATTCAATTTTATACTATTCTTTCCAACTGCATTACATGTTGCATTCCACTCCACCTTGTATCGTTGCTCTCCTGGTTTTGGAATTAGATTGACCTCACTTGCAGCGCCCTTTCCATATCTATGGTGGTCACATTCATCCTCAAGTTCCTCATGCTCATCTCCTACTTCAGTTGAAGGAGAGGAGACTGTAGCTGAAGTAGCAGTGGGTTGTGGTGGAGTTGTAGAAGCTCTCATAGTTGACCTTGTGTTCCTCATCCTACATAAGATGAAAACATAACAATTGTAGAAATGCATAAGAGGTTAGTCCAATAGTTTATAAAATAAATTTACAATATTGTAAGCACATAATATCCACAAAGAAAAAGGGGCAGATGACAAGGCAATATCTTTGCACCAATACATAATAATCCACAAAGAAAAATATTACATCAACACAAAATGTTCCTCATCCTACATAAGATTAAAAAAGGAACAAATGAGAAGGCAATACTTGCACCATCACATGATAATCCACAAAGAAAAATATTGCAAGCAAGATCATTCACTAAGGTTTGCAATGACTAATTAAAACAACTTTATTTCTCAGACTCCCTAGCAACAAATGATCCATGCATATCATTCCTCGACCAAGAGATATCATCAATTGTGTGGTTGTTAACACTATGAACTTGTGTCCCACTTAGATAATCCTCAACGATAGGTACTTCAGAATAATTTCGAGGTAGAAGTTTCAAAGTAGTGAACCAATTATCATCATCAGGATCTTTTACATAAAAGCATTGCATTGCTTGTGATGCAAGAGTGAATGGCTCATCTTGATTGCATCTTCTTGAGAAATTGAGTTGTGCGAAACCATATTTGTCAATGCGCAAACCGTTAGAAGAACTTTCATCAAACCAAGCACACCGAAACAATGGTATTTTTATGTCTGGACCATAACATAGCTCAATGACCTCCTCCAATTGTCCATAATATGTAATTATAGCCGTAACAGGAGTTTTATCCCTTCCACTTGCATAGCTAGATGTATCTGCTACCAAGTACACCCACTATTCTGAGTAGTAGAAGTACTTTCAACATGTTTTGAGCGGAACTGGTATCCATTTACTGAATAGCCTTGATATGACATTCCATCTACAGAAGGACCCTGGGATATCCATCTCAACTCCTCACTAGCATTCTTTGGATTATCCATTCGCATACACATTACCTAATTTATCAACATAAAAATAATAAGGGACAAAACACTCTTTCAAAATTTAATTTCAGTAGCTTTATAAATTACTTACATGCTCTCTCAACCACCTAGAAAATTGTGTTGTGTTTTTTTTTCTAAAGCACGTAGTGTGATATTTGGTTCAGCCTCTTGAAGCTTTATCATGTGTTCACTAGTTATTAAAAAAAATCAAAAGTTGTGGTTAGTATATACTAGAAATTGTTTAGCATTGAGAAAAAAGTTTGATTACCTTCTGTAATCATCGAACATGTCAGTATTGGATAGTACATTTCGATGGTCTTGTTCTAAAGTTTGCACATCAAAGTGTTTTGGTACTCCCACTCTGATAGGAGAGTCATCAACAATACGAGGAGTATGAGTGAATTTTGTATCAAAATCAGGTAGATATCTAGCACAAAATGTCAAACATTCTTCTGCCAAATAGCCTCTAGCAATAGAATAGGTAGTCTGAGCTTTATTTCTGACATAATTCTTAAGTTTCTTCAAGTACCTCTCAATGGGGTACATCCACCTATACCGTACAGAAACAGAAACCCTTGCTTCATAAGCTAAATGGATAGGCAAGTGCATCATAATTGTAAAGAATGATGGAGGAAAAACTCTCTCTAACTGGCATAGTGTGATAGCAATGTCTTCTTCAAGCTTCTTAAATTCTTCTACATCAATAGCATCTGAGCAAAGTTTATTGAAAAATGAACATAGGCTTGCAATAGGTTTATAAACATCTACGCCTATGCAATTCCACAAGGCAACATGAAGAAGTTGTTGCATTAAAACATGACAATCATGGCTCTTCAATGCCATCATTTTTTCTCTCTTATGATGACACACCTAGATATGTTAGAAGAATATCCATCAAGAACCTTCAATGTTTGTAAAACATATAGAAACTTCTCTTTCTCTGTACTGCTCATTGGGAAAGATGTTGGAGGTAAGTAATAATGGCTCCCTGAATCGACAGGCCATAAATCCCTTTGGATACCCTATTGTTTTATATCTTGACGAGCTTGTAAGTTGTCCTTAATTTTCTTTGAGTCGCCCAACAAAGTGTTCAAGATGTTCTCACAAACATTTTTTTCTATGTGCATTACATCCAGATTATGTCTCAGCAACATATGTTTCCAATACGGGAGTTGGAAAAAAATGCTTATCTTATTCCATCCATGCGGCAATTGTTGATGTCCATTTGTAGGCATTTTGCATTTATTATTTTTTTCGAACGTGATGTTTGTGCAACCCTAAAATTGTTGTAGTATATCATCACCTGACCAGTGTCTAGGCGGTTGACAGAAATCTTATTCTCCATTGAAACTTTTTTTATCACGCCTATAAATATGATTATTTTTCAAGAAACGTCGATGGAAACCATAACATTGTTTCTTGTCAAACTGAAGCTACTTGGATAAGGTGTATACATTACAGGATGGGCAACCTAAATCTTTTTTCCCTTTGGTGCTCCAACCAGAAAGGTCACCATAAGCCGGAAAATCAATTATGGTCCATAAGATCATTGCCCGCATAGTGAAGTTCTTCTTGCTATTAGCATCATATACTTTAACTCCCTGACCCCAAAGTTTTTGAAGCTCGTCAATTAGTGGCTCTAAGTAAATATCAATATCATTCCCAACCATATGAGGACTTGGGATCAACAAAGACATCATTATGTATGGCTTCTTTAGAAGAAGCCAAGACGGGAGATTGAGAGGGGTTAATAGTAAAGGCCATGTGCTGTGTGAAGCACTCATAAGTCCAAATGGATTGAATCCATCTGTAGCTAGAGAAAGTCTAACATTTCATTGCTCAACAGCAAAGTCTGGAAATTCTCTGTCTATTGAGACTCATTCTTCCATGTTAGAGGGATGATGAATACGACCATCATTTCCTTTTTCTTTAAATGGCCACATCATATCTTTTGCAACAGAAGGGCACATGTAAAGTCTCTCCAGATGAGGGATAATAGGAAAGTGATACATCACCTTTTCAGCTACCTTCTTGTTTTTTGTTTTATATATCTTTTCATTCCATCTAGACTCACCAAAAGTATCACATCTGTCTTTCTTTGATGAACCTTTATGAAATAATATGCAGTCATTTCGAAAGGCATCAATTTTAACTTTTTTGAGACCAAGGTCTTTTACAACTTTATTTGCTTCATAATAAGTCTCAGGAAATAGACTACCTTCTTCTGGGAAGGCTGAGATTATCAACTTCAGCAACTTTGTAAAAGAATTTTTGACCATCCAGACTCCTCCTTCAGATATAATAGAGGCACCAGAAAGGACAACTGGGAGTGGGTTTTACAACCTTTATACAATGGCTGATCGACTTATTTGAGAAGATTGAAAAAGTGTTGGGCATTAAGATTTGCAGGCTCCTCCTTGACTTCAAAGTCACTGGCATGACTTGTATCAACCATTCCAAATATATCTCCCAACATTTGATGCATACTTCTAGATGTAGGTCTATCAGACATTGCACTTGTTGTATTCCTCCCAATCATCTCCCCATGATACGTCCAGACATTATAGCTACAGACAAATCATTTTTGTAAAACATGCAAGAATACATCATCTTCTGATTTAATGTATCTATTCGAGCATGTTTTACAAGGGCAAATTAATTTTCCCGGTCTTGGTGGTATTTGATGGGTACGTGCAAATTCAATGAATTTTTGCAAACAAGATTGGAATACTTCACTTTGCATCCTATTGCCAATATACATCCAATTTCTATCCCACAAGAAATCCATCTACATACAAGTACACAAGAAGTTAACGCCATTACAACTAAAAAATAAAACTAAACAACAAAAAAATAAAAGATATAAGTTTAGATTGTAGTAATATTGATTCATAGATTATCATCATCAGTTCGTCCACTAGTTGACATCTAGGAAGAACAAACACTTCTAGATAGGCCCCATGTCCGTGTCGGACAGGTTTTAGACACAGACACTTCCCGGACATGGCATAAAATGTTTTGGACACTGCTAGGATGTGTCTAGTTCATTTTTGTCTTTTCAACCCCCTAGACACAGCTGGACACTTCCAGAACACTTCTTGGACACATCACTATAGTAACTACTACTGCAATAACCTATTTTCTTGTGTAAATGTTGAATATGCAGCTACTGTTTATGACTTATTACTGAGAAAATATAACATAGAGCTGAAATCTGATGACAATTACAAACAAATGTGTGGCAAAAAAAATAAAGTCTAAGTTTAATCAGATATATGAGTCAAATTATAGTCTAATTAGTCATTTAAATGAGTGACTCGAAATCATATTTATATTATGTGGTATACTATATTTACAATGCACATATTTAGTTTTCTACTTCACATTGTTTATACTCTACTACACACAAAAACACACATCTATATGCATATAAGAATATACATCTATGAATACATTAATCTGGACAAATGCTAAATAAGTTTCAGTTCATACATAATACACCCACATATATGTATATATTAAAGGTATTTCCCCCTCAATGTCGTGTATGTGTCCTACATTTCAGAATTTTTCCATGTCCCGTGTTTGTATACGTGTCTGTATCTGTGTTAGTGTCTGTGTCTTTAAAGGTGTTCGTGCCTCCTTGGTTGATCGTTAGATTTCATTTGGGTTCTCATAATGAGATTATAAGTTTTTTTATCATTTATTCTTTTTCATTAGTATAAAATCAAATGTGATATCTATTTGTTAATATACTATGCAAGCCCAAGGTCAACATACTTTGATTGAGGGTTTGGTTTGTTTAGTTTAGACTAAGGCGAGGGTGTGCAAATACTTTCTTGTGAATTCCTAAGATCGTGTGTTCTAGGATAGAGTCTTTCATCAGTAACGAAACCCACTTTTCTTATGATTAAAAATGTTTGTATCACTAATATGAAATGGTTTTTTTTTAATCTATGTTCATCACTTGTGCACCTTGTAAGATATTCTCACTTTAATTTGGAGCCAAATGCTATTGACTATTAGATTTACCAATGACAATCTTTCCTTTGGTAATGGTTGGCTTTTAGGTTCCTCACTGACCATTTTATCATAATATGATTCTGCCTCAGTCTAGAGGCATAACCTCTCATTTTATCATAATATGATTCTGCCTCAGTCTAGAAGCTATACTTGTGTCTTATTATATCCTAGGAAATGTTGGTCATGAAAGCTCACTTTGGCATCAATGAACTGGACCAAGACCTGAAAGTCAACGAAGGAGACGAGGTAGACGATACTCATTGTTATTAAGAAAGTACAGAAACAATATAAGTTGTCTTTTTTGTCACTCTTATTTGTTTATAATAGGAATAAGCATGTTGTAGGGGAAGCTACCTGAGTCTAGACAAATCTTTGTCGATGATGTTCTAGTGGAGCCAACTAACCTCGACAAGAATAATCTAGCAGAGCAGACCTAGCAAGCAACAATCCAAAACAGAAACAATCCAAAGCTCTAAGGTGCAAGAACTTCATACGAATAAGGGCATAGAGCACCAAAAGTCTATATAAGAGTAAAAACATGTTGCATCAGAAATAAAAGATTGTAATACCGTAATACTCAATGGTCTGCTGAAAAGGAACAATATTAGGAAACAGTGTGATGATTGTAAACAACCAGACCTACAATCAATTTTCTTATATACTAATGAATTTAGGGTGTATAGAGGAGCAAGAATAAGCATATACAATATCTAACGACCTCGTGACCATGAACATCGGGTTGTAATAGCATATAGGTATCATCATTATCTTTGTGCTGAATGGAATCCAACCATACCTCAAGGATATTACGGAGTAGATATCCGTGATATGTGGGACTGTTAAAACCATCGTTTGTTATCCTTTCATAACCAATGCATAAACTTTTAGTCAAAACTTGGGTGAGGTCCGTGCCTCAGGCGACATGTATGTGGCTCCGGCACTGCAGGGACCAGTAGCGGATCCAGAAAATCACCGTGGGGGGCTAAGTTTTAGAAGAAGGATGACTGAATATTAGCACATTGGACATATTTATTTATTAGTTAACTAATCATGATTGCACCCTCTTGGTTTTATTAGCAAAAAATTATTATCAAGTGTACCTTAAAATATTGATTATATCATGTTTTATAATTTATAAAAAAATTGATATTGCATTTTGTTGAATATTACAATCTGCATACCTCTAATTAGACTTTATCTAAAAATTACAATTTGCACACCTCTAATTAGAACGTTGGACTTTTAAGTTTTCGTCGAACTGTAGTGGGGTAACATACAAGTGAAAGAATGATTAGAGAACAAACAATTATTGTCGTACCATTCATTTGGCCTGCAATGATGGTGAAATAATTCTCTATATTCATCTGGTGGTATGTGGCTTTTGCAGATTGGTTTATTCTGATCATTATAGAGATATTTTCGAAGAAGAAGGCATTGTCGGCAGCTAGAACTCTATTAATATCTCTGTAGAGTCTTCTATTTGCTCTTGATATTGTGGAGAATCAAATAGTCCTACGCAGTACATCAAATAACTATCACAACCCAACAAAGACTAATTTACTCCCCAGTATGCACCTTTTCAGCCTCTGGTATTGTAATGACCCATGCTCATTCATATTCTATATAAAATTTTTTGTGGTCTGTATGTCCTTCATTTACTCAACCATACAATAACAGTAGTCTTGGGATTGTAAGGCCTATTTGGGTAGATACTTTTACAATCCCGCTAAATTTAAACATACAATGGTATTTTAGACTGCCAGTTTTAATCGGTCATTGTTAGCTGTTGTGTTAAATGAGCATGACTTTCCCCTGAGCTGGAAAAGGTTGCGTCCTTTTCAAGTCCCACCAAAACATGTGGGATTTGGACTACCGATGCTGCTGGGTGCGGATGACCGGACAACCATGTTCTTTTGTCAGGCGAGCCCACAGCTGGACATTTAAACTGTCGTGCTACTGTTTGATATAGCGGTATTTAAGATGTTGTCATCCAAACGGCCCCTAACAGTCTAGAAATGACGTTTGATTTGTAGAGTCGAGCAGACCTACCTCACGGTCGAAGCAGGGCAAGCTCACCACGACGGCCGCTGCTGTCAGACAAAATCTCCACACCAGTGGCCGCTGCTTCTGCTGGAGGGGGGGCACTCTTGCAAGCAGTCAGAGTCTCTCTTCCACTGGGGCGCCATCACTCAGGGGCGAAGGCCGTCGTCGTCCGTAAGTGTACAATCAAACAGGGAAACGCGAGGGTGGGGGCCCAAGGGGAGGAACGGTTTCCACTAATCTAACTTCTAATTACTAATTAGTGGGGCGGGAATTTTTGGTGGGAACCCTGGTGATAGAATTTTTAGATTCTAGTAGGATTTTAGACCTTTACTGATTGTCTTTTGCATAAAAAATTCGGTTGAAGGAAATTAGTTCATTTGTGTAGGACGGACCTTCACAAAAACTCAATATTTTTGAAGAGTTTTGGTCCTTCACAAATAACCTTCACTAAAAACCTATTTTTTTTGTAGTGACGTATCAAGGTTCATGTATGTTTATATAACATGTTCCTTGTAGGATAAGGATCTGGATGTAATAGTCTCTTTATTATCTACTTTCCACAATCAGTTTTAATTCACTGTGTTTCTGGTAACAAGTGGTTTATGGATGTTCCGCACGTTTTTGTGTGGCATTTTGTTGTCTGTGTGATAGCGGGATGTCACACTTTCACTGGAGAAGTGATTGATAGTTATTCTTTGCTTGTTAGTCATAGACATGACTATCTTTGTTTAGAAACCCTATTGGTTGGTTATGTCGAGTTGTAGGAGGTGTGTCCTTCTTGGGTCCTTTCTTTTTCATGACATAGCATTCAAGTGTACCTTATACCACTTAACATGCACGGATTCAATGTGATCCTTGGAATGGACACCTTGGAGAAGTATCAGGTGGTCTTGGACTGTAGTTCCAAAGTGTCGACTTTGTCGATGGTGGTGTGATGTGGGTCTTTCAAGGAGATAGGAAGATTCTTCTGACATGTCTGGTGTCAACGATGGTGGAAGAGAATATGATGAGACAAGGTTGCGATGCGTTCTTAGCACATGTGGTGCATACCAAGGCCAGGAGACTGAGTATCCAAGAGGTGTCAGTTGTTTGTGAGTTTGAGGATGTGTTTCCCAATGAGTTTCTAGGAGTTCCTCCAATTCGAGAGACTGATTTTGAGATCAATCTAGTTATAGGCACACAACGAATAGCTCAAACACCATAACGGATGGTGCTAGCTGAGATGGCAGAGTTAAAGAAATAGTTGCAAGAGCTGCTTGAGAAAGGTTTTATCTGACCGAGCATGTCTACTTGGGGTGCTCCCATGTTGTTCGTAAAGAATAAAGATGGATCCATGAGGTTGTGCATAGATTACAAATAGTTGAACAAGGCAACGATAAAGAACAAGTATCCTTTGTCGTGGAATGATGACCTATTCGACCAGTTATGAGGTGTTGTCGTCTTCTCCAAGATATACATGAGATCAGGATACCACCAGTTGCGGATATAGGAAAATGACATACCAGAGCCAGCTTTTAGGATGAGGTACTACGAGTTCATGGTTATACCGTTTGGGATAACCAATGCACCAACAACGTTTATGGACTTGATGAATAGGGTGTGTGGCTGTACCTGGACCAATTTGTGGTGGTGTTTATAGATGATATCTTGATATATTCCAGAGATAGCCAGTAGCATGAGCAACATCTGCTCATGTGTTGACCTTGTTGGGACAACATCAACTATATGCGAAGTCCAGTAAGTGCGCGTTTTGGCTAAAGGAGGTGTCTTTTCTTGGACATGTGATATCTGTTGAGGGTGTTGGTGTTGACCACAAGAAGGTTAACCTTGTGATAGAATGGGAGAAGTCGAAGACTCTGACAGAAGTTCACAGTTTTCTAGGTCTGTAAGGCTACTACAAGCGGTTCATCAATAACTTTAGTGCAATGGCATTATCCCTAACAAAACTGACAAGAAAAGATGTGTTGTTTGTCTGGGATGACAAGTGTCAACGTGCTTTCCAATTGTTGAAGGAAAAGTCAACTAGTGCGTCAGTGTTAATTCTTCCAGATAAAAGAAAAGGTTATATTGTCTATTGTGATGCATCACTAAACGGTTTGGGTTGTGTACTCATGCAAGATAAGAATGTGATCTCTTTTGCATCGTGATAGTTGGAGAAGCATGAGGAGATCTATCCCACCCATGATCTAGAACTTGTAGTAGTGGTTCATGCCTTGAAGATCTAGAGGAACTACCTTTATAGTGAGAAGTGTCATATCTTCACAGACCACAAGAACTTGAATCACATCTTTTCATAGCAGGAGTTAAACATGTGACAAAGACTATGTATGGAGTTAATCAAGGATTATGATTTCACTATTTATTACCATCTAGGGAAGGCAAATGTTGTGGCAGACACTTTGAGCAGGAAGTCTTTGTCATCATCATATATAGATAAGGCGTAGTTGTGCTCTTTGGTGTGCCATATGGGATACATGTTGGTCTCCTTGCATCAGATGAACATGAAGCTACAAGTGTCTATGTCAGTAAGTTTGTTGGCACAACTACAAGTGAAGCCTACGTTGAGGCAACATATTAGAGACGCATAGAAGGGTGATACTGAGATACAACATATATGAGTAGAGTTTGGCATCGAGAAGTGTGATGACTTCCATGAGTCAAAGGATGTGGAAGTGTGTTACCATAACAGAGTTGTGGTTCTTGATGATAATCTAAGGAAGATAGTTTTGCAAGAGGCTCACTCTTTGATGTACTCTATGCACCCAGGTAGGACCGAGATGTACAATAACTTAAGGATACATATTGGTGGTCTGGTTTGAAGCGTGAAGTAGCTGAGTTCATAGCCAAGTGCGTAGTGTGTCAGTAGGTTAAGGTAGAGCATCAGAAGCCTGCAGGGACGTTTCAACCATTGCCTATACCATAGTGGAAATGGGATCATGTTATGATGGACTTTGTGGTTGGTCTTCCTAGGACAACCAAGGGTCAAGATTCCATTTGGGTGATTGTTGATAGGTTAACCAAGTCAGCACACTTTTTTCCAGTGAAGACAACGTACACAACAGAGAAGCTTGCTCAGATATATGTTGATGAGATAGTGTGTTTGCACAATATCCCTGCTACAATTGTGTTGGATAGAGGTCCTCAGTTCACGAGTCACTTTTGTGAGAGCTTGCACACAACTCTGGGTACGCACTTGAGGTTCAGCCGTACGTTTCACCCACAGACAGATGAATAATCCAAGAGGAATATAGAGAACTTGGAGGACTTGCTAAGAGCTTGTGTCTTACAGTTTTTGGGCAGTTGGGATGTGCACCTCAGTTTGATACAGTTTTCCTACAATAATAATTATCAGAGGAGCATTGATATGGCACCGTATGAAGTATTATATGGGAGATGTTGTAGTTCCCCATTGTGTTGGTATGAGACTGGTGAGTACCAACTCTTGGGTCATGATCTTGTGCAACAGACAACAAAGAAGATAAAGATGATTAAACAACAGTTGAAAGAAGCCCAAGACATGCAAAAGTCATATGCAGATAACCAACATAGACCACTGGAGTTCCAATTGGGAGACAAAGTGTATCATAAGGTCTCACATTAGATAGGTGTTTTGAGGTTTGGGAAGAGGGATTGGATTTCACATTCAAATAAACCCCACAATCGTAAGAAAATAAGGATCCAAATAAAAGAGTTGCATAGCTCAACAAAAGAAAAGAGAGAAATAATAAACCCATTGACAAAACAAAGTCGATGACACATAGGACTTTACTACATAACACTAGCAACATATCCAACCTTATCTCAACTACTACTCCTCTTGCTACTCAGCCTCTACAACACAACCTCTACTTCCTCGTGCTTGACCACCTAAAAGATTTGGAAACCCATGAGGTGAGACCAAACGTCCCAGCAAGAGATATAACTCCCTGCCAATGTTTATTAAAAGAAAAGGTAATTAAACAAGTAGATAACATACTTAGCAGGTTGAGAAGATTCAACTAAATGATATCTATCTAGAAGATAAAGCAATTTAAATAGACTAGGAAATTTCCACTAAGCAGTAGAAAAATTAATATTTTAGTAAGGAATATGAAGAACATGTATAACAATTGACTTCTCTTACCTCATTATAATTCAAGAAATTAGTACAACGATAAGGCAAAGGGGTTCAATAAATGTTATTCATATTTGACCATAAGCAAAAGCACTACACGACTATATAATGTCTTTTATTATTGCCCTGAGGATTTGAGTCGTACCACTCAAATCCAACCGACCATTTCTAAGTCAAAATCGATGGCGTACAAGGTCAATGGAAGAGTCATAATCCAAGACTTCCCCAACACCTCTTGGTCAGTACGAGAGAAACACCTCAAAGACATGTTAGTCAATTACAAACAATGACATATAGTCAAGCTGAAGGATTGGCTCACACATGGCCATTCATATAAAACACCTAGATCACCTTGGTACAAGTCACATCGCTAGAAGAATAGGATCAGACATGACCATTATAAAAAGAAAGGATTGGCTCACACATGGCCATCCATATAATAAGGAGAAAAACTCACACATGGTCATCTCACACAAGTTGTAATTATGGATGCAAGGAGATACTCGACTTGCACCCCCTGCATATTAAAAAATATGTGTTCCGAGTTTCCCGTAGGAATGACTCATTTCACCATCCAACACTAAGACGTACACTGGAATGGTTCTATGGCACATGGAACCTACATGATTAGGGTTTCACTTGATTAATTAAGCCAGTTGGGTATCTTTTAGCATCGATCAAGTCACAATGTAAAATCCAACACAAACTATACAAGAATAATGGCATAGTACAACTCCATAAGATATAAAACGTATAAGGTATGAACTAGTCACATCATCACCACATGTTACTTGTAGCACTGCCATTCACAAGGCTATCACTAAAGCCACACAGCCATATCGGGCTGTCACAAGATGTCACATCACTATGGGATATGAATACCTCAATCACATCACTAGAGGATATCACATGACAATAGGCATCAAGCTTTTACTAGGTCATAGGACCCATTACATCAATGTGATCTCATCACATTTCATCAAGGCTCATAACCATTTCCATGTGTCATATGATCACCACCATATCATACATAATCTACGATATTCATTGAATCTACAAGGTTAGAATCATACAAGTAGGAGGGAGAAAGTACAATCACATTCTACCCATCCATCTAAGCTCAACAAGCATAGCATACCCTAGGATTAGGGTTAGGGTTTCAAATGCATATCCAATTAGGGTTTCATATCATGAATCTATCACCATACCCTAATTATGTCATCTCCCACTTTCTTGGAACATACTAGGATTAGAACATCATTATTAACTTGATTAAGTAACTATCCAAACAACACTAGGTATCATTCAACATTTACATGCACATATGCATCAACCCTACAAAGTTCTACATGTGTTATGACCAAGCTCAAGACATGTGTCTCGATCATCTTCAAAACAAGGGTCACGACTGCAACAAAATCAAGAGTCTTGATCACTACCAAAATGGTGTCTCGACCACCCACTAACATGGTGTCTTGACCACCAACTAACATGGTGTCTTGACCACCAACTAACATGGTGTCTCGAAGACCAACTAACATGATTATCGACCACCAACTAACATGGTGTCTCGACCACCATCAAGACCATGTGTTACGTTGACTAACCATCATGGATCGCGACCAACCTATGGTTAGGATTTCAACCATCACCAAAAGCACATGTATCGACCAAGACCAAACCATATGTCTTGACCAAACAAGAGCATGTCTCAATCAAACAAAACTATGAGTCACGACCAAAACAAAAGAATGCATCTCGACCAAAACCAAAGCATAGGTCTCGACCATGAACAAAGATATGTTTTGATAAAGACTAGATGAAGGTGTAGCGACCACCAAGGTCAAGCTACCGTAACAACACTTAGCCAACATCAAAATAGAGATAAACCTCATTCAAAAAAGAGGTTCATCATCAACAGAAAACCATCACCCCAAGGTGGAAAACTCCATGCAAAAGAGCATCAAAAACCTTAAAAACCAAAAAACTTCATGAAAACCAACTAGGTGGAAGAAGACCAAGCTTCAACCTCAAGAAAACCAACTCAAGGATCTCAAGAAAATACTAAGACCGAACCAAAACATGGTGATAAAACCAAGATCCATGTTACATGTATCAAAATCACCTCAACCGTCACATGATAAAACATATATAAGTATTTAGGGCCGACCAAGAGTGGCTCAAGTGGTAAAGTGTGATGTCTCCTAACAAAGGGACCCGGGTTCGAATCCCAATTTTTGCCTTAATTTACCACCCTCGCGGGCGTTCGGCCTTCTCCACAGGCATGGGAGGGGGTGGAAATCTTTGTCTCTTAAACCCATATATAAGGATTTAGAGTTTAGGAGATGAAGCAACTTTCAAGAGATTATTAACAAGACTTAGATCCTAAGTTATGATAACATCACATGGCATACTATCATCAAGTTTTAGAGATCAAAATAGTTGCATGTAAGTGGTATTATGGTGCAAGTAATAGAAGAAGGTAAAAAGTTATATAACCCGCGTTAAGAGAAGGATAAAGCTCCAAGCTCTCGATCTTTAAAGAAGAAGATAAAGCTCCACCAATAGCTCAAATCACGACCACAAGATCACCTCAAGAAGAAGACACCAAGGTCAAAGATATCTCAAGAAAAGAGGGCTAGAAACCCTAGGCTGAACCAAGAAGAAAGAGAATAGAAGATAAGAGAAGAAAACTTCCTCACACTTGGGTACCACCTTGTCAAAAAATGGTCTTCACCCCTTTGTGATGATGAGTTCTCACTCAAATGACTACCATGGATAGTCCATAGTCTATGGTCGATAAAAAGGGGAAGAAGAAAGGTAGGTTTCCAAAAGGAAAAACGTGGTCAAGGGAAAAGAACCACTTTCCAAGAAGAGAAACCACCAATAATCACCATAAGGAAGGTGATCAAGCTTCAAAGCACCACATGCAAGGTTGCTCGACCACCAAAGCTCTAAGGCCAGCCCTTATTTTCTCCACCAAGATCCAAGGATGAGCACAAGAGAGGGAGGAAGGAGGGCAGAAAAAGATACTTGCATGAAGAAGAAAGGGGTTATATACTCAAAGAGGAGAGAAGTAAGGTAGGGGTGAGGTGTCAACATAAGAGAGCACCAAAGGGACACTTATCCACAAAAGAGACCAACATGAAACCACTATATGCATGCATGCGCGAGATGGTGATACGACCAATGTTGGGTATAGACCTCTTTAGGTCACCAACACATTGGTTTTGGTTGAGACACATCAAGGGGTCAAATAAAACATCAAAGCACATGTCTAGGTTGAAACAAAAGACCACCAAGCACACAAGGTCGAGACACATCACTAGGAGGCAAACCATCTTGACCCAACTACATCTTGGGCAACAAGGTTGAAACAACATCACCCAAGGAAGGTGTATTAGTTGAGACACACCCAAGAAAACATCGACATGGTCGAGACATAAGTCGCAACACTCAACCATGCTCAACATGGTCGACACCAACAAAACCTTGGAAACCTTAATCACTTCTAGTAATGTAACCACTCATCCAAAGTTTAACCAAGGTACCCCAAAGAATGTCTCTCTCTTTCTCATGATGTTAAAGCACTAAGGGAACACTCTACATGTAGCACATTGCAAGTGAACCCCTCAACTTGGGTAAATTGCAATTTGACCCAAAACCATCACAAAAAGCACAAACATAATCCATACAAGATAAACTAGAAACTTAAGCTTTCCTCAAGATCTAAAAGCATATGAAAGGATTAGATTAAGGTTCTAAGTGTCTTATTAAGAAAAGCAATCATACCCAAGAGCTAAGCTAGGTTAGGGGCCTTACAATAAAGGTTTTGCCTGCATAAGGCAAGGGCACTAGGTTTAAGTAACCTATGAAAAAGCTAATCATCCTAAGGGAGACAAGATTGAAATAGCTACAACCACCGGCTATGATACCATACTGGTAAGGAGTGTGACCCAAGAGGGGATCCACTCCCTACTAAATTAAATGAAAAGGAAAAATCCCATAGATCAAATACCATTATAATTTTTTCACAAAGTGATGGTAATCCATTATATTCAAATTATTATTCAAGTAACCAAATGTAGCAGCAGAAACAAAATATCCAACTACTACAGAACTTGATATTGCTCAAAACTTCACTACATAGGGTGATACATATGAAAACTATCTAAACTAAAGGGCCAGTTGAGGATCATCTAACCACCTTGAGAAAGTCTCCCAAAAGGTTGTGATAAACTTGATGTGGTCCTAGTCCAACTTGATTATCTTCTCCTTGAACTACACCCCGGGTTGGAAGCATACCCCAACAAGAGGGGGAAAGTAGACACATAAGGAAAATGTTGGTATCTGCATACTAAATATGTATTGAGTGACATTATGAAATAAAGGGCATCAAATAAGCATGGTTTCCCATGGAAAAGGACTACCCAACTGGGCATAAAATAAATTAAATCTCAAAAGATGTTAAACAAGGTGAATACTTGCCATAATTAGAATATAAAATTATGCCTCAAAAGTACACATAAAACTTGGGAACAAAATCAATCATAAGAATATTAACCTACATGCATGTGAGATAAGCATAGCACTAGAACAATATAAATAACAGTGGAGGCCAAGGCTCACAACCTTCAAACTTAATAGAGTATGGCACACAAGCATCTCCCCGGTATATATATAAGTGGGCACAAAACCCGGTTATGGGGCATACAAACTCCATACCAAAAAATATAACATGGGCATTCAACCCAATAACCAATGTAATTACACTACTCTAGGGCTACTGAATCACATAACATGCATAAATGTGGATGCAAGTATAAAGTGTAGTCTCTCATAAGATTTCCATCAAAATAATGGATCAAACAAATATCAACCACATAAGTGGGTAAAATTAGGATTCCATCAAGAATAAAAGTACAAGTTAGAGTCAAAACAAAGTCTAGTAAAGTAGGATGATCATAAGATCATAATCGAGTAGACTATTCTACATGGAATAAATTCTCAGAAGAGAGAGATGGTGCAGGCTATTAAGAGAGAGATGATTTCATTTAAGTGCTCAATATAGAAAAATAGGAAATGCAATCATACCTCATATAGAGTCTACACGTGTCTAAGCTCAAAACCCTAATTCCATCTCAGTTCACAAGCGACCTATCAGATACATATATGAGACTAGAGTTAGGGTTTCATTAATTATATAAACCCTAAAAATCACCTTTTTATTATTAATGAATTAGGTTATAAAAACCATACCATTTTTTGTATTATCTTTTTTTGAGTTTCAAGGTATTTTATTTTATTTTTTGACTTATAAATTATTAGTTATGATTTTTATAAGATCTTACTAATTTAGGAAATCCATAAAATCATATATTTATTAGTTTGGATATAGGTGATAAAAATGGTACCATTGGACAGAGAATGACATCAAGATTTCAAAATATTTTTCTTTTATTTTCCTGATCTATATATTAATAGTATGAATTTTAGAAGAATCGACTAATCATACACAACTATGAAGCCACTTATTTTCTATTATCTATTTCGAAAGCCAATGTGAGATGGCTCAATCAAATCTGCAACCTAGATTAACCTATAGCTCATCTAGATAGAAAGATGAGCACAACTCAAAGGGCAAACATATCATAAAAGACAATTTTGCCCCTTCAAGGCCAATGCAAACAAAACCCCCAATTAAGTAAGTATGGACAAATCATGGGCTCTCGTCACCTTCCTTGTACACCACGTGAAGAACATGAAGAACACCACCTGCAAATTGTGACCCTAATAAAACTCACAAACCACTTCACCCTGAGTACTCATGGTAACCACCGACAATTCTGTGGGTGTGATGTGATCTCAGAGAGGCCAACCAAATGGTCGCAATGGACCAACGGTGAGGAGTACTTCAACCACCACGACCAAGAAAAAGTATGTTGAGTAAACCCAGGAAACTAGTAGGCAAAGGAAGAGGGCGTGAAGCAAGGACATGGGACAACAAACACAGGCGGCAACCTATCAAGCCAACCTAGCTGACACGATTTTACCGTGTGTATTACGCAAGTGCACGCGTCAATGTAGTATAGGCCTTTGTGAGGCCCTAGTCGAACTCAGGGACACTGAACTGTCGGTGGACTACTACTAACTGTTTGCAATCAGCTAGACCGGTTAAAAAGGTTTTAAGAGTTGATTAAAAAGAAAATAAAAATAAAAGAAAGCAAAGCAATCGATTAAATGTTGAGTTTAATCAATTTAGATGGGAATATTTAGGATTGCGGTTTCACCACGGGTTCTTATTGTATGAATTTCTATATAGGTAAACAAGTTCATCTCTCAATCCGGGTAGCGGCCTGTAGTTAGGATTGTTCACTATCGTGATATAATTCACTACCTAAATCTAGGTCAGTTCCAACGTCGTAGTAACCTATACCCTAAACTAGGTGCATTAGAATCAACCTCGGGATTCCCACCATTAACCGTACATCACCTTGTTCAAGGAATTTATGAGTTAATGTGAGTTTCGTCTCTTTTCAACCGTTAATTCTTCTTTCAAAGCAATTAAAGGCATTAGGTTATCATTAGGGTGATCAAGCATAATGATGAAGTGATGTAAACCCCTGAATGGAGAAGATCCAAGCGTTCCTTGGCATAGAGTGCGCAATCTACAACCTTTCAGCGGTGGAAAATGTCTTCTTCGGCTATCGGAACGGTCGGGGCATGCTTCCGGGCTTCGTTCTCCTCTCCTCCTCTCCTCGGGATGTGTGCATCGGCTAATGACGTGATAGATGGCTCCTAGCCGCCGTCATTAGGTATAAACACCAAGTTAGGTCGCCAACATATCACCACGGTTGGATTCAGGCCGATCTGGAACAAAAACTAATCTGACGGCGTCAATGCCATCGACGCGGGTCGAGGGTATCGACCCCTCGTGATATCGACAAGCCTTTCTTATTTTCTGTTGTCCCGCCTGATACAGACTCGATACCATCGATGTGGGTCGATGGTATTGACACCCTTAGGTGTCTGTTTTATCACCTTTCCGACACTGAAGCTGTAGAACGTCGATAGTATCAGCCATTGTGTCGATAGTATCGACCGGCTAATCACTGGAAACCTGAAGGTAACTCGCTACCATCGACTTCCCAGTCGATGGTATCGACTATGCTTGTCTCCTTGTGGCTGTATGCCTGTGACTGTGTTGATACTATCGATGGATGTCGATGGTATCGACAGCTGTATATATGCGTTTTTCCTGAAATTGCAAGACAAAGCCAAATCAGCTGAGATAAAACCCATTATTATAATCGTTTAAGATAAAAAAGATAAAATATGAGAGATTTGATACTGAAAAGGATTATAGACTAGAATAAGTGAATCATGCAATATTAACCACAAAAGTGACCAATAAACACATAAAATGCAAGTAAAACAAGTCTATAAATGCGACTCAAAATCATCGCATCAAACTCCCCTAAGCTTGAACCTTGCTCGTCCTCGAGCAACAAAACTCTAGAATAGAATTGTGAGGGTCAACTAAAGAACTGATTATCACAAAAGACTTCGCCATATGATCCCCGCCAGACACTCACATTCCGGCCCTTACTAATCACAGAATGATAATTACTCTCAAGGCGACAATGATCATCCATAAAAGATATCTACCTCAAAATTGATGAACACTGTCACATAAGGTGGTTAACATAATAAAATCCTCCGGTCCAAACTCGGTGCATCTTGTGATCTTCTATCTACGTTGCTCGTCCTAACTACCATCTAAATGGAAGCAGTTCTCCTGGTATTAATGAGTGAGGAGAATATCACGGTGGCCTACCAATTCAAGCAACGGTTGGATGGAATAGGTGGCTGTGGAAGAAATGGAAGAACAATTCAGTTTAACATGCACAAATAACAATAATGACCTAAATGATGCATATGCAAATGAAAATGCCCTAATGCCTATATTTTGGGTGGAATGATGCATGTTCCTACAATTCCATCTTATATGAGATAGAATATATATATAAAAAACTACATTATGTGCTTATTCTTTCTATTACACGGGTGAAACAAGCTGTTTTCTCCCTCTAAAATCAGCCTCTTTTTTTTCTAAAGCCCTTTTTCTCTCAAATTGCAAAATGTACAATATTTTTTAGAATTCTTTTTTTTTTCTTTTTCGGGCTTACTTTCACATAACTATAATCCTTGAGGCATTACAACTGTATTTCAGAGAGTATAAAACGAGTTACCCACTTCTCTTATTTTTCAGAAGAAATAAGGCACATACTATCCTACATGCTCAAAAATATGTTCAAATGCAACTACATGAGATCAATTATGCAACTATGATGACATGCACTCAGGAATGTATGCATGCATGACTTATCTACAAATTTTTTCATTTTCCATTTTTTATGCACACTCTACCTACAATGCAATAAAATGCAATCCTACCTAAATGCTATGCAATCAAAAGATGAAAACCGTAATGTGCTTCCAGTTCTTGTGGTGGAGTATGAAAATAATGGGGTGGATAGATCACAAGATTAATTGACTGAACCTTTAGAAGATATTATGTGTCCCTCCTTACTGACCTGTGTAATAATTAAGAGGTTTCTCTCTCTTATTTTAGATTAAGGTCTCATTATCATTTGGTCAGTTTAGGCTCAAACAACCAATTCTGTCCACTCTTCGTGAATCATAGGAATGTACAGTTGTGTTTTCCTATTTTAAAGTTGACAAACCCAATTATTTTCTTAAGTCATGTGCTCAAGGTTGAACAACACAAGCTTGCAAAATCACTAAAAATTTTCAAATTTACCCCTAATTCCCATGTACAAACACAGAGATGACACATGACATTAGACATCCATAATTACACTAGATAGAGTGTGGATCCTAAAAAAAACTAAGAACTAAGAAAAATAAATGATAAAAGACAAAGCAATAAATGATAAAAACTAAGAAAAATGAAGGATAGAAGTTGTTCCAACTCCCCCCCTAAGCTTGAATTCGACTATGGCCTCATAGTCAAAACAACCTTAAGAGATGGAACAATGATACCGATCATTGGTCAGGTGGTGGCGGGTACTGCGAGGCTGTGGGGTCCCATGATGGGTACTGCCCCTGGAAACTCGGATCTTACTGGGGCCTCGATGGAGGTTGAGGATACCCCCCAAAATAGTTCTGGATCCAGTAGTTGTTGTAGAAGGGTTGTTGTTGCATCTCCATCCTATGCAACCTGTCATGGATATTCTGTTGGTTGGCGAGGAGGTGCTCATTCTTGTAGATGGCCTGCTGGTTCTCAAAAAGACGGTTCATGGTATCCTGAATACCGGAAAAAGAAGCAGTATGCTGATGCTGGGTCTGCTGAATCTCCTACAACATTGAGTACATCCCCTGCATCGAATAGGCATCCTCTCCTTGATGAGAGGGCTGAGGTGGCGGAGGCTGTGAAGAGGATGATTCACCCAGGTGGAAGCGGGGATGCTTCCGCGGTCCTACTCGTGCCCGAAGAGGAGTGAAAGCCTCCTCTTCCTCTTCATGCTCGTCGCCGTCATCATTGTTGTCATCATTACCACTTTATTCATCAGAGTCGTCGATGGTGATGATGGGCCACCTAAAGTGCCGAGCTCCCTCGATGTTGGAGAGGGGATCCGGAAGCACACATTCTTGATATTCGTGATTGACATGACAATGTGCATAAGCCAAACCATCACGGAGCAGAAGGAGAATGGAGCGGTGTAGATGATGCAGGTTGACCTTGTTCCTGTTGGAAAGTGGAACGAGTTGGGAAAAGTCCAACCCAAGGTAGAGAGCCAACGGTGTAATGAGCCCTCCAAAGTGGATAGGAGCCTTTTGCTTACTCCTCTTCATGGCCAACACGTACGTCAAGAAGAACACACCCCAGTTGCACTCCTCACACTTCAACAGTTTATACAAAAAGAACAAATCCGTCTCTTGGAATTTACTAAGAGAAAGATCGCCGCGAGCAAAGAGCGTCGTACAAAGCATGCGGTGCAAAATCCGCACAAAGGGATGCTCGAAGTCGGTGATGGCAGCGTTGTGGTAGCTAACAAACTTTCCTGGAGGCGCAGTCACTAGCTGGGCGAAGATGTCAGCGTAATCAGTCCGGTTGTCCGACCTCCGGTGCTGGTCTCTCCCATGATTCCAGTTGTAAATGGAATTGAATTGTTGGAGGGTGAGAGTGTAATTGTTGTTGTAGAGCCGGAAAGAAACACGACCCTTTATCTAGTCTCGATCAGTGGCGATCAAGTCGTTCGGCACGACGCATATGTCCAGCGACGCCATGAACTCCGCCATGAGCTCCTTGTATGTTGGCCATTCACTAAAGAATGGTTGGCCATCGGTGTGGAACTCCATCTTGTCAGGCCTCCTTCCCGTATGCCTTGCTTGCCCCTGCAGGATGTAGGCAAGATTGGGCTCGAACCCAAGGTAACGAACCATCACCCGATCAACATATCGGGTTGGCTCGATCTTCCTCTTCATCAACTCCTCGTATACCTTCTGTATTTCCACGGAAGAATGAACAATCCTCAGACGAGGAATGGATCCCGGTGGCGGAGGAACGAAGATCGAGATCTCCATCGAGACCGCCCTTGAAGAAGACGCTCCGTCCGTACGCACCATTGTCTCAGAAAAAAAAGGGAATAGGAAAGAGAGCTCGATGAAGGTCGGAGAAGATGATCTCCGCTTGGTGCAGCGCTCGATGAAGAGATCGCTATCCTTGGATGCTCGTAGCTGGCCTCCAATCGCAAAACAATGCTCAATGCACAAGTAGAGGGAAGAAGCTCTGAAGGTGTGAAAAGATTTGACAATCAATCCTTCCTTTTATAACTGAGTCCGTCGCTACTATGGACCTGTCGATACCATCGACGGGGTGTCGACACAATCCAAGTCTTCGCGAGTATCGATGGATGTCGATAGCCTGATGTGGGGGTCAAGATCGATGATGCGTCGATACCATCGATGAGAGTCGATGGTATCAACCCATCCCACAGATCGACTTCCTTGATGTAGCAATTGCCGTTGATTTCCTCTCGTGGATCGGTGATGCGTCGCATCGATACCATCGACGCGGGTCGATTGTATCGACTTTTCCTGGGTCAAACACCCTCGTGAGGCCCGGGCGCCGCTTTCTAACTGTAGTCGGGTCGATACCATCGAAAAGCCCGTCGATGGTATCGACTTCACTGAGACAAAATCGTATGTAAATCTTCAGGGTTCTCGCGAGTATCGACACGCATGTCGATACTATCGACCCTGATCTGGTGATTTCTTCAGCGTCACTGATGGTAGGTCGATACCATCGACAAGGCCGTCGAAGGTATCGACTCAAAATTTTTTTTGCAGTCGCCCAAATGTACCCATGTCGCTACCATCGACACAATAGTCGATGGTATCGACCCTGCCTCAGCCCTACACACTGAACAAACGATCAAGGTATCATTTTTACACTAAAAACAAAATTAAACCAAACTAACTTATAAATGCGAACGAAAATAGACAAAACTACCAATGGTTGGGTTGCCTCCCAACAAGTGTCCTTATTTAACGTCTTAGGCTAGACAAAAATCAAGCTCATCAGCTTGGAGCTTCAGAGAGTGTTCCTAGGGGATCACTCAGCAGTTTAAACTCAACTCTATCCTGGCCAATCCCTAATGTCAAGGTACCTCTCCCGATATCAGTGATAACATCATCCATCGCTTGAAACGGCCTACCCAATAGCATCTGACAACCCTTTAGCTACGGCATGTCCATGACGATGAAATCCACCGAAAAGATAAACCTATCGACTTTGACAAGTACATCCTCACACACTCTGTATGACTTCACAATAGACCCATCCGCCAACTCAATAGTCATAGCAGATTTCTTTAGTTTCTTCAACCCAAGCTTTTGGAACATGGATAACGACATAAGATTTATGCTAGCGCCTGAATCACACTGTGCATAAGTGAAGTTATGGCCGCTTATGGAACATGGGATGTAGAAACTTCTTGGATCTTTCCTTTTTTGTGGTAAACTTCCATGGATAATTGAGCTCACCATCTCATTCACCCGACAAACATCTGTTTCTTTTATCCGCCTTTCCTTGGTGATGATATCCTTGATAAATTTCCCATATGCGGGAATATGTTCTATCATTTCCACTAACGGAATATTAATATAGATCTTCCTAAACATCTCCAAGAACTTCCTGTAATGTCTATGTTCTTTCTTCGGCCTCAGACTATCCGGAAAAGACACAACTGCCTCCTTTAGACGCTTGTGAGGTGGAACATATGGGATTTTCGGGGTCTCCTCCCCTAAGCTTACTTCAATGTCACCCTCTGATGTAGGCTTTGGCACATTATTTACAATTGGTGTAACTTGTGGCTTCTCATCTTTCTCAGTGGTTGTAGCTTCACCATGAAGTATGGCATTCACCTGCTCTTCTTGCATAGGTGTGGGCACGACGGTGATGGGTTCTTGGCGAGATTTTCTGAATGGGAAATATCTGTCAGGCAGTCCATATAAACTGCGGGGATATGGTACTCTCGGTGTAGCCTCCGTGTCAAAAATCATTTTGCCTTTTTCATGAACCTCCACCACCGGGGGCTCTGCCTCATTAATCACAGATATATACTTCACTTGATGATGTGCTTGAACAAGATCTGCATTACCAGCTGGTCTTTGTTGATTTGCATGCTTCATGGCCACCACTTCATTGGAGATTTGAGTCACCGTCGCCTCTAGTGTCCTCATCTGCACTCCATGACTTTGCAATGTCTGCCCAAATTTAGTCAAAATCTCACCCTGGGACTGCAACTGCTTACTGAACATACTCATCATATCTTGGTTTTGTTGCACCACTTGACTAAGCAACTTGGTGCTTTTATCCTCTGCCTTTGATTGTGGCTTTGCATCTGGATCTTGTAGGAAGTTGTTTGGATCCTTCGATGAGAATTTTCTGTCCTTTCTCCAGGCATACTCATTGTTCCTATAGCCCTTTTGTTGCATAAATTTGACTTGAGCTTCCTCATCGGATTCTTCCTCTTTCGCCACAAGCTTCTTAGCTATGAGATCTAATTTATCATTCATCTCCTTGATGACCCTGGACTCACCTGCAACTTTAAATTTTTCTTGTGCATCCCTATCACCCCAAGACTGCTTCTTTGCCATATTCTTCAAAATCTCCCAACATCTAGTGCCAGTGTTGTTCAAGAAGAACCCCGAGCATGCTGAATCCAGGTTGCTTCTATCATGCTCAGAAAGGGCAAAATAGAAAATCTTGACCTGTTTTTCCTTATCAAGTCCATGATGTGGGCACCTCCTCAGCATTATCTGAAAGCACTCCCAAGTCTCAGAATATGTTTCACCGACTTCCTGATTGAAGTTATGAATTTTTCTTATTAGATCATTTGTCTTCTCGGGTGGAAAGAATCTTTCAAAGAAAACTTCAACCATGTGGTTCCAATATTCCACATACTTGTCGTCCAAGTTATGCAACCATTCCCAAGCATTTCCCGCTAGAGAACTGGGAAATAATTTCAAATAGAGCGTCTCTTGCGGGAACCTATCTATCTTAATCATGTCACAATTCTCCACGAACTGTCTTATGGGAGTCACCGGATCTTCATTTTTAAGCTCGTGAAATGCATTTGATTTGACCAAGTTTATTAGTGTCGGATCAATCTTATAAGTTGGAATGTTGACTGCCTGCTTCTTTATTGGCCCCTTTGATGCTGATGAGGAAGAAGCCTTTATCTTCTCCCATATTATCTGTTCTTCTGCCATGGCTTCTGATTCAGAGTCCGAATATATATCTTCAGGTTGGTTTTGAATGTTGTTCTCCTTGTCGTCTGGTCCCAACAATGGAACCTGTGGTGATGATTGTCCGTAGTCTGTGCTACGCGTCCTCACCATGTACTAGTACCTGCAAAATAATAATTGAGGTTCAATACCGTGCTAGATGATTACTAGATATGACGGATAAACAATGAATTAAAAAAAATGATAATAAAAAATGTGGCCTAGAGTGGCCGCTTGCAGCACTCGTAGTGCCGAAAATTGTCGTGTCCCCGGCAACGGCGCCAAAAACTTGACACGATTTTACTGTGTGTATAACGCAAGTGCACACGTCAATGTAGTATAGGCCTTTGTGAGGCCCGAGTCGAACTCAGGGACACTGAACTGTCGGTGGAATACTACTAACTGTTTGCAATCATCTAGACCGATTAAAAAGGTTTTAAGAGTTGATTAAAAAGAAAATAAAAATAAAAGAAAGAAAAGCAATCAATTAAATGTTGAGTTTAATCAATTTAAATGGGAATCTTTAGGATTGCGGTTTCACCGCGGGTTCTCGTTGTATGAATTTCTATATAGTTAAACAAGTTCATCTCTCAATCCGGATAGTGGCCTGTAGTCAGAATTGTTCACTGTCGTGATACAATTCACTACCTAAATCTAGGTCGGTTCCACCATCGTAGTAACCTATACCCTAAACAAGGTGCATTAGAATCAACCTCTGGGTTTCCACCATTAACAGTACATCACCTTGTTCAAGGAATTTATGAGTTAATGTGAGTTTCGTCTCTTTTCAACCATTAATGCTTCTTTAAAAGCAATTAAAGGCATTAGATTATCATTAGGGTGATCAAGCATAATGATATAATGGAGAAAATGAAATCATATCACAGATTTAAGAGATAAATTATGAATTACTATGATAAAAACATCATACAATGATTACCCGGGCTACTCCCGGTCCTAAAGACAAAGGGGATTAGCCCCGTATGTTCATCTCAGAGTAAGACATGATTGAAGGAAGGGGAAACATGGAGAAAAACGTGGATGAAGTGATGTAAACCCCTGAACGGAGAAGATCCAAACGTTCCTCAGTGTAGAGTGTGCGATCTACAGCCTTCCGACGGTGGAAAATGTCTTCTTTGGCTCTCGAAACGGTCGGGGCGTGCTTCCGGGCTTCGTTCTCCTCTCCTCCTCTCCTTGGGATGTGTGCAACGACTAATGATGTGATAGATGGCTCCTAGCCACCGTCATTAGGTATAAACACCAAGTTAGGTCGCCAACATATCACCACCGTTGGATTCGGGCCGATCTAGAACAAAAACTAATCTGACGGCGTCGATACCATCGATGCGGGTCGATGGTATCGACCCCTCGTGATATCTGCAAGCCTTCCTTCTTTTCTATTGTCCCGCATGATACAGGCTCGATACCATCGACGCGGGTCGATGATATCGACACCCTTAGGCATCTGTTTTGTCACCTTTCTGACACTGAAGCTGTAGAACTCGATAGTATCGACTATTGTGTCAATAGTATCGACCGGCTAATCGATGGCAACCTGAAGGTAACTCACTACCATCAACTCTGCTTGTCTCTTTTCCGCTGTCTGCCTGTGACTGTGTCGATACTATCGACGGATGTCGATGGTATCGACAGTTGTATATATATGTTTTTCCTAAAATTGCCAGACAAAGCCAAATCAGCTGAGATAAAACCCATTATTATAATCATTTATGATCAAAAAGATAAAATATGAGAGATTTGATACTGAAAAGGATTATAGACTAGAGTAAGTGAATCATGCAATATTAACCACCAAAGTGACCAATAAACACATAAAACGCAAGTAAAACAAGTCTATAAATGCGACTCAAAATCATCGCATCACTAGCCATAACCAAAATGATCTGTGATCAAATTTCTTGAACAACATGTGGCGACAAAACTAATGAGAAGAGGTGAAAATTGGGGAAACAAGCTTTGACATGAATCAGAAGGAAGCAAGGGGGAGGATGGCTTCAGAGGACTGCCATGAAGCTTTATAGATGGCCACTAGGTCTTACGAGGGCTAGGTACCTGGTGACAACCCACAACGGCACCCTAAGGCCGACACATATGGGGAGGTATACACGAGCATGCCTGGGATCAACATGACATGTGGGGTTACTCTTAGGGATAAAACAATGGTCAAGGAAAATTTTTGGTAGGGTCTGATGACCCTAGGTTGCAAGGAGAAGGAAAAGGTGGGAAGAATAGAGTCTTAATAAGGGAGATCAGAGGAAAATAAGGGGGTTGCAACCGATGATATATCAGAGGATACCAAAACCTCGAGAACCTATGATTGATGGATGTGGAGAGCTATAAGGAAACTAAAGGAGTAGTTATCTCAAGAGATCGTGAATCTGGGAGAGAGAAATCTGAGAAAAAAATGTCAGGAAGGAACCTATTCAGTTCTTGGGAGAAGGAGAAAAGAGCGAAGGTAGGAGAGAGTACAATGACCATACGATAGAAATCTAACAACACACATTTACTACAAGTGAGTAAATGAATCTAGGTTTCCAACTATAGAGTGACAACGTGACATATGCATATACGAGAAACATTATGAAACTAGGTGTATTAATTTAATATTTAGCATTTAAAATATATTCTTCTTCCTTGATTTCTTTGAGGATTTGAACATTGTTCAATTAAAAGCAAATTTGGCATACATTCTAATTAAGACATGTAGATTCTGAACTTTTCATTATTTTTTTTACTTTTGAAGACATTTAATATTTTATATTATATCCTATATTCTTTTCCCTTTATGAATTTGAGGCATCCAGAAACCCTCCAAAAATATAAAACTCATCCTAAAAGTAGATTTAAACATGAGGATTACGATTTTATATTTAATTTTCCATTTTAGGATGGTTAACATGTCATTTAATGTTTTGGGCTTAAATGTACTTGTTCTCTCCTACATCACACTAGGATAGACAAGTTTGTCCAAATAAGATGAACATTCTTTTTAGTATGTAGATTTTGAATTTGAGATTTTTTTCCACCTTTGAAGACTTTTAATAATTTATGTAACATTTTTGGCTTTTTATTCTATTTTCTCTTTTAAATAGAATTAAGATAGTTATTATTATGCAAACAATGTGAAACTTGGCAACCAAGCTAATTGGCACCCTAGTAAAATGTTTTTACCATTATATTTTAATTTTGAGATTTCTTTTTATGAGTTATAGCTCCATTAGAAATTTTGACACATTATCATTATATTTATTAAAAACATTATATCAACACTAACTTGATTAAGTCCAATGTCACATAGTTACAAAAGGTGTTATATATATGATGAGGCATGAAATTCTACACTTTACTAATTTTTTACATTATGTCTATTAATTCCTTATTTGTTTATATTATATGAAAATTTTAATATTTGTGGACATGCAATTACCAATTGCTACTGCTAAGTGAATTATTCATTTTTATTTAGACATTATGTAAGTAAAGAAATTATATGTAATATATTTCATGATTTATTTACATGTTGGCACATAATGAAATAATATCTAAATGTGTTTTCATTGTTATCCTTATTTGGTCAAATCTAAGAAAGCAATTTTATTAGATTTTTCTAGTCATGGGATAGGGTAAGATTCTGAGTTCTAGTTCATTACATCATTGCTATCCAAGTAATTGTAAAGTTGGCGAACAACTTTGCCCTAAATCTGCAATCAATGTTACAATGATCCTGTAGTTCTTTTGTTGTAGATATCTAGATTGAAAACGAGGCATGGAATTGTCATCCTGTTAATACTCAATCCAAGTTTTTTGAATCATAGCAGACTGTTGAGATATGTGTGAGCTCAATGTCACATATTGACTCACATGAGCATAACTATGTGTTTCTCAATATCGTTTATCAAGTGGTCATGATATCATATCTAGTAGGAGGGGCAAATCCCATCTAAATCATTTACAGTCAATCCTCATGTGTCACAATGTACCCGAGCATCACCTTTATAGCAACCCTTATTCAAGGTCACATCGGATGGTGTCAAAGTTCATCGAACAACATGTAATGAATGTAGTGACTTCAAGTTTAAGAACCACTATAGCCATTATCACTTTAAGAACTGATTTTGACTACCATTCAATGGTTCCATGTATCACTCTCAAGGTGGGTTTGTCTGAAACACTTTTCTCTAACATACACCTATGTGTTTGGCTTGATATCATATATCATGAGTAATGCATTTCTATCATCAACCAACACACATTCTAATCTTATATATTACCACTATCTATTTTTCTTCCTTAGTAATATCTGACTAGGGACATAATTAGAATGTATGTACTCTTATCATACACATGATCTCATTGTTTAGGTCCTAAATATGAAGACATATGTCATCAAGTAACATCTTTCTATTGACATTAATTATGTTATATCATTATCTCATAACTGAATAAAATTGAATAACAAAATTTCATTTATTATTATCAGATTGATTACATTATGCCTCATTACAATCACGATACGAATGGCTCTCCGGGCACATATACCAACAATGATATTTATATTAATATAATAATAGGTGAGAACTACCATAACTTGGATCTAGGGGTTTGATAATTGATAAATATCTTGGAGGTGTGTTCCATCTCCTAGATTTTATAGTGAGCAATTGACCCAAATTTTCTCTCTCTTGATGTATGTTGCATTCCCTATGAGTTGTATTGAGAAAATGCCTATATTCTCTCTCTCTCTCTCTTGGTTCTTTGAGACATACTACAAAATATATCTTCTCTCTCTTTAGAGATATTGAGTAATGAGAGAAGTTATATGATGACATTAATCTTTTAATCTTCTTCAATTGATGGATATGCTTTTTGGACTCTAAATATGTATTTTGTACATCCTTTTTCATGTTGTAGCTCTAAAAATGTAGAAATAAACTACTTTTCCTAATATTGTGGTGGATGTTCTATATGATCCATTTTTGTGATGGAAATATCATTCAAACCATATTATGATTGAACCTTCATTTGCCTCCATATCATTGCATGCCTGTTGATTCAGTAGGCATAGAGTGATATAAATGCTTTTTTTTGGGTTATGTATGTTTTGGGCTGGACATATGTGCCCCATACCTAGGTTTTGTGCCTATCCATATAAATCATGGAGTTTGGTTATGTACCATTCTCTATAATATTTTAGATTATGTTTCCTAACCTCCATTATTTATTTATATTTCACTAGTGCTATGTTTATCTCACCTGCATGCATATTGATTATTATTGTTGATGTGTTATGTTTCCTAAACTCTTTATGTGTGCTTTTAAGGCATACTTTATTTTATTTAACGATAGGTGTAATTGTTGATTACCATCTTATTGAAATTCATTTTTATTATATTTACTTGGATATTCTTTTTTTTCCTCTTGGTTGGAAGCCTGGATATATCTTATTGTTGTCCCTTTTCTGTAATGTAGCTCAATATCTATCTATATGCACATATTAATATTTTTATGCTAATAACTTTTACTTTTTCTTCTCTTATGGGGTATGCTTCTAACTCCTTATCTAGGTAGAAAACAAGGATGAGTAGAACATAGTTGACCATGACTTATCCTAGGACAGCTGATCTTTCTTGAGAGGTAGATTGAAGTAGTTGGTTAACTCTCTGCTGTCTGTTTCCTATAATTGCCTTTTACACACACCCTGTATGGTGAAAAATAATATAAGATATAAATATTTATCATAGATAAATGTTTTATCTTCCGACACTATATTTTGGTATCTTGAACATGTTTTTGAATAAATTAGGTATTCACCTCTTTAAAAAAATTGATTTGTGTGTTTGGTCTATGAGATGATTTAGTGAGGAGTTGATTCCCTCTCGAGTCTCACTCCATACATTAATATTTAGATTTAATTATTAACTTATCATGTTTAAGATCATATTTCATTTTGGTTAGCATGCACCTAGTTTTTTTGACATTTTTACATGTTTAGATGTCACATGAATATCATATTTTCTTAGTGGTGAAACCTTGGACCTTATAATTATCTCTTATTGGATTAATCCCAATTTTTTTTATTTATGTCCATTTCAATATTTTTTTTCAAAATAATATTTCTTTCATGAATCATGAACACTTTATAAAAATGTCTTAACAGAAGCACGAGCAACAAATTTGCGCTGGCAATCCTTTCTGAATGGTAAAATCTATGGATTTAAAAACAAAATTATAGGACTAGATGGAGAAACCATAAGATTCCTATTTATTTTATTTTGAAGGCATCGCAGAAGGAAATTGCATCACCAACAAGCACCCAAATCTATCAAAAAGTGTAAGATGATGATGATTTGCTTCACATGCTGCACCATGCTTGTGGACTTTTTATATCGTAACATTAGAAGCTGCTTGGCCTACTTTGAAGCTGTTTGAAAGGATGCATGTGAGAAACTCCAGTGATATATGCTTGTGTGTTTGCCATCTGTCCAATTAAATAATAAGATATCGACAGGACATTGTGCATAAAGACTATAAACATGTGTGTCGAGGAAGGCCGCAGGAGCGTATGGACGGCATGATCACTAAAGGAATCAATATTTGCAGTATTGTCAAGCAGACAACGTTCATCATCAGTATACAAGGAGATCATGAGTCGGTATCGAAGGATAGACCGATACTCAACATGAGACATAGACAAGCCAAAAGTCCTCAATAAAAATAGTATGTAGAAAATCTTGTACATAGTCAACTTGTAGACATGAGAGAATAGTATGTTGCTGTGGTGATAGACTCAATAATTTGTCAATAACTCATCTCCATCCATGTACCGCCCACATAGTTCGGTGACGAGTAAATTCAACTTTTGTGTTCCATGTGGGTTCTATCCAATTACATTGACACCGTTCTTTTGCGAAAGATCCTAGCTGTGAGAAATCTTTAGACTGTGGTTGATATTCAAAGTAAATATACGTCTAACACACATTCTTGCCCTTTGCGAGTCTACATATGGTTTCATCTTCGACTTGGTAAAGTTTGTACCCACGTTAGGCTTCAAGACTTCTCTTGTCAATACAAGTCCATCGGGCGGTGCTAGTAAGAAACTGTTGATGATTGTTATGATTTTTGCTATTCTTCTGTATATTGCTTTGAATCCCTTAAGAAGTATACGTTTTATCTGTTCCTTCTAAAAAGTAGATGGGAGTTTCAACAAATTTCACTCTGATCGGTATAATCTACGTACCCCAAATCTCCATGTGAACATCTTGCATGCTTGTTACTCAAGACAAGAACCAAATGATTGATTAAGCACGGACGGGATCTTGGATAAACCAGTTAGAAGGTAAGCAAGCTTAGGTTTGTTCGTTTATCTGACATTACAAAGTATAAATTTTTAAGTGTGTCGTCCAATGTACAAACTCTGGCATCCGATTGAATTCTCAGATGGATTGCGGAATATTATTTTTCGAGTTGTAGTTAATATATATAGTCGGAATACTTAACATTCTGTGTTCTGTTTTTTTTGTTAAGTACTCGACATGTAATTACTTGATCATGCACTTTCACTAGAGGCAGGATTTGCTGGTCCTTGTTTCAATGGGTGTAGGCTACTCCTGCACCTATCCATTTACACGTATATAAGGAGATTAAACGGTACGGGGTGGATTAAACGAATTTGACAGGTGGCCTGGATTAAACGAATTTGACAGGTGGCCTAATATGCAGTGTAGTGTACATTCTGTTTAGTCAGGATCAACAAACTCTGGAGCATTTCCTTATTTAATATGGAGTTTTTCTATGCATCACCAATATTTCTGGTTCTGGATCCTTTTTGTCTCTTAGCGCACGGACCTAAATGTTTCGCCATGCCAACTGCAGTTTGCAGCAGCAATCTTTTCGAGGCGCTGCCATTTCTTGGCTGGTGAAAAATTGTATGTGTCCAAAAGATAGAAGTGGGGAGAGAGAGGGTAGTTGGAGGAGAGAAAAAAGAGAAGAGATGAAGCTACAAGAAAAAAAAAATAAGACTTGGATATTTATTTGTTAATAATTTTTGAGCCGTACATTTTTTGAATAAAATAAAAACATTAAATTCGTTACACAAAATACTTTCCAACAAGATCAATGTTGACATACTTTTGATTAAATATAACATATAATTTAAAACAGTACAGAGGATAGAAATAGTACAATTAATTTTATTTTATTTTATAATCGAGTTGTTATCTCTTGTCTAGTATGTTGTTAACTTGTTTGCTAATTTATTATTTTTGTGTGAGAGGAGAAAAATACGAAGAATATGAAGGAAATGTTACATTTAAATTATTTTAATTAATTATTATGTTTGATTCAATTTGTTGGTATCTCTGGTCTAATTTGTTGTTATGTTTGATTCAATTATTTTAATTAATTATTTTAAATTAATATTATTTCTGGTCCAACTTATTGTAATCTGCGATCTAGTTTGTAGTTATCTGTGGTATATATTTTTGAGATAGAAAATGTAAGGAATAGGAGAAAAGTAGTGTCATTGATTTTCTTAAATTTTGTTGTTATCTCTGGTCCAATTTTTTACTATCTCTGGTCTAATTCGTTGTTATTTTTGAGCTAATTTATTGTTATCTCTGGTAAAAAATATTTTTGTAAGAGAGAAAAAATATGAGGAAGAGGAGGGAAGTAGTGTAATTTTTTTATTATCTCTAATATTTTTTTGTTATCTCTAGTCCAAGTTGTTTTTATCTCTAGTCTAACTTTTTGTTATCTCTAGTCCAACTTGATTTTATCTCTAGTCTAATTTTTTGTTATATGTAGTCTAATTTGTTATTATCCCTATCCAATTCATTGTTATCTCTAGGCTGATTCTTTATTATCTCTAGTCTAATTTGTTGTTATCTCTTGTCTAAATCTTTTTCATCTCTTGTCCAATTTTTTGTTATCTCCAGTCCAAATTATTATTATTCCTTGTCCAGTTTTTTTAATCTCTAGTCACTCTCTAGTCTAATTTGTTGTTATGTCTAGTCCAATTTGTTGTTATCTCTAGTCGAATTTGTTGTTATTTCTAGTCGAATTTATTATTATCTTTTGTCCAAGTTTACGTTATCTCTAGATCAATTTATTATTATCTCTTGTCCATATCTTTGTTATCTCTAGTCAAATTCTTTGTTATGCTAGTCTAATTTTTTGTTATCTCTAATCCAATTTGTTGTTATCTCTAGTCTAATTCTTTGTTAACTCTAGTCCAATTTGTTGTTATCTCTAGTCCGATTCCTTATTATCTCTAGTCCAATTTGTTGTTATCTCTAGTCCAATTCTTTATTTTAGCTAGTTTAAATTGGTGTTAACTATAGTCTATTTTTTGTTATCTTTAGTCCAAATTTGATGTTTTCTCTAATCCAATTTGATGTTACCCCTAGTTCAATTCTTTGTTATCTCTAGTCCAAATCTTTGTGATCTCTACTCAATTCTTTTTATCTCTAGTCTAATTATGTGCTATCTCTACTCTAATTTTTTGTTATCTCTAGTCTAATTCTTTTTGAATTTACCGTAATTGGTCTTGTTGGAACATATTTTTTTGGAAAGAATCTAACATTTTTTATTTCGTAAAAAATTCATCACAGATTGAAATTTATTAGCAAAATAAACTTCTCTCTCATCCAAATTAATGACACTACTTCACTCCTCTTCCTCATATTTTCTCTTTTAAAAAACAAAATAATAAACCAAAAAAATAACACAATGGACTAGTGATAAAAATAGTAGATTATAGATAAAAATTCATGACACAACTTTCCTCAAATTTATTTGTATTTTCTCTATCGTAGAAAAATAAAATACTAGACCCAAGATAACAACACAACATAGCAAAGACACATTGAAATGAGGAGATAGAAATTTAATGCTCATTTAAGAATAACAATATAAATTTTTATATTATGCATTTTTAATTTTTCTGTAATTTCTTACCGGGATATATATTTTATAAAAAATCTAACCTTTTTTATTTTGTCAAAAAAATCATCACAGATTAAAATTTATAAGCAAAATATTTTTTTTCGTCCAAATTAATGACGCTACTTCATTAACAACATAATAAAGATAACAACTTGATAACAACATAATGAAATGAGGAGAGAGAAATAAAAACTCAATAACAACTTGATTATTAATAAAATATCAGATTAGAGATAACAACTTGATTAAAGAAATAAATTAATGATATTACTTCCCTCATCTCTCATATTTTAAAATTACATGTTATACTTTTCAAAAATATATTGACTATTTAGAATGCATTTTTATAAGGAATCTATCCGTTTTTATTTTGTTCAAAAATACATCACATTTTGAAAATTATTAGTAAAATAAATATCTCTCTTTTGATTTTTATCTATACTTGCAGCCACTCGTAATAAAATATCAAATTAAAGATAACAACTTGATTAAAATAATATGTTAATGATCGTAATTTCACTCATCTTCCTTATTTTAGATCGTATATTATATTTTAAAAAATCTGTTGACATTCTTATTAGAATGTATTTTTCCAAAGAAATCTAATAATTTTTATTTTGTTAAAAATATATAACGATTTGAAAGTTTTTAATAAAATAAACGTATTTGTTTTCATTTTTCACTCTCGTTGCAGCCACTCCTACCAAAACATCTTATCAGAGATAACAACTTGATTAAAGAAATAAGTTAATGATACTACTTCCTTCATCTCTTTTATTTTAAATTACTTATTATATTTTTTAAAAACATGTCAACATTAGTATGATTGAAATGTATTTTTCATAAGCAATCTAACCGTTTTTTATTTCGTAAATTTTTTTAATAAAGATTAAGTTATTAGCAAAATAAATATCTCTCTCTTAATTTTTCTCTCTCTTTGCAGCCACTGCCTTTCTCTCCAGTCCCTTTTGTCAGCCAACAACACCACCTACTGTGCAGCATGCCACTAGGGTCCAAAACTAGTCCAACATATCATTTTCCTTTAATATGTGGAACATGTGATGAGATTGATTGGACTAGTTAAGTGGAATCAGGTAGGTGAGCTAGTGGGGGAGTCGATGTGGTATATTGGTTGTTGATTGTTTTAACTGCCATGCATGGTTGATGGGTAGACTTATAAATGGATATCCGAAATTTACAAATTTGATCCGGATTTGAGTTTGAAATTTTGAAAAAAATCTGACATCCACATAATTCAAATTGAATTAAAGATATCAAAAATTTGGGATAGGATATCAGATATGACTGTATCCGCTCTGAAAAAATATGAATCCAACAAATATATAAATAAATTATTGTAAAAAAATGAAAATATAGATATTTTATCATGTATATGCATAGTAATATCAATATTCTCTATATATAATATACTTATAAAAATACATTTATGACTTCTGATTTGGGTCGGATATTTATCAGAATTTGGATATTATCCGAATTTAGATTCATATATTATTACATAATATCCGTCGGATATCATATCAATTTTTTTTTAGATTCAGATATCAGATATAGTACATACATTTCATATTCGATCAATTTACAGGTCTAATGACGGGAAGATGAACGAATGAGCTCATATGGCACATAACTTCAAAGTGGCCTTATTGGGGCATCTAATTCTCATTTTGTTACTATAATTGTTTCGACACAAGATTTGTTTTGAAAGTATATTATGTGAGACTTGTGTTACTTTCATTGACACATTCTAATGCATTTATTATTGACACGTTGAGAATGAGAATCCGTCCCACATTTTTTAATAATTTCCTTGCATCCTAGAAGCATTCTTCATGCATTCCCATCATTTATTGTTGATTGCTTTAACTGCCATGCATGGATGAAGGGAAGATGAACAAATGAGCTCACATCACACATAACTCCAAAGTTGTCCGGAATGGTCTTATTGGGGCATCTAATTCTCATTTTGTTACTATAATTGTTTCGAAACATGATTTGTTTTCACAGTTCCATCCGTTATATTGTGTGAGACTTGTGTTACTTTCATTAACGTATTCTAATACATTTTTAATGTGTAATTCTCATTTTGTTGCAATAATCGTTTCAAGACACGTGGTTTGTTTTTTGACAATTCCATTCATTAACTTATGTGAGACGCGTGCTACTTTCATGGAAATATTCTGATGCATTTATTATTGACACGTTAAAAATGAGAATCCGTCCCATATTATTTTTTTAATCATTTCCTTGCATCCTAAAAGCATTCTTCATGCATTCCAATCAATTTCATATGTTAATGCGTGGATGACTTTCGATTGAAAGATTGGTCCCGTTACACTCATAATCATGGACTTATGGAGTGGAATAGGAAAAAAGATTCGAGTCAACTGTCAAGTGAAGAAATTCAGTCAAAGAATGGAATAGAGAAAATACTAGACTGATCGGGGAACATCCATGTCGACGAAGCATTCGGCCGAATAAACTCTCTTACTCATGTGTGCCACGCAACTCTCGTGCCAGTGGCAACCAACTGAACTGCAAAAGCGACATGGGGTTTCGCACTCCTCCTCACTCCTCAGGCGCCGGCGAGGCCGGCCCGTCGGCCGGTCACTACACGCGTTAATCAGCCCCCCAAAAAGAGAAAAAGGAACAAACAAACAGGTACCTCGTAAACCAGCGCAATTAAGCACCACTCAAGTCCGCCATTAATAAGAGAGGACCCTTCCAACACCCCATCTTTCTCTTCTCTACCTAATTACGCCAGTTCGTTTTGCGGGACTTACGCCCCTCCGACCTCTCCGCCTCCTCGCTCTACATTCCCCATCCTCTCCTCTCCCCACCACCTCCCATCTTCCCGGTAACCCCCAACCCCCGCACCCTTCGCCTCTCTCGTCGCCCCATGATCCAGTCACCTCTTCTTCTTCCTCCACTTCGGCCACCCCGCTCCTCCGTCGCCGCGTGATCCCCCCGCCGGCTCTCGGGACCCCATGCCTGGAACATGGAAGAAGGGGAAGATTTCCGGCATCTCCCGCTTCGTGGCCGGCCTCCGGTCCCGTAAAGGTGCAGGTGACAACCACCACCCTTCCTCTCTCGTCGTCCAGCCAGGGTTCCCCACGTCCATCGCCGACATCGTCGTCAAGAACAGCGGACGGCTTAGGAAGAACTCCCCGCCACGCTCCTCCGCCGCGTCACCCTCTTCGGCTTCCACCTCTTGGTCTGGGTCCTCCAGCAAGAAGAAACCGCCGCAACCGCAACTGCCGCCGCGGAACCCGTCGCCGGCACGGCTCTCCTCTGCCGCCGCTTCTCCCATCCACCCGCTTCTTCTCACCGAGCCCGATGCGCCCGAGGATCCGCTGCAGCGTGAGGTGTCTGGGATTGAACGAGCAGCCAGCCAGGATAAAATCGACCTGTTCTCTACTTGTTCTTCCCCTAACATGGAATTCTCTTCCCTCCCATCAGCCTCACCATACAGGGATTTTCCTACAACGTCAGCAACTTGCGGGGTGGGGTCGCCACCTGGAGAAGAATCCCTCGAGGAGAATTCCATCAGCATTGCCGACACGGATGTGAACGGGCGAAACAAGGACTACTCGGCTCGGGTCGGGTTCCAGGCGAGGATAGTCCTGCTCTTGATCCTTGCGGTCTGTACGAAAGAAGTTGTCATTGGGATTATGATCTCCGCTTTCCTTCTCCTGTTCTTCGAAGCCGTCGGTTGCCGCCTCATTAACTGGATGAGGTCCCGTGATGGGAACGGAGACACCAATGCGGCAACCCCTGATCCAGGTTCATCGTTCATTGAGTCTCTATCGAGGAACCACTCCGCAACCGACGTCCGTTCCTCTGTTTCATTCTCATCTAGGATGGACGGGAGTTGGGACTCTACGGACCCATTCCTCGAGATGCTGGTGTCGCCTCCGATAGGAACAGAGAGGGACGAGGAATTCGCGGCGTCGGGTAGGAAGAGTACGGTATCAGTCTCGGAGGCAGAAATTGAACCTACCAAATCCGAGAAGAAGAAGAAGAAAAAGAAGAAGAAGAAGTTCTGGAGCAAGGTTGTCAAGGAGAAGTTCCGTAAAGGTAAGAAAGGGAAAAAAGAAGCGGATTCTGGATTGAGCACCGAATCGATCTCGGATATCAGAAGTGGTGTCGGATCACCTGGTGTTGCATCACCCGAGACTAGCGACACCGATGACAACGAAGAGGAGGATGATATCGACGATGTCGGTGCTGGCCTCAACAACGGCGATGAAATCCTGCGTTCTGGGAATGTGGAGCAATCTGTGGGTGTCGGAATAACGGCGTGGGCAGACAAAGGTGATGTCGTTACAAAGGCCACGTCAATCAGTCTGGTCTTGATGGTCGTTGTTCTCTCTGGACTCATAGGTGGACGGTTTGTAGCGCTTGCACTCACTGTACCGTGCTGTTTCTTGCTGAAGTTGGCTGGATCACTCAAGAGGAAGCAGAAGACACAGTGAATCTGATGAGTTATAACTGGCTTGCGTGCGGTGGTTCTCAATAACCGTTTTATCTCCGTTGTATGAACCACCTACCAACCTTTTGTGCTTGAGTTGAGGGGGAAAACTCATGTCGTCTCTTTGCCAATGCCTAGTTGGAGAGCTATGGAGAGTGTGCAGAAACGAACTTGAGGTATTTTGTTGTATACAGAAAAATCAAGGGAAGCGAGAACCTTAACATACATACATACTGATTCAAATCTTACCATATAAATGTTGTCTGGACTAATTATTTAGCAATGTAAACCCACTCAGTGGGCATCTGTATAGAACATTTTCCGGCATCAAATACAGTTACACCTCTTACAGTTTCGATTTTTATGTCCTCATTCTTAAATTCATCTTTTTGCCTAAAGAAAGCATAGGAAACCAATCCATGTTAGACTAACATTTTTTTGGCTAACCTAATTAAGTCAAGTGCAATTTGGGCAGTTTTCACACCTCTTGCTTGTGTCTGGCATAGCACAGCCTGCACTCCCTTGGATGTTTGAAAAAGCGGCCAACAAATGTTCTAGAAATTGACTCATGCTCAAATTTCTGGCATCATTGAATTTGTCTTTTCGATTTGTAGTAACGGAAATGAATGGCTTTCTGTAATATACAAATTTAATGACAGTATACTCTTGTTGTTTTTCTTACAGCTTGAAATGAATTTTCACATAAATATTGGTTTCGAGTGAAAAATACTGTTCTCTTCTACCTTTGTGTAACCAGTCGTGCAATGGGCTTTGATAGCTAGATGATGCCATACTTCGTGGCTTCGGTAGCATCTTTCCAATCTTCTAGCTGAAGCTTTGTTTTGAGCTGTTAATGCTAGTAGACATCATAAATTTGACTTGTATGTGAACAATATAAAAGATATATTCTAGTGGGTGTAATGTGTCTTATATTCAATATACATTCACTTGTGTGGTTTGATGACAATGATCACAGCGCTAATGGGCTCCCTAGATCTAGATGACATGTCATTGATCTCCTTTTAATAAAATTTTCAATGGAAGATGGCATTTATGCGTTGTCATGTAATGAAAGGCACATTTCGTCACATGGATGAAGTAATTTGAATGGGATTCCTGGTCTCGTTATCTATATCTATACTACTATAGAAAGAGCGAGTTCATGCTGCATTTTCCTTGATTCTCTCTCTTCTCACAATTTTTCTCAACCTTTTTTTATATTTGTTCTATTTTATTTTTATTCTTTCATGATAAAATTAGTTGCCACAAACTTCTCAACTTCTCCATCACATTTCTTTTTTCAAATGTGTGTTTTCGAGTCAATAAACAACACGTTTCCAAATTTTCTACAAAACATTTACAAGAATAACATTATCCTTTTGACATATTTTAATTTTTCAAACATTTAATGTAAAATAAACACGTTCAATGAGACACGTGCATGTGCACGTGTGTGTTAACTAGTAAAAACTAAAAGTGCGAGTGGCCTCCCATTTTAGTACAACCAATCCCCTATACTTACCTATCACACCGTCATGGTGCCGTCTATGGCGTAGCAATTCCCGGTGGGGTTGTTCTAGAAATGCAACTCATTTTCAGGCATCTCCCCGGTTTAGAGATTTCCCGAAAATGTTTTTAGTTGTACTGTCTTGATTTTGGCCACACCATAATCAATTTTTGCTCTTCTCCCAAGTCAACTTTCGTCATATACTAATGAAATAACATTGTTCTTTGATTTCCAAGTATTACATATGGATTACAGCACAATCGATCGTGCATGACAAGTTCTATTCTTGGGTCTAAATGCCCGAGGATGCTTGTAATTTGTGTTTTATAGGTTCCTTTATTAAGTTATCGTGTTTTAGACATAATTATGCTAATGTTTCAGTATTAGGAGCTATATGTAATATTTGGGGACATATCCATACATTGTTCTCATATGCCCCGCATGAGGCCGCTTATGCGGCCGCATATGCGTACGCGGCCCTCAGCCGCTCCGCATACAACTATGCAGTGCTATTTTTGGACATGGCCTGAATACGCGGCATGTGGTCCGCTTAGGCCCCGCATTTCATTTGGTGACTTAAATAATAAATATAACCTCAACTAAAATCAACCAAATTAAATGACAAATTCTTCTATATAATTGGTTTTAGGTCATATATTGAAATTTGCTACTCAGAAATAATCCGATTTTGAATGAGTGGTGCACAATATATTATTAAATTTTACAATTATAAAAAATAATCCGATTTTGAATGAGTGGTGCATAATATATTATTAAATTTTACAATTATCAATGTTTCACTATGCTCTTTCCTTTGCTCTTTTTCTCTCTTCTATTTTGCTCTAAGATTAGAACACGTTGCACTTGCAACAATTCTTATTTTGTCTTGTATAAAAGAAGATTCTATTGTATAAATGAGTTGAGGGGGAAAACTCATGTTATCTCTTTGCCAATGCCCTAGTTGGAGAGCTATGGAGAGTGTGCAGAAACGGATTTTAAGGTATTTTGTTGTACACTAGAAAAATCAAGGGAAGCGAGAACCTTAACATACATACATACTGATATAAATCTTACCATATAAATGTTGTCTGGACTGATTTTTCAACAATGTAAACCCACTCAGTGGGCATCTGTATAGAACTTTTCCGGCATCAAATACAGTTACACCTCTTACAGTTTCGATTTTTATGTCCTCATTCTTAAATTCATCTTTTTGCCTAAAGAAAGCATAGGAAACCAATCCATGTTAGACTAACATTTTTTTGGCTAACCTAATTAAGTCAAGTGCAATTTGGGCAGTTTTCACATCTCTTGCCTGTGTCTGGCATAGCACAGCCCACTCCCTTGGATGTTTGAAAAAGCTGCCAACAAATGTTCTAGAAATTGACTCATGCTCAATTTTTCTGGCATCATCGAATTTGTCTTTTCGATTTGTAGTAATGGAAATGAATGACTTTCTGTAATATACAAATTTAATGACAGTATACTCTAAACTGTTTCAAAGAGGTATTGTTCTTCTTGCAGCTTGAAATGAATTTTCACATAAATATTGGTTTCAAGTGAAAAATACTGTTCTCTGCTACCTTTGTGTAACCAGTCGTGCAATGGGCATTGATAGCTAGATGGTGCTATACTTTGTGGCTTCAGTAGCATCTTTCCGATCTTCTAGCTGAAGCTTTGTTTTGAGCGGTTAATGCTAGTAGACATCATACATTTGACTTGTATGTGAACATATACCTATATAAAAGATATATTCTAGTGGGTGTAATGTGTCTTATGTGCAATATACATTCACTTGTGTGGTTTGATGACAATGATCACAGCGCTAATGGGCTTTCTAGAACTAGATGACATGTCATTGATCTCCTTTTAATAAAATTTTCATAGAAAAGACATTTATGGAAGATGGCATTTATGCGTTCTCGTGTAATGAAAGGCACATTTCGGCAGAGGGATGAAGTAATTTGAATGGGATTCCTGGTCTCCTTATGAAAACTAAAAGCGCGAGTGGCCTCCCATTTTAGTACAACCAATCCCCTATACTTACCTATCACACCGTCATAGTGCCGTCTATGGCGTAGCAATTCCTGGTGGGGTTGTTCTAGAAATGCTACTCATTTTAGGCATCTCCCCCGTTTAGAGATTTCCCGAAAATGTTTTTAGTTGTACTGTGTTGATTTTGGCCACACCATAATCAATTTTGCTCCTCTCCTAAGTCAACTTTCATCATATACTAATGAAATAACGTTGTTCTTTCATTTCCAAGTATTACATATGGATTACAACAGAATCGATCGTGCATGGCAAGTTCTATTCTTGGGTCCAAATGCCCGAGGATGCTTGTAATTTACATTTTATAGGTTCCTTTATTAAGTTATAGTGTTTTAGACATAATTATGCTAATGTTTCAGTATTAGGAGCTATATGTAATATTTTGGAACATATCTATACAGTGTTCTCATATACCCCGCATGAGGCTGCTTATGCGGCCCTCAGCCGCTCCGCATACAACTATGCAGTGTTATTTTTGGACATAGCCTGAATATGCAGCATGTGGTCCGCATATGCGGCCGCTTAGGCCTCGCATTTCATTTGGTGACTTAACTAAAAAATAATAAATAAAATCTCAAATAAAATCAACCAAATTAAATGACAAATTCTTCTATATAGTTGGTTTTAGATCATATTTTGAAATTTTGCTTTTTTTTTTTAAATGGCCATTCTATTCATCCCGTGGCCTGGGCTCGATCCTGGGACCTCTCGCTAACAAACTGAGTGTCTAACCATCTTGGTGTCTTTCTTTAGACTTAGAAATTTTGCTACTTAGAAATAATCCGATTTTGAATGAGTGGTGCACAATATATTATTAAATTTTACAATTATCAATGTTTCACTATGCTCTTTCCTTTGCTCTTTTTCTCTCTTCTATTTTTCTCTAAGATTAGAACATGTTGCACTTGCAACAATTCTTATTTTGTCTTGTATAAAAGAAGATTCTATTGGAGATATTAATTGGATATGATATTTTCTTTTACAAAATATCAAATTTGTGTGCTAACTAGGGAGCAAATTTCTATTTCCTATGACTCGTTCTTCTTTATTTATTACGGACTTGACTTCTTCATATAATTTTGATGTTTTGATTTTGTTTTTGATGTTCTTTTTCTATTTCTATTATGAACTACCATGTGTTGTGTTACTGTGGTTATTCCTATTGTGTTCATTCAATAAATGTTCTGCTATGAACTGCACGTGTCAGTGTGTTGTGTTACTTGTATATTCTAGTACATTATATAAACTTAGGATTTTGTTGATTGATTTTTCTTCTTGATGATTGGAAAAGATGTGTTTCTTTTTTTATGATGTAATGATCTCTTGGTACATTTCGGCTATTAGGCTACGCAACTAGATAGTATGAAATTTATGGTTATAATTGTATTTTTTAATTAAATATATGTATAAAATATAAAATTTATTAAAAAATTCCAAAAACGCATATCCTCGCTTATGGTCCCGCATTCCTTTTATACTCTATGCGGTACCCTGCCCGAACGCATACCACATAACACATTTCAGAACATTGTATCCATAAATTCTCAAACCAACTAGTTTAATTCTTGTTTCATATTAGGGCATAAACGGAAACAAGCCAATTAGGGATTCCTGCATGTTATCTATGTACACCCTTGTCTGGGGATATTGTCCAACAATTGACATAGATGAATGAATTTGAGTTTTCGCAAATGCAGTTTGCCTTCGTTGGTATCAGAACATGAGATATAAACCCTAGGTCTAGATCCCATGATCCCAGGTAACAATCAAAACCCTAGAGGTGGCCCAACCCATTTATCCTCCATTGGTCGACCTCCTAAACCCTAGGTTTAGGACCCATCACCACCCTCTATTAGGTTCAATCATATCTATCAAATTTCTTTTACAATACACTGCTCGACATCGTTCATTCCACCGTAAGAATCTTCATATTCCTCGCCTGATTATCTTCTTCTTACGACACTTTTCTCCATCCATCACATAGTTTCCCTAGTCCTCCAGCAAAAGGAAAAAAAGCAATGTTCATAGTAAGCAGTATGTTGCAGTATTGCTGACCATAACAATACGTCATCGATCCTGTTCATGTGAACAGACGCCACGAGTACTACTCATTTCACCTCGAAATCTATTTGATTGGATGTATTCTTTCTTCCCCGCACACCATCCACAACTCGGGGAGTTTGCCACCACATCTTAAAATTTTCAAATGCCGAATCAGCCACCATAAAATTCACGTGCATCTATGGTTCCGATTTGGTTTTTCAGGATTGCACTTAAACTTCACCGACTTGAACAATACCACACATTGAAGATTTCCATGCCAAGATGACTGAGCTTGATGCTTGTTTTACGATGCAGGACACAGAGATTGCAAAAATCAAAGATAGGGTCATCAATTTTCACTGTGCCAATGGAGCACTTTCTACAACAGAACAACCAATATGATCAGAATTTACAAGACAATAAACGACAACCTCCACAACAGGAGGTTTTGTGCCATTGAACTTTTCACTAATCAGCCCATGCCTTGACCACAATGATATTTTGTATCCATATGTTCAAATTCCCATGGTTTATATAGGATGATGAAGATTAAAAAGATTAGAACAACAATGCAAATCACATAGAAGAAATTCTTGCTTCTCCACCATTCAAAGTGGCGCCATTAGTGCTCCAAGATCCATATTTCCCATTACTCTTGGATGCACTCGTATGATCGTTTGCAGAGGAAGCATGATATTTGACTGACCAATCTTCTTCACATGAGAATATAGCATTGGCTTCATCAACTTTTGGTTTTGATCTCGGGACAAGATCTTCGCAGTAGAAACGACTGATGTAGGACAAGATCTATTGTTGAGTAGAAATGCCTGTGGATGTTTCCAATTAAGATGTTCTTAGTTCTTTTATGCAGTTATTGTGTTTTAGGATTTATTATGCAAATGTTTCAATATTAGAGCTATATGTTATATTTGGGGACTGATTTATAAGTTCTCAAATTAAGTGGATTAATTCTTGTTTATAGTATATACCCATGTCCCTGGGTATATTCCACAGTTAATTTAGATTAATAATTTTGAGTTTTTGCTAACATGGTTGCATCCATCTGTAATCCAAAAATTCACATCCTTGTTGCCTATCAATTCATTCAACTGAAAATTTGACTCCTCTTGGGCTTTTTCCAGTCAACATGATAGTTGTTATACGTTCCCAGAATGAACCATATATGCACTGCTGGTAGTAATAGGCTTCATATTTTCCTGGCCCATGAGGTTGGAATGATTCACTCCATCGCAATAAGAGCACTACAATTGGGAAAGTGATGTTTACTGGCTTGTGCCCTCTGACAATGTGGAGGATTACTTGATTTAAGACATGTTCTTTAACAATTTTGTCAGGTTGTAAAAAGTGTCTTGTTCGATGTTGTTTCCTTGAATGAGTAGGAGATGCATTGACACCTTCCAAATTTGTAACTTAATTTACTGGAAATTAGAATTTAATGGTAATTCCTAGTCTGCTCCTCATGGAAATGAGATAGAAGAACCGATAAACACTTCCTAGTCCCAGCCAACCTGGTGGAAAGTGAACAACAAAGTTGATCCTAATCGTTGCCGTTGGCGACCATTGTCCCCTCACCGCAACAAAGGGAGAAAAAATCAATCTGAGACCTTATTATATGCATGTGCATTAGAACATCTTCCAGATGAAGCATGTTTGTGCATACGAACCTTCATGTCTACAAGAGGAAGGAACAGATAAATAGAGATGACAACATCCACATCTATCTTTGGAGCCATTTTGTTAAGCCCTTCGGATATGAGACTACTTTGGTTATATTTGGGTAAATATAAAGGCTCAGATATGACAGATTCAAAAGTAGAGAGGACTTGTAGTAGTATTCGTTTTGCATAGCGGATTTGCTGTCAGTATGTCCTGTAGCTCTCTCTCCCTCTTGTATTAAGGGCATGTTTGTTTGTAGGATTTTCCCATATTGGGTTGTATTCTGCAATCCATTATTGTAAATTTAATCATGAGGTTCAGAAAATTGGAGCTAATCCCAGGATTTCTGGATATATTGAAAATTCTGCAATTTTAACTCCATCAAAATTCAAAATTGTATTAAGCATAAAATTCTAGCTCAGATGGTCAATGGACAAAAAAAAAATCCCACATTTTACAAATCCAACAAACCAAACATAAAGTTCATCTTTACTTGATTTTGGGGATCCAGCATTTCACAAAAGTGGGATAGGCTGAATGCATGTTTTTGAATCCTGCGTACGAAACATGTCCCAAGAATCATGTTAATTGTGTGATTTTGCAGTAAACTCATCTTAATTGTCTGTTTTTTTACAGTTTAGTGTTTTTCTGGTTTGGCTTTATCTGCCATGTATTCCGGCTTCATCGCTCACATACTTTTGCTGGCTGCGACTACAACTGCAGCCAGTGTAGTTTTTCCCTCACCTGAAGAATAAAAATTTATGATTTTCTTATTCGATTTGCTGCACGAACATTAATATGATGTGAGGTTGTATAGTTCCTATTTTAAGGCTGCACTTCTTGATGCGAGGCTGAGGGGATGTATCTGAAATCTGGTTTTGAATTCTAGACCTTGTTTTAATCGGTAATATCCATCCTTATGTAGTGGAACTTAGGCATTTGTCAAATTCATGTGAGCATTTTAGAGGCTTGGGTCTGATACAAGCAGAGTCCTGATCAGAAATGAGATCCTTAATGTTTATTTTAAATCTCCAATTACAACTTATTTATAATATTCAATTGCTGTCTAGGTGATGTTTTTATCATATATTTTTTACAAGTGTTTTGAGCCCGTTTTTACCAAGTATGCCCCATTTTGATATGCTGCTTGCTGATGGTTGAACTTGAATGTACCTTCACTAGATGGGAGGTTCCTTTACTCTCTAACTAACACTCTCTGTGTAACTTGTAGAAGCCAATTGATATTAGATGGACAATATATATGTACACATAGAAGCCAATTGATATTAGATGGACAATATATATGTACACAGAATGTGAGAAAACATTGATGTGCATACCATATTTGTTAAGGCGGCAAGGCGGCACGGCGTTGGGGCTGGACGCCTTGCGCCAAGGCGCGACTAGACGCGCCTAGGCGGCCTTTAAATTTTTTTTTTTATATATATTTTATGTATATATACATGTGTCATGATTTTTCCCCACTCATATACACACATTGTATAGTTATATATGTAGTTATCTACATGTTTATAGTCGATCTCCCCATATATATATTTTATTGTATGAAAAAATAACCAATTACATGTCTAATATATTATCATTGACAATAATGTCAAGGACACGAAAAGAATCATTGTAAAGAATGTAAGAGAGTAATCAACAAACAAATATATGTAGTTATCTACATATTTATAGTCGATCTCCCCATATATATATATATATATTATTGTAGGAAAAAATAACCAATTACATTTCTAATATATTATCATTGACAATAATGTCAAGGACACGAAAAGAATCATTGTAAAGAATGTAAGAGAGTGATCAACAAATAAATATATATTTATTGTCATACATAGCTACAAGTATTAAGTAATGTAATCACTATCCTTCATAGCATAGCTACTTAGTACAATCTGAATTGAAGGTGTAAACTAAGAAAAATCAAATGTGTACTAAGCAGTGAATTAAAAAACGGCTAGGTGGGCCGCTTAAGCGCCCATGACCCTCATCCGCCTAATTTAGCCCCTAAGCGCCCACTTAATCATTTTGAACATAATCGCCCGCTTTTTGCCCGCCTCACCCGCTTTTTCCCGCTTTTGTTTAAAAATCCTAATGTAAGCATCTAACATTAATTAATTACATAGTCCAAGTAGTGTTGACTATAATATATGAAACTTGTATACATTAAATGTTCTATGATATAGCTAGTCCTAATTTAGAATGCATACTTTGTGTGTAAGCTGTAATAATTGGGTACTACTGTAATGCATCTAAGTAAATATCCTATTGCTCTATTATACTAGTAATGCATGATTAGTTTTACTGATTTCCTTGCTGCTTTTAGTGATTAATGATTGGTACTACTGGTTAGTATTACTTTAATGATTACTTTAATTCAACAATTCATAGTTTGTTATTTACAATTACTGATCTGCTTGCTGATTTTAGTGATTAGAGATTCTGATTAATAGTAAGTATTGATGAATATTTAGTTAATTATTGATTTGCTGATTAGATATGTATAGAAGTTCCTTATAAATATATTTTTTATATACACATACATGTAATTTTGTATAAAAATATATAAATTTTAGACACCCGCTTTTTCAAAAATCGCCCGTTTAATCGCCCGCCTACCGCTTAATCGGTTACAGGGTGCTGTCCGCACGCCTCCCGCTTCCCGCTTCCCGCTTTATGATACATTGGTACTAAGAGTATTAGATCCAGTCAAACAAAAAAAGAGTATTAGGTCCAGTCAAACCCAAAAAAGAGTATTGATCCAATTAAAAGTGATATTTGACACATAAAATAAGCAACACTATTAATTTTGAACATTGGTGTAGCCATATCAAACATTAAATAAGTGAATATACAACCAGACCCACAAAACTAGGTCACTGTAGCATTATAAATAAAGCGTCCTCGCCTAGGCGCAGCCCTGGGGCGCCTTGCCGCTTAGGCGACTGCCTAGGCGAGCACCTTGACAAGTATGGTGCATTCGTTGATATATATTGACTGCCCCACTTAGTTAACATGTAGGATTATCCATCTATTTTAGGAATGTTCATATGTTGTTTGTCTATTGTTTCAGGTACATCTATAGACTAACTGCACTCCATTATGTTTATGGATTTTGATTCTTATGGAGCCGAGCAACACACAATTATTGATAAGAAACGTGTAGGATTGTCATTCCTTTTCAAATTGTGTATACAATTGCACTTGGCTGGTTCATTAATGGCCACTTGATTTTATAGGATTTTGACTGTCACTGCAAATGTCTCATTGCTTGATTACTCTTCTGAAACGACTTATCAGTTCATTTTTTTACTACTGAGAAGTCTGAGATGCCGTGGAATTTCATTAAGTAGTTTCGTTTGTGATCTTTTGTTGTTGCATTTCTTTGCTGGAACCAGTGCTTTACCAGGACATTCCACTTTTCTTTTGCATCCTGAAATGCTGTACATCTGCTTGCCATCTTTTTTCTGCTCACGGCTAGATATGGTATTGTAGTCCGACTGTCAATAAGAAGTAGCTTCTACAGCTTCAGCCAGATTCATTGTCGTGCTTCTTTTGTCAACATTCTAGTTAGCAATACAAGTAGAGCATCCAAAGACTACGGCATCTAAATGCAAGTTGTATTGTGGAAGAGAGAATTGATACTGTGATCCTCTGAACAGTTTAACTACTCTGCATTACCTTACGGCTGTCTTTGCGATAAAAAGGTTGGCACAGTTCAGATTCAAATGGATAATATACATCTTTCTCGAGGTCTTGGTTTTTGTCTACTTCAGGGTTCTTACACATGGTTAATGACAAAACAAACAAACTGCTGAAATCATGGTGCAGAACTTCGACTTCGTGTCGACTTCGCCAGGTGTGGAAGTGGAAGTTTGTGGAAACTTCGAGGAAGTTTCGAGGAAGTTTAGACGCAAACTTCGACAAACTTCGATGCCATTTTTTGAAGAAAATGATGTGAATTTGAAGGAAACTTTAATTGAAAACTACTATATATGTTATACATCTATCTTATATATGTTAATTTAACACAAAACACAATTCACAACTCTCTAGCCCTAGTTTCAAGGGTCAAATGTGCAAAACACATATACAAATATAGTTCACCATATGTATTCTATACAATATACTACACCCTATCTAGGAAAGAGTGGCAACAAACAACATAGGAGTTGATATTAGAAGTTGTGAAGAGGGTTGGAGGCAACACTTATGCCTTATATGGCCTTTGGGACACTAGTTAGGATTAATGCTCTGGGTCGTCTCAACTTCGACCAAACTTCGCCCAACTTTGCCAACTTCGAGGAAACTTCGACAACTTCGGAGAAGTTGAGACGAAAATACACACAAAAAAGTCAACTTCGCCGACATCACTGAAACTTCGCCCCGAAGTTTGGACGAGGCCGGAGTATTTGGGATTCGACTTCGCCTATGGTCGAAGTTCGAAGTTTCGGCGAAATTTCGCCAAAAATCGTCGAAGTTATGTTCCATGGCTGAAATGCTTTTGTTTGTGCAAAGTGGACTTCCGTATTAGTAGCTTCTGGGCCAAACCTTTGAAACTAGTGATCCTGTCCTTGAGGCTATTTCGAAATGATAATGTATCTGGAATTCGAATAAATTTCAATCTCTTGTCCCTATTTTGAGTTTTGACTCACAAAATTATAGCGTACTCATCTCTTTGGACTGGTTCTAGGTGTAGGCATTAAAACGTAAACATCTGGGAGAAAGGAAGGAATGTGGCGACAGCTCAGAGCTGCTCAGCTAACATAAAGTAGCTTCTCAATTTGAGTATGCTGATAGATTACGGTTCTGCTCTTTGTCATCCACGGTGGGCATTGCTGAACATGTGGAATATATACTTAGCTGGTGCTCAAGCTCAATATGGTATTCGCATACGAAATAACCAAGCAGACAGTGGTCTAGTATATCTAGATGGTTAGGTACAGTTGGGATTTTGGATGGGGTAGTTGGGCATAGTGCTAGAAGTTGGGGCATGTTGGAACGCTACGTCATCCATCATCCAACCATACCAAAACTTTCAGCTATTTTGTTTGCCTAACAAATTGCCCTTATTGGTAGTTGCAGATATTATGTCACCTCATCCGTTTTGTGTTCGCACATGCAGATCACTGTTCGCTTTTGACATGTATTGATAATATGTCTTTCATTTTATACAAGCCAAATCCGTTGTCCGGAATAACTTACTTGTTTCATTTACTTTCCCCCCCATGTAATGTAAAACTTCTTTAATCGACTTATCCATTTTATATCTTAATTTTATCAAATCAGGAGTGGAACTGGCGATGGGGGATTGCTAATTTGATGTACTAAGGGTTGTAGTAGACCGTTAATGGCGGCAGCGTCTCAATTGCTGGCTTCAATAATATATATATATATATATATATATATAAATATAAATATAAATATAAATATAAATATAAATAAATAAATAAATATATATATATATATATATATATATATATATATATAGAGAGAGAGAGAGAGAGAGAGTCAGGCTAGAATACACTCGAGTGTACGGATCACACGAATACACTCAAGTGTGTTTGCATATCAAGACTATTTTTTGGAAACTGTAAACCGTTGATCTTCACCATAATACTATAACTAGGCTACATACAAATTTTGAGCCCATTTGGATGAGTGTAAGTCATTCATCCAAGGGCAACAAAATCGACGCACGAAACTAATTTGAAATGCATAATTTTTGCGGTCTTCGTAACATGAGCTATACATATCCAAATGTGCTCAAATTTTGCGTATGAGTTGTTCACAAGATGTTTAAGAAGATCAACGGATTAGATTTTCAAAAAAAATATTGCATCATGAAAAACTACTTGAGTGTATTCCTCTCCGGATACACTCGAGTGTATTCTAGCCTGACTCTCTCTCTCTCTCTCTCTCTATATATATATATATATAGAGAGAGAGGGGTTAGAATACACTCGAGTGTACAGATCAAACGAATACATTCAAGTGTGTTTGCATATCAAGACTATTTTTTGCAAAATGTAAACCATTGATCTTCACCATCATACTATAACTAGGCTACATACAAATTTTGACGCTCATCCAAGGGTAACAAAATCGACGCACGAAACTAATTTGAAATGCATAATTTTTGCGATCTTTATAGCATGACCTATAAATGTCTAAATGTGCTCAAATTTTGTGTATGAGCTATTCACAAGATGTTTAAGAAGATAAACATATTATATATTTGAAAAAAATATTGCATCATGAAAAACTACTGAAGTGTATTCTGCTCTGAATACACTCGAGTGTATTCAACCAAAAAAATATCTCTTCTGATCAGGAAAGTAATCCTGCTATAACAAAATAACTATTTTGATAAAAAAGTAATTATGCGACTAAAAAGTAAATCCATGAAAAATACACAGCAGATATGTATATAATTGTGTTTTTGAATCTGCTGTTGCAAACCTAACTATCTATGCATGAAATTTTACAGTTTACAATGTAAAGTAACCCTCTACATGACAAAAGTAAGAAACTCAAAAAAAAGTAACCAAAATAGGGGGCGGGTAGCTACCCGCACAGATATAAAAGATGGACCCTATATATGTATATATTCAAATGTAATAGTTGTAATATCTTTTTATGTTTTCTGTACGGGAAATTAGTTCTTAAGTGATCGACTGTTCTAACTTCAATTTTTTTTCTTAAAAGTGGTCTCATCTTTATCACCTGGTAATAAGTGATCAACTCATTTATAAAGCCTCCACCTAAAACCTCCCCCTTTTCATGTTATCATGCCCGCCTACTAATATACAAAAGGAAAAAACTAATTTAGCACACTTTTATAAAAATATTTACCAATATAGCACACTTTGTAAAATATTTCCCAAAATATCACACTTTGTGTGGAATCTGTCACTTTTTGTGGCGTTTTTAATTGCGAGATTGAAAATCGCCATAATAATTGACGTGTCTACTTTTAAATAAAAAAAATTTGAAAAAAAAAAAATAAAAAGCGCCACTTCATGTGACGTTTTTCATTTTTATCATTTTTTTCAAATTTTTTTATTTAAAAGTAGACACGCCAATTATTGTGACGCTTTTCAGTTCTGGTTATAAAAAAGGACAAAAAACCAAAATAGCACACTTTAATAAAAATATATACTGAAATAGCACAAAAGCCATCTTAATTTCTGAAATAGCCCACTTTCTGAGAAAAGCGCCAATAATTTTGGCGTTTTACTATTTCCAGGACCAAAAGCGCCAAAAACATAACATTTTCAGTTGAAAACACCCAAAACTTGGCGTTTTCAGGTGAAAGCGTAAAAAATTAGACGTTTTCATGTGAAAGCGCCAAATAGTAGGGGTTTTTCTAAAAACGCCAAATAGGCTGGCGCTGGCGGGGAACTGTGACTTAGACGCGAAGTCGATGGTGGATAGCGAGTGGACGACGGCTTCACATGCAACAGCGGTGATGGTTGGCTGCCGCCGCCATAGGAGTCTGGTGGAGGAGGGGACTGGAGCTGGCCAGGGTCTTGGGGAGGTGGTGATGAAGAGTACCCGTCCTGGTCCGGCGGTGTTGGTGAGCTTCCGTAGTACGAGTTGAGTGTAGGTATCAAGCTGACGACGGGGGATTGACGTTGCCGCCGCCGAGGCAAGCACCATTAGCAGGTGGAACAGAACCGCCCACATCGACCGTTGCACTGCAACTCAATTTATCTAAAATTGGTCGATGTGGGCGGTTCTGTTACACCTGCTAATGGTGCTTGCCTCGGCGACGACAGCGTCAATCCCCCGTCATCAGCTTGACACCCACACTCAACTCGTACTACGGAAGCTCGCCAACACCGCCGGACCAGGACGAGTACTCTTCATCACCACCTCCCCAAGACCCTGGCCAGCTCCAGTCCCCTCCACCCGACTCCTATGGCGGCGGCAGCCAACCATCACCACCATTGCATGTGAAGCTGCCGTCCACTCGCCATCCACCACGGGCTCCACGTCTAAGTTACAGTTCACCGCCAGCGCCAGCCTATTTGGCATTTTTGGAAAAGCGCATACTATTTGGCGCTTTCACATGAAAACTTTTAATTTTTGGCGCTTTCACCTGAACGCCAAGTTTTGGGCGCTTTCAACTGAAAACGTCATGTTTTTGACGCTTTTGGTCTCGGAAACAGTAAAATGCCAAAATTATTGAAGTTTTTCCCAGAAAGTGGGCTATTTCGGAAATTAAGATGGCTTTTGTGCTATTTCAGTACATATTTTTATTAAAGTGTGCTATTTTGGTTTTTTGTCCTACAAAAAACTCCACACAAAGTGGCGTTTTCAGACCAAAGTGTGCTATTTTGGGAAATATTTTACAAAGTGTGTTATGTTGGTAAATATTTTTACAAAAGTGTGCTAAATTGATTTTTTTTCTATACAAAAACTATCTACCTCCTTCACGTGAACCTCTTCCTTTCCGCTTTCTCCTTCAGGACACTCTCTCCTGCGCCTCCTAAAAATGTGGTGGTTTATAAACAAAGAATTGGTTGATTGGGTAATGGGGCTACAGATGTAATCTCGCAATCTATGTTTTATTATACAATTACTAATCTTATGCTGCCACTATATACAAGCAGTCAAGCATTAAAAGTGATCTTTCTGCATGTTACATCAGAGGACAAAGGAGAACCACTCTGAGGAGCGTAAACCCATGCGGAGTGCATAAATTATACCAGGGCATAAAAAAAAAAAGCTTAGCTGCTGGGGTCGGGAAATTCCAAAAGGCTTTGAAGAGGAAGCTCACCGACAGGCGAATGATTAACCCACAACATACGCATGTAGGTAGTTGGCAATGAACAGGCCCTGAAAGTCATTGATATACGTTCTTCTTTTGACATATGCTTATGTCCCTTTAATTATACAAGCCAAATCAGCTATCCTGAATATCTGGACTTGTTTCATATAACTTTTTTTATCATGTAAATTTGTATTTTTATCTTCAAAATTCTGGCATTCCACTTATCCATATCTGCTCCCCCTCGCCTCTCTATATGATTAGGGGTGGAGATGGCCACCCGAGGGGGATAGCTAATATATACCATGGATGGTAGAGTGTTAATGGCGGTTGCTACCTGTTCTTTTTTCTTGAAGATAAATCGGTTTTGCACTTCTTGGGAGTTTATGTTCCTATGTTGTGATTAATAGAATAGCGACCAAAGTTCCATATAGGCATTTCGAATAGCAGAAACGTGTTTGAAGTCCTGCACAAGTGCATGCATAATAGGGGTGTAAAAGGTGCGGATATAGTACGAGTCAACTCATACTCATATCTATTTAATTTAGCAGGTCCTGTCAAATTAGACCTGATTATAAACATGTGGACCCACACCCGCACATGTATTTGTAATAATAACGGGTTACAATGCGGCAGTTCCATATAAACATCATATCGTTTATGTAATGAAAATTATGAATATGTTTTATAAAATTTATTACATTGAGATTTACCGTTATGTAGGATATTAACATGTAATAGTTAAATAAAATAAAATAAAATAAAATAATGCTTCACATATTGAAAATTAGTTGAGTTAATTGTTTGCATGTTTGTAGTTATCGTCGTAGTGATCTAATTATGTAGCGTATCATGTTAGGAGCTTGACTAAATCTCGAGACGATGCAACATTTTAGAGATACAAGCAACCAAAGAAAGAAGCTAAAAAAGTTGTTCAGGAGGCAATGTCTAGATATTTTGATGATATTTATAAGAAGTTGGACACAAGAGAAATGAAAAAAGACATATAAATGACTCATTTAAGAGAAAGAAAAGAAATAGACTTGAGTCAAGTTAAATGCATCAAGAATGAAGATGACAGAGTGTTGACGAAGGACGATGATATCAGGAACCAATGAAGAATTTACTTCGATAAACTTTTCAATAAAGATATTGTAAATAATGTTAGAGACTTGTGTGACATGAATCCAAGAGATATCATATACACACAACGAGTTTCACTATTTGAGGTCAAGAATGTTTTAAAAAAGAGAAAAATGAGAAAGACATGCAGATCAGACAATATTTCCATTGATGCGTGGAAGAATATGGGGGATGAAGAAGTTATGTGGTTAACAAGTTTCTTTAACAAGATCATGAAGACCAAGAAGATACAGACAAGTGGAGAAATAATACTATGATCCATCTACAAGAACAAAGGTGATGTTTAGAGCTCCACAAACTATAGAGATATCAAGTTGATGAGTCACACAATGAAGCTTTGGAAGAAGATTATTGAGCAAAGGTTAAGATCTATAATGTAGATATCAAACAACTAATTTGGTTTCATGACTGGATGATCAACAACATATGTTATTTTATGATAAGGAGGCTTATGGAGAAGTATAAAGAAAGCAAACAAACTCTTCATATGATTTTTATTAATTTGGAAAAGACTTAAGATCGAGTACACATGGAAGTGTTGTGGATGGTTTTGAAGAAAAAGGGTGTGCCAATCCAATACATTCACTTGATTAAAGACATTTATGATAGCTCTACTGGAAGTGTAAAGACTCCTGGAGGAGAGACACCAATATTTCCAGTCACAGTTGGGGTACACCAAGGATCTACACTCAGATTGACGAAACTAATTAAAGATGGATTGAATGATAAAGTTGAACTTTGGGAAAAGATATTGGAATCCAATGGATTGATGATTAGTAGGGGCAAAACCGAGTATATGCATTATAATTTTAACGAATCTCGCAATGTGAATGGTGGAGCCAAGTTAGACATAATAGATGTACCAAAATGTGATAAATTTCATTACTTGGGTCCTATTGTTCAAATAGATGGGGATGTCCAAAATGACGTTTATCACATGATCACTACATGATGGTTGAAATGAAAGAGTGCAATTGAAGTATTATGTGATTGAACGATCCTCTCAGATTAAAAAGCAAATTTTATAGAACAACTATACGACCAACCATGCTCTATGAGAGTGAATGTAGGGCGGTGAAGAAACAAGATCTCAGCAAGATGAACGTGTTCAAAATGCATATGATTGATATGTGGGAAGACAAGAAAAGATTACTTGAGAAATGACTATATCAGGAATAAGTGTGGGTGGCGAGCGTTGAGGACAACTTGTGCAAATGCCGATTCAAATAGTATAGACATGTGCGATGTAGACCGATTAATGCGCCTATGCAAAGCAACGCTATTGAGTCAAGCACAATTAATAGAAGAAGACGAAGGGCTAAATTAACATGGGAAGAGCTTATAAAGAGAGATTTTGATTCTCTACATCTCAATCAGAATGTGACCCATGATAGAGCTGAATGAAAACGAAGGATCCATGTAGCCGACCCCAACATAGTTGAGATTGAGGCTTAGATGGTGATGGTGATGATCATGTCCCTATTTTGATTTTAAGTTAACATATGTTTCTCATGATTGTAATTAGAATAGTAAATTCTCAACTAGATAACTACTCTCAATCTTGTTTTAATTAGAGTAGGATAAAACTCAAATATTATATCAGTTAGACTAGTAAAGTATGATATAAATAACATATTAAGTAATTACTTATTTATATATAATGAGTACATGAGTTTAATGAGTCTGGGTTCAAGCATACTCATCAGTCAATCGGCTTATATTAGGTCTATAGATATGCGGCTCCACAGGTATAAAAATTGAGAGATGCAGCATGTCTTTATAGGACTTCAGATTACATGAGTTTACTCGTGTCCATTTACATCCCTAGTGCATAACGATGGCGCTGTGTCATGTTTTACCGGATGGCTCTGCTACCTTGTTGAGAAGTTTGCTTTGGATCTTGTTCATTTCAAACTGCCTACTAGTATTTTTTACGATGTGATACACTTCCGTTGGTGTAGCGGACGTGTCTTATACTTATTTTATATGACATTTAATCACAATACATTATTTTCTCCTCACTCTTCAAAATTCATCCCACTAAGGGCACATTTGGTTTGCAGGATTTACTGAAATCCTGTATTCTGTCCATCCTGCATTATTGAAATTCTGCATTCTCAAAATCCCGTAAAATAAAATTTTATGTTTGATTTGCTGGATTTTGTATGTGTGAGATTTATTTTTTTCGTGTCTACCATCTTGCCCATGATGGATTTTGGCGTCCGGGAGAATTTTGATGGAGACCAAAATGCGGGATTCCTATTATGTCTGAAAATCCCGGGATTAGCCCCATTTCTCCAATCCTGCAAACCAAACATAAAATTTGCTGAATTGGAGTCCAGAATACAATCCAATACGACAAAATCCAGGTAACCAAACATGCCCTAAGAAAGAGACATTGTAAACAATTTTATTGGATCCTATCAAGTTTTCAATGGGACATGTTCGGGCCTCGTGAAGAAAAAGACACGCAACCGTGTCTTCTTTCCCTGCTACAAATTTCCCGTCATCCTTTTGTGCGTCGTGGATATCAAGATGCATCGTGAACAACTGCATCCTTTTACAGAGGAATAATTCTAAACGTAACCGGCCACCCATCCGGCCACCCACCCGACGACGACTGAATTGGTGCAAAATCCAATGTAGAATAATTTTATTTATTTTTAAATAGAAGAGAAGTAGGTAGAAAGGAAACATTTATATTGCTCATAACTTTCAAACCACAATGAATTTTTTAGAAATAAAAAGTACTAGATTCATAATAAAATATTTTTCAACAAGATCAATGTTGACATACTTTGAAAAAAAAATAATAGGAGAAAATATAATATATGTGTTTTGGGTACAACAGCCCATATTCTGGGTACAACACCCGTAGTGTACAATTTGTCTCGTACAACCAACACCATTAAAGGTAAAAAAATAAAAGAGAGATAAAATGATTATGAATTTAGTAAAATGTTTTTTTATTAAAGCAATAAAGGATGAGGGAAGTAGAAGAGAAAGAAAATATTTTTGTCCATAACTTTCAATCTGGAGCATTTTTTTTATGAAATAAACTGTATTAAAATCTTTGTAAAAATACTTTCCAACAAGATTAGTGTTGACATACTTTGAAATAATGATAATATGCGAGAAATATAGTATTCGTATTTTAGGATACCATACACATGTTCTGGGTACAGACGTACAATATTCATGAGTACAATACACAACAATGAGTTTAGTACTGTATTTTTGAATGAAGGGGATCAAGGATTAGCTGTTCTTAAATAATAGTTGAAAGTACTGTACTTTAGTAAAATGTGTATGTTTTTAGTGAAATATAAATTAGTTTATATAGGTATGGTATGTGGCGTATTGACAATCTTTTATACATGGCATGTCTCGTACTGCACTAACACAATCATCAAATCATGTATTGTTGTTATGTCTCATACGTTACTTCTAATACTGTACGTCTAGTACTATACTTTATATTACAAAATGTGGTTGTTAGTACTGTAATTCTTATAGAATGTGTGTGTATCATTGTATATAGTTTTTGTCAAACGCTACATTATGAATGTATGCAAAAATTAATATAAATGATAAATCAGTAATGTACGTCTGTACGAATGTGAATACTTTAAAAAAAATAGAATGTGATTTTTGTCAAGGTTACATTCTGAATGTATACAAAAATTAATATAAATGATAAAATGTACAATACTTACTGATTTGTGACAAAATATTGAGTGTGAAAAATAAGGAGACAATTAATATTGCGTGTCTGTACATATTACGAATGTGAATATTAAAAAAAATATGGTAGTTAGTATTGTACTTCTAATAGTGTATTTTGTATTATAAAATTTGACTGTAAGTATTGTATTTCTTGTAGAATGTGTGAGTATCCTTGTATATGATTTTTATCAAACGCCACATTTTGAATGTATACAAAAATTAATATAAATAAAAAATATACAATACTTATGGATTTATGACATAATATAAAATATGAAGAAATAAAGAGACAATAAGTACTGTACTCGAATGGTCAATCTGAATACAGTACCCGAAAACATACTGTACTTTTGTATACTTCTGTCCTCTCTTAATATACTTGTAATATTATTTTTTCCAAAATATGTCAATATTGGTCATGATAGAAAATATTTTTCATAAGGAATCTGATGCTTTTTATTTTGAAAAAAAATCCATTCAGAATTAAAAGTTATGAGTAAAACCGTTTTCTCTCTTATTTTTGTTCTCTTTTATCTTTTCTTTCCATTAGGCTTTTTTGCCACATCAACAACGCCCTCCTCCCAACCACCGGGTAGGCGCTTCGGTGGAGGAGCGGAGTGTGTAGCGTTACTCTTGCAGAGTGCATTGTCACTCGTGAATGCTATATTCCCTCGGTGCCAACAGAACTTGTAAAACGAACACAATATCGCATGAACACTTCATATGTTTGTCCAACCATACATGCAAAGACGGATGCTGAGGTCCATGGCTTCATCAAATATGCAAAATTATTAAAAATACAATGCTTGAGTCCTGTTGTATCGAAATTCTAGAGAGATACAGTTTTTGAACTGAGTGGCAGAATCCAAAACAGAAATTCATAAATGTAAAACATAATGGAATATCCAAGAAATTCTGAACATATGTGTACATGCAACTAAAACAAAGCTGTAACAAAAGGCAATGGTGTTGTTTTTGTTCGTGCACTTGCGTGTGTGTTTCATTGTGTATTTACATTGTTTTCAGTTCATTAGTTCCACAAAAGATTACTTCAAAATTTCCGAAAATTTCACAATGGTCTATGTTAGTTATTCTAAACATAATTTTATTACCAAAATGATAACTTTTGGTAAATCATGAAAATTGGAAAATCAAACACAACCTAGGATCAGGTTGGAGCATGATTCAAGCATCTAAACCCTCCCATTAACTCATAACCCGTGGGAGATGCCCCAGATGCACTCAAAACAATAACAATAACAATAACAAGATCTACCCAAAGAAGATGGCATAGTGTGCCCATGTTCTACATGTCTCTTGGGAAAAACCTCACCACTAAGCACACACGAAGGGATAGGTGATGATCAGTTGAAGCATCACAATCAAATGATGATGTGGAGTAGTCTAGTAAAGTCAAGTACACCAAAGCAATATGAAGACCATGAACAAATCTCAATGTATTCATAAACTCCTGATGCAAACACTAAAAGAAGGAAATATGGGTACTGAAAATCAATAGTGAATCAGGACGAGTTGGAGACTAAGGAGGCTTTAAGAGGTGTCCTCTAACTCAAAAGGATCCCCTTAGAGACGCAAAGATGTTTGGATCACCATGTTAGAAAAGTTGTAGTGAGTAGCAAGTACAAGGGTATGGGAGAAGCACTATGACAAAAGAAGAGGAATTAGAGAGGAGAAGATGAAGTAGAGCCACAAGAAGGTTCTTGAACCCTACATTGGACTAAGGAGACTGGAGTTTCTCATATCACCTCATTGCATCACAGAGGAAATTGGGGTATCTTAGAGATATTGGGTATTTATTGGTAAAATGGTAAGGGAAGGGTTTTTAGGGTTTATAGATACTCAAGGAAGGCTGAGTTTTCTTAGGATATGTCTGTGGGACTGTTTATTGTTTCTAGGAGTTGGGATAGAGAAGAGAGGACATGAGATTATGGGGATTATTTGTATGTAGACTCATATATCATGTATGAAACTCGTTGGATTTGAGATGAGATAAGAAATTTAATGGGGAGAGGGGATAGAGATATCTAGGAAATAAGATCAGAGCTATTGTGCATATAAGACCCGAGTAGGAGACAATACATGGTCCATGAGAGCCAACATAAGAAAATAAACTATAAACCATGAGAAAAATAACAGTGGAGCTGGAATTATATATATTGTTTATATCATATTATAACTAGGGTAATTATTATCTAGATACTTTATTGTGTATTTTTGTTTATATCTACAAGGGAAGCAAATACCTTGGCTGATGAGAAAGATGTGAAACACTCAATTATAGCTTATACCACACATTCAATTTCATAATAGGTAATAACATATATTATAGTTGGGTCACTGGCTAACAAATGGAACATGAGTAGCTTATAGGATGAAGGATGGTGACATGCTAAGTGAGCAAAGAAGGTATTGCAAAGTTGTTGAAATCTCCATCAACAATCAATGCACCATCAAAAATCTAGGAGATTGAAAAGTAATCTCCACCATATGGAGAGGGTAGATGTTGTCCCAGTCAAAGATATTGAAATAAAATATCTAAAAAGAGAATGGGATATTAATAGGGATCCAAAATTGGAACTGATATAGGTCAAGTGATTGTGGAAGTTTCTTAAACCTAGAAGAATGCTCATTGTGGTTCAGAATGTGTTCCTAAACCATATCCCAATTAGTGAAATTTATGATATGATGATTTTTTATAAATACCAACAATGCACTTCATTACTACGAGGAAGAAAGTACTGGGCCATTTCCATTTCTTGTCCCTACACTAAAGGTGTGAGGATACTACAATGATGTAAATCCCTATCCCTATACATTGCAAGATATAATTTAAATTAAGAGAGCAAAGAGAATATGATCTAAGTCTTGATTCTTTCTGACATCTTGCTAGAGGTAAATAATTGAGTTGAACTCAACTCATGGATCCTCAACACTTTGTAAGTTTATAAAGAAATATTTTGATCAGAGTATATATAGGTAGCTATAGTTATTAAATGGGTGTCTTTTCCTCTTTCTTTTACCCCATCTCAATTTTTTATACACCCAGTAAACCTTAAATTTTATTTTTTTATATATCTATAGAGGATATAGATACATGATTATGATAAGAATAATAAGTCCAAGGTTATTGAAACTCTGAAAATAGGATCAATTGCTTGTCTAATACTTAAATAAATTCCATAAAATATCTTCTTCATGTGAAAACATATGGGGTGACAGGATCCATACAGTGAACATAATGAGACCCGTGAAGGTGGAGTCACCTCCATGTTTAAGTGAGAAAATATATAAAGTTAGAAAACTCTAAAGATGAATGTGATTAGAACAATCCCTGTCCCACAATCTTGGCAAGGCATCATGACTATAAATTCCTATCTGAAGGAGAAAAGAATTTTATCGAATTAAAAGTAAGCAAATGCTAGAACATGGATTTGGGCTTTATTCATGGTTAAAATATACATGATATTGGGGTTATAATAAACAAAGAACAAAGGGAATCGTTGATATCAAGTCTTATATCAAAATTCCACTTGATATCCAAAGAGGGGGGAGTGAAGAAGGATATCTACATCTTAATTTTAACATTCCCTTGCTTGGACATTATTGGAGTTGAAGGAGATCATCCTTCACTAGTTTCCGCTAAATAAGGTCAAGTAGGAACCCCTATAGAACCACATAACACTATGGTCCATGTATGCCCCTAACCTTGGGGGTTGGATTAGGGTTATTGAGACAGAAGTAAGTGGAGGAGAATTAATTTGGGCTTAGAGATTTCAAGGTGTGAACGGGTAACTATAGGTCATCTTTATATAGGTAGGGGGTCGATTAAGGTCAGAGAGGCTTTGGTCCTTGTATATATTTTTGAAATATACCAAAGCAATTCTTGGGCTCCCATATATTGCTTTCCCTTTGTGTACATAGATCTCTAAGAAAAATTTAAAAGACTCGTCTAAATGCGTTATCATGAAAAAGTAATATAAAGGTCTAGGAGTGGCTATTTGCCTTTTGGGCACATATAAGACCTTATTAGGATAACCACAATGACACAACTAGGATAATAATGTGTATTTCACAATAAAGTTTGAGTCTATAGAAGAGGGACCATGCTAGAAAGGTACCCACATTGGAAAATCACCTCGTGATTCTGGGATAAGAATGATGTGAATACCTATCTGGATAATTTTGGAGTCCTTGCAATTAAGGCATGCCTATGACAAGTACCAATATGTGCCTAAAATTTAGGGTGTGATTTTCTAAGACAGTTGGGCCATCTTAAATTGACAAGTGGAAATGAGTATGATGTTAGAATCCTATGTGACTTATTTGGTAGTTTAATTCCATAAAAGTTGTTTTGTGATGTATTTATTAAGGAAACAATCATTTTGGTTTGGGAATTCCCATATCTAGAATTTGATTTTTTAGTCCATTAGTTTGATCTTGATCACAAAAGAGATCATGGTAGTTACTCAAAGAATTCATATGATAACAACCGACCATCATGGTTTGGAATATTTAGATATTCATCATATGTTCAATTAAAGGTTTCGTGGTACGTTGGATTGATGGGAAATGCATAGAATGGTTTGTCAAGTCCTATTAAACATGGTGAAGATCATTTCACACGAAAAATAGTCATTGTACTTTCTCATTACAATTTGACCCTTAGTGCCCTCGGTCACACACACACACACACACACACACACACACACACACACACACACACACACACACATATATATATATATATATATATATATATATATATATATATATATATGATAAGACCATGGTCCTCATTCACATCATTTTATTATTTGAGTATGTTTAGATGTATTATTCAATTTTCTAGCACTTGGTTGATAGTTATAAAGTTCACTATAAAAATAATGTGTTTAAATCTAGATCAAAATGTAAATAGATCCTCAAGTTTGAAAAAAACAACCAATTGTAACATTTTCCCCTATCAAGATGGTGTTCTAGGCATGTTTTGTGAATAAACCCATGATGAGGGGTTAAGCCTTGCGATTGACCGCCATACATTTTTGGTCAATTTATGTTTTCCTTTTTTATATTTAAAATTTGTTTGATGGATGAACAATGGACATATGACTTAAATCAAGTCATTCCAATTAGTCATAGGTTTCTTACCTCAATAAGGCTTTTCATTATACTCACCTCAACAAGACTTGAAATAGTACTTATCTTAGTAAGGCTTACAAATGTTCTTACCTCAGTAGGGTTTAAAGCAATACTTGCCTTGGTAAGGCTTGAAGTTGAGTATGTAGTATGTTATGTAAGATAAAAATCGGATGATTGGTTGCATGCACAACTAGATTTAAACATGCAATTGGAGGCTGTGCGCCTCCCAAAAGGGCTTAAAAAAGAGGTATTTGTAAGACCCACTTAATTACTATCTAAGTAATTGAGGACTAACTTGGCTAATTATATGTTTTATTTGCTCAATCCTTGCTTATGTCTAACGAAATTTTAATTTTTTATTTTTAACTTGTTGATCTATGTTAAACATGTATTAGTTGACATACTTTGGGTTATTAAGTTAAACTCCTAGTCTATGCTTAATTAGGATATTAGGGCAAACTATGCATCATTGAAAGAATAGATTATATACATATTTTAATAATGTTCTTTCATACCTTGAGTCATACACTGATAATAAATATCTTAGTGGAAGATGATGCAAGATTCTACTTGTCTAGATTAGGACATACGAGGATTTTTTGGTGTAATTAAAATGATAAGAAAAAAATATCTTCAACACTATCAAATGATGATGTTAATTCATGATTTTAGTATATTAATTGTTTGAAACTAGAACCTAAGTTTTCTTGAAATCCTAGGGTTTTTGAATTGACTGAATACAAAACATGCCTAGCTAAAAAATCTGACTCCAAGCAACCCCTAGGGTTGTTTGATTTTGTTATAGAAAAACTACCTGACAAGAAGTAGGGTTGGACAATCCTTGTGGTTAAATGACCCACTCCACCCCTACAAAAAAAAACAAAAAACAAAAACCAACTGAAACTAGTGATTTGGATGACCCAAAAGTACATGGTTGGTAGATTTTCTCAATAAGAAATCAAATTGCAGTAGCTGCTGGAAAAAATAATAATTATTTGTACTTTATTATAAATTTATAAACATTGTAAACCATATATTTTGAAATATAACACACCTACACCTGTTATGACTTGACATATTATCTCAATAGAGAAATAAAGAAGAGAATTTGGAGTCTAGAGAGAGAGTTTGAGTTTTGGTGTTTTGAAGTTCTACCTTACTTTTGATGGTGGAATTGGATGGAAATCTAATGTTCGTTGGCAAGGTTTTCATATTCATAATAGTAACTAAATTACTTAATTTTCACTTTTCTCCCTCTTCTTAACACTAAGAATCATAATTCTTTCTCTTCTCTCTATCTTTCATGAGTTTCAACCTAGATGACGTGGATTAGGAGGAATATGGCGGCATAGATGAAGTTTCTTGAAGTTCATGTATATTATAATAAAGGGGGTAGTCCAAAATAGTTTTTGATGTTAAGGTGAGTGTTTTAAACCTTTTTTAGAGATTTCAACATGTTCTATAATCAATGATCAAACTGCTCACACTTTAGGCTATTGGGTAATCATATTGACGAGATTGTAGGGAATGAATACCATATATTCTAGACTCATGATTTAATTATTAAAACATGTTTATATTCACTATTGTAAGCTTCAATAAAAAATAGTGAATTAATAAGAAATAGTATTGTTTTATGCTAGCATTGCCTATAATTGGCCAAATGAGAAATATGCTTGGAAATTGAGAAATGTAAAATGAAACATAGTTTCCTAGTGATACATATTGAATCTTTTATGGATTTAATATGATTTATATGTGGGAACTAATTTTATGTTTTGATTATAAGTTTCCATTATTATAAATGAATATTAGGAATTAGTTCAAGCTGGTGAGTTATATGATGTATGCATGAAACTAACAGATTAATCACATGGTAATGGGAGTTAGATTTACTAAGTCTAATGAATAGCTTTAAATAGCCTTAGATGTATTTTTGACGAGTTTAATGTGTAGTTGGGGGGTTCATGATAAAAATAATGATTTGTTGAACTAAGGGGATTATTTTGAAATCTAGTATCCACTTTCGAGATGAAAATGTGAGGCAAAACCCTAAATCTTGATAAGATCTTGCAAATAGAAATGAGATGATATGTTATAAGAAGTATTATTTTTGCGGATATGATATGAGATATTAAGATATTCAAACCCTTATATACACTTCATGTCATATTTAAGACTTAGTGAGAAATTTTACATGAATGCACATATTTCCTCATAAATCATATGTGTTGGTATGTATGCCCAAAGAGCCAATCATATGATGAGTGACATTGAATATAACATAAAGGATTTGATTAATAATAATAAATGCAAGATTCTTATTCATTATGTTTCACTCAGTTATGAGATAATGAGGAAACAATGTGAATGTCTAAAGAATAACAATACTCAATGACGCATGTCTTCAAGTATGTGACTTTGACAATGAGATCATACAACTGTTAAGACTATGTACATTCTTGTTATGTCCCTGGTCGGTTGTGCCTGTGGAAGACAGATAGACACTAGTAACACTTAAAATTGGAGTGTGGGTTGGTTGATGACAGAATCTCATTAGTCATGATATGTGATATCAAACCAAGCACACAAATACTTGTTAGAGAATAGTGTATCAGTCTACCCACCTTGAGAGTGACACATGGACACCATGCTTGATTGTCATGGTCATCTCTCATAGTGAAGGTGGTGATTATGGTTCTTAGACCTAAAGTTACTACACTCATGACATGTTCTTCGGTATGCTTTGAAATCATCAAACATAATCTTGAATAAGGGTTTCCATTCCATAACAGTGATGATTGGGTGACTGTGACACATGGGGACAAACCGTGAGTGATGTAGATGGGATTTGTCCCTCCTACTGGAGTGTGATATCATGGACACTTGATAAACAAGACTGAGAAATGCATGCACATGCATGTGTGAATCAATATATGATATTGATGTCACATATATCTCAAACAGTATGCTCTAGTTCAAGGAACATGGAGTGAACATTGAGAGGATGACGATTCCATACCTTGAGTTCATTCTGGATATCAGAGATAAAGGAATTATATGATCACTGCAACACCTTACATAAATTGTAAGTTGAAGTTGTTCTCCAACTTTCCATTCACTTAGGTAACACTGATGTGCGACTAGGCATCACTCTTTGTTTGTGATGTCATAAGGTAGTTATGGACCTTCACTACCAACGTGATATGGGACCTATAGGGTCACACATAGGAACTCATCTAGAAGAGGAGTTTAATTATGAATGGTGATTGGATTTATTAGTAAAGTGTTTAGGTATTAAATTCATGCAATAAATCAGCTGATTGGACTATAAATCAATCGACTCAAGTGTTGAGATGGTTGTTTAGAGTGTCAAGTTAATTAGAAATTGAATTGGCTGAGTTCTACTTGAATTAGGGCACCAAACGATCGACCCAATGGGTAAACCAATCGACTCAGGTTGGGTGAGATAACAGATTCACCTGGTGAATCAATTGGCTCGGTCATGCTAACCAAAGGTTCTAATGCTTTCCTAAATTCATGAGAAAAGTTGATTGTTTCACTTGCTTAATTCAATTGGTGCAAGTAATTAATGTTTAGCATTAATTGGAAGTGGATTTTTAATTCATATGCGATTGGGAAACATGACGAACCACTGTGCGAACCAATTGGCTTGCATGTAAACCAACCGGTTCAACACTTGCATGTTTTGAAAATTCATGATCTTTAGGTCCCTTCCACTCCCACACAGACTGGTAACCCAGAGCCTAACCCCTCCTATAAATAGAAGGGTACTGGAGGCTCTAAAACTAGGGGTGTAAACGGTGCGGGTACGGTGCGGGTCTGGCCATACCCATCTAATTTAGCGGGTCCGGTTCCAGTTCTAGACCCGCATAACATAAAACCTGGACCCGCACCATACCCGTACCCGCAATAATAGCGGGTATGCGGGTAAGCGGTTCTATAAAATATGATATTGTTTATGTAAGAGAAATGACTATGTTATATATATTTAACACAACAAGATATTGTTATCATATAGTATATTAACATGTAATAGCTATATTAGACAATGCTATATTCTATACAATAAAATTAATTGAGTAATTGTTTACATATTTGTAGTCATGATCATAACATTTAATTTATGTAGAAAGTAATGTAGATTAGTAGACATTTTGATTTTGAGTTTACATATGATGTTCGTTATTGTAACTAGAATAGTTAATTCTTAGTTATATGACTAGTCTCAACCTTAGAGTAGGATATAATCTCAATAATTATATTAATTAGACTAGTAAAGTATGATATATATAACATATTATTTTAGTAGTTACTTATGTATAGCGGGTACACGGGTCTAGCGGGTCTGGGTCCAAGCATACCCATTATTGGACCCGCTTATATGCGGGTCCAAGGGTATACGAGTCCAAGGGTATGCAGGTATAAAAAATTAGACCAGTGACGGGTTTTTTAAGGGTCCGGATTTGCGGGTCCGCGAGTCTACCCGTACCCATTTACAGCCCTACTCAAAACACAACTCATTTTCCTCTAATAATTGTTGTCCTCTCTGGTTGTGGTAACCAATAGAGAGCTCGAGCAAGTCCTACCTGCTATAGGAAGGGATAACAAGGGAGAAATAACTGCAAGAGAGCAAGTTTGTGACTAGTACACCAATGAGAGGGACAACTCCTTCCCGTCTATTCTACCAAAACAAAAAGAATTCTAGTTGGTATGTGTAGACTTCTCTAGAGGTGAGGTGGCCTTTACCCATCGCTAGGAGAGTGACATCAGCATGTAGTCTGTGGTGAGACTAGGAGCTGCCACAGGTGTTGTTCCAGTCTGTCATTTGTGGTAAAGACCAGGAGCTGTACAAAAACCATCTATGAGCAACTAAGAGTTTCTGTAGATGAGCCCCAGTGAAATTAGGAATGCTCGACTACTGCAACAAGTTATAGTCATTGGACTTACTCCAGGACCAAGTATGAACTTGTTAAACCATCCTTCACAATACATAGTTGTTGATGCAATCTTGCTGTCATGGAGAATACATATAGTAAATTCTTTCCATTTTTGTTGCCTACTCTAATCCGATATCTCCCAACAGTGGTATCAGAACCACATCAATTTACTATGTTCTGGGATAATCGATATGATCAGATTTTGGTTTATCATGTTTATATGAGGTGAATATTCAAACCAATTCATATATGTAACTGATTAAATACCAAACATAGTCCCATATATATATGTATATATATACATATACACACACACACACACACACACACACACACATATATATATATATATATATATGCAATTTACACCCATCTCCTTAAAAGTGATTTTTATGATGGATGTATAGCATGGTTATGGCCTATAATCAAAATATCTATGTGTGGTTGGATGGTTTGGTTTTATTCCTATTTAATCTCAGTTTGCAGACCGAGCGTCTACCTTCTTCTTCCCAATGTAAACATTAATTATTTCCTACCTTTTCTCCCCTTAAATGTAACTCGAGGTTTCTCTTTACTATATAATAAGTTTAATAGAAATTTGGATAGTTTCTTTTCTTACAACGACGAAGATGATGATCAATGTTAGGCGAGCCGACCGTTCCACATGGCGAGCTGATCGATTGGAGGACCAACGAGGACAGACCACAAGAGCAAACTGACTGGATGGTGGTACCAACCTACTGTCTAGAAGTGTCCAGACATCGATTGGATAGGAGGCCAACCGATCGACTCAGTGACCAACCATCCAGACAAGAGGCGAGATGACTGGTTCAAGGGTTGAACTGATCAACCCGGATTGGCAAGCATAGATCTACACCAACAACAGGTTCATGCATGTGATGTTGACCTAGGTTGTAGTATTTCCTTGTGGCTCTAGGGAGTCACAATAGACGTAGCCATAACCATTGCCTTTTGTTTTATATTACATTTTTACATTGTGGGATACAACATGTATATTATACATACTAGTATATGGTAATTGGATATGTATATGTACTTATATATATATAATCTCTCAATCAAACATATTAAGTCTTAGATGCTTTCCATTAGCAGCACACATGAAAAGCTTGATCGACTAAGCATCGGCATCCCCAGGGTGGTGCACTATCTATCTCGTGGAAGTGTGATGGTAATAATATGGGCTCGCCAAACGGGGTACATTATTATCGTGTCGACTTTTAGGTTAGGCTTAACTCTCTGCTCTTTATGAGATGGAGCACCAGAAGCATGCAGATAATTATGACAAAGAGTTGCACATAGTCTATCCAAGAATTGCATATGATGCAACTGGAAAACGTTGCCTACCTTAATGATTGATTATGGATGCTGGCGTTGTCCGAGTAATAATTGAATCATTTTGGATCTTGGCTCATTAGAAGATTGTTCACTGATATCTTCCAAATTGATAATCGAGGGTTGTAAAATTGATCAAAATAATGAGAAGAATATATAATTATAGACCTAATTAACATCATCAATTTTAATTAAATCAAATAAAATAAAAAATGGGTTTTTGACAAAATTGTAAATTCTTTTGTAGAATCAGATGGCAACAAATAACAACCACTTTTCTCTACGATCAGTCATTGAGAAGGACAAGCTAATGGAAACAATTCCACATTTGGTTTGGGACGTTGAGAATTGTTCTCACACAGGAGTGCAAACTCCATGTCTTGGAGACACCAGAAGCAGATGAACCCCTTCTAATGCACCAAGGGCTGACAAGGATGCTTACAAGAAGCATATTGAAGATGCCATGGATGTCAATTGTCTAGTTCTATGCTCCATGAACTATGAGTTGTAGAGGAAGCATGAGAACATGGATGTTATTGAGATGGTCACACATCTCAAGAACATATTCCAAGATCAATAAAGACAAGAGAGATATGATGTCTCCAAGGTGTTGTCCAAGTGAAAAATGGCAGAAGGAGATCCAATAGGTCCTCATGTACTCAAGATCATTAAGTATGTGGAGAACCTAGCTAGACTGGGATTCCCCTTGGGTCAAGAGTTGGCCATTGACATGATTCTATAGTCCCTTCCAGAGTCATACATTTAGTTTGTCATGAACTACAACATGAATGACTTTGACAAGCCGTTGTCAAGTTGTTGGACATGTTGAGAACAACTAAGGAAAAAATGAAGAAAGGCAAGCCCAAGTCTGTGATGATGATCAACAAGACTAAGGGGAAGTCTAAAGGCAAAGGCAAATCTAAGAACAGTTCTAAAGATATCCAAAAGCCCAGATCTTTAGATCTCAAGGCAAAGGGAGGAGTAAAGAAAAGAGGCGATTGTCACCACTCAAGGCATTGGAAAAGAAATTGCCCCCTTTGGTTAGAGGAACTAAAGAAGAAGAAGAAAGGATCAGAGGCCTCCACTTTAGGTATAAACGTTATAAGATAAATTTGAATAGTTTTTCATCTTGGTATGTGATACCAGATAGAGATCTGACATATATGATGTGCAAGATTTGATAAGAAGTAAAGCCTTTATGAAAGGACAAAGATGGACTATGCAGAGCAAGAGTTGCTGAAGCTTTAGTCTACATTTAAATTTATCTTAGCCCACTGGGCATGTAATATATTTAGACAAACTTCTATTTCATCATGCCAATAAATAGAAACATTTACTTTATGCATCTTGTATGACAAAGATGATAAATAAATAAATAGTTATTAATGTTTGCGTTTTAAAGATGTGATCTTATATGGAAATGTTTATAATGTAAATACCAAAGGAATATATTTGATAACTCAAACAATCTTTAGCATTGCCATCTAATGCACATCCGTAAGAAATGCATTACTAGAATACATATTGATGGTATCTAAACTCTTTTGGTTATTGAGCCAATACGAGACATGCAAGTCTTAGTTATTAGCACTATGACACAACACCCTTTACTAGATGTAGTGGGAGGATATGCATTCTATTTGATCTTATACATGTTGATGTATGGAAATCTTATAGAATAAATGCTAAATGTAATTGTTTGTACTTCATTATATTAATTAATGATCTCACTGATATGTCAATTTTTATTTTGTGAAATACAAACATAAATCTATTGAACTGTTTAAGTAGATTATAAATGAAGTATAATTTGATATAAGAATTAAGAAACTTTGATATGATCAAATGTTAAAATAGTTTACATCAATAGTTTGAGAACCTCCTAGACCATGACAATGTATCACAAGTCATTTGAACATAATGATATGTCATAAAGAAGGAATTATATCATGATCGGTCATGATGTGATTATCATACTAATCTAATCTTCTCCTCATCGATATATATACTTAACACTAAAAAGCAATGTACCATCTTAAATGGTTTTAAAAGACATAATATGTGATATGATATGGGAATATCCCAGTATGTATTAAGGATAGAAACCCATATAAAGAAAACAATTATTTAAAAGATTTATCCACAAACCATGATTTTTGAATGTTGCTATTAATCCCAATATAATAACAAAAGTGTTTTGTTGATAGGATAACTGAGTTCCAAAAGAATCAATGGGAGTAAAAGTAGAACTCGAAGGTTCGAGATCAATAAGGACGTACAATGAGAACATGTGAGAATCATAAATTGTTATGAAATCTCAGGTTTCTCATGTAGCATAGAACATCATAGTTCTAGTAGAACACATCTGAGATTGAAAGATTGCGAATCTAACAACTCAGATATGTTGGTCATAAGATGATGAGCCAACATGTCAACTGGAAGCTATTGAGAATTATAATCTGAGTATGGCTCAAGGCCATTATGGAGTCCATGTACGCTAGCAAGGTGGGATCTTGTTAGTACCACCTTAAGGGGTAAAACCCAAAGGGTGAAATTGGGTTTTCATTGGAATACCAACATGGATAACATATAAGGACAAATTGGTTACACACATTTTCAATTTAGTTCAAGTTGTGAACATGAAGAAATTCATTTACAATTTATTGTGCTTGTTGATTGTAGCTAGTATAGACTGTGAGATTTATCATAGGAATTTTAAAAACTAGATTCCTTAAAAGGAATACATGAAAGAATGTGCACGTGACATAACCTAATGTTTTATGACTTCAATAATGCAAATAGTCTCTATAATCTACAAAGTTCAATTTGAGAAATTGAAACAAGCATCTCAAAGATGGGATCTTGACAAAATAGTCAAAGAGTTTGAATTGAGATAAGACACAAAATGAAATCTGTGATTACAAAAGATTTAGTGGGATCATATATAAATATTTCACATATGATGGGGAATAATATATCAATATTGTAAGTATTTAAACTTGGCATGAAAACCACCTTCAACAATGAAGGATTAGGTGAAACAACCTATGTGATAGGGATCAATATCTATAGAGATAGTTCTTAAAAGTTTCATAACCTAAGTTTGAGAACATATAATAGAAAAATGTTGAATGAGTTCAATATAAAGGATTCATTGCGAAAGAATCCATATTGGTCTCTCATGAACCCTTAAATTCCAATCCTTGTGAAGAATGGAAAGACATGAGTAAGATGCCATGTGCACTAGCAATGGGTCTATCATGCAATCATCCCATATAATCTTGTATGTACTGGACATGACAAGATGATTAGTTTCCAATAAGGGTTATTGGAATGTCATTTAAAGACATACATTAGTACTTGTGAAGTACTTTAGGATAGGTTGCTAGTTAATAACAACAAGGAAGAGTTGGGTGTAAAGGGTTACAATGATGCAATCTTCCAGATTGACAAAAGCGATCACAATAAAATTTGTTTAATAATAAGAAAAGAGTTATGAGTTGGAAGGGTTTCAAACTACATGTCATTAATTCTATTCTATAATAGAAGTCGAGTATCCTAGTGTTATGAACATTGGAGTGGATACTATATGGATCTATAAATTCATGTAGATGAACTTAAAGATGTTCCAACCATTGATGACACTATAGAGATACTGTGACAACAATGGATCTACTGGTGAGGCAAGGAATATCAAATATCATATTACGTCAGTTCCATCTCATATGAGAAATCATACAACAAAGAGATGATGAACATGCAATATACCGACCGATAGCAAAATGTTGCTAACCCGTTGGATTAGCACTTACGTAGCAGAAACATGATTTCCATGTTTAGATAACCAAAAATAAGATTCACGGGTGATTGACTCTAAGTGCAAGTAGGAGTTTGTCGGTATGGTATTCCTAGAGAGCTAATCATATGATGTTTGACATGGCATATAAAATAAAGGATTTGATTAATAACAATAAAGGCAAGCTTCCAATTCATTATGTTTCACTAAGTTATGAGATAGTGAGGAAACATTGTGAATGTCTAAAGAATGACAATACTCAATGCCATATGTCTTCAAGTACATGACTTGGACAATAAAATCATACATATGTTAAGAGTATGTACATTCTTGTTAAGTCCCTGGTCAGTTGTACTGTGGAAGGTAGATAGACACCAACAACACTTAATATTGGAGTGTGCATTGGTTGATGATATAACCTCATTAGTCATGATATGTGATATCAAACCAAGCTCATAAATACTTGTTAGAGAACAATGTATTAGACAGACCCACCTTGAGAGTGACACATTAAAACCATGCTTGGTGGTCATAGTCATATCTCATGGTGAATGTGGTGATTGTGGTTCTTAGACCTAAAGTTACTACATTCATCATATGTTCTTCGGTATGCTTTGACATAATCCAACATAATCCTAAATAAGGGTTGCCATGACGGTGATGATTGGGTGACTATGACACATGGGGAGTGACTATGAGTGATGTATTTGGGATTTTTCCCTCTTACTGGAGTTTGATATCCTAGCTACTTGATAAGGGAGATTGATAAATGCATGCACATGCACATGTGATTCAATATATGATATTGAGGTCACATATATCTCATGAAGTCTTCTCTAGTTCAAGGAACATGGATTGGGCATTGAGAGGATGATGATTCCATGCCATCAAGTTCATTCTAGATATTAAAGACAAAGGAATTATATGATCACTGCAATGTCATATATAGATTGTAGGTTGAAGTTGTTCTCCAACTTTCCATTCACTTGGGTAGCACTGATGTGTGACTAGGAACCACTCTTTGCTTGTGATGTCATAGATAGTTATGGACATTATGGGACCTATAGGGTCACACACATAGGAACTTATCGAGAAGAGGAGTTTAATCATGAATGATGATTGGATTGAATATTAAAGTGTTTAGGTATTCAATTCAAGCAATGAATTAGCTGATTTGACTACCAACCGATCAACTCAAGTGTTGAGACGACTGTTTGGAGTGTCAATTTGATTAGAAATTGAGTTGGCTACGTTTTGCATGAGTCAGGGTACCAACTGATTGGCTCAGGTTGGGTGAAATGATTGGTTCACCTGGTGAACCGATCGGCTCGATCATGCCAACTGAAGGTTCTAATGTTTTCCAGAATTCATGAGAAAAGTTGATAATTTCACTTACTCAATTTTATTGGTGCAAGGAATTAATGTTTAGCATCAATTGGGAAGGAATTTCCAATTCATATGCATCTGGGAAACATGGAAAATGACCGATTCGCTAAGAAAACGGATTGGCTCGCATGTGAACCGGAACGCTTGCAGGTTGCAAAAATTTAGGATCTTCCGATCCCTTTGACTCCCACATAGACTGGGAACCCAAACCCAACCCTTCCTATAAATAGAGGGGTACTTGGGGCTTCTCAGAACACAACTCAATTTTCTCTAACAATTGTTGTTCGATCTGGTTCTGGTAATAAATAGAGAGCCCGGGCAAGTCCTACCCGCTAAAGGGAGGGATAGTAAGGGATAAACAATTGTGAGAGAGAAAGTTGGTGACTTGTAAACTAATGGGAGGGACAACTCCTTCCTGACTGTTCTAATAGAATAATGCGAGTTTGAGTTGGTTCATGTGGACTTCTCTAGAGGTGAGGTGCCTTCTCCCGTCGCAAGGAGAGAGACTTTGGCCTACAGTCTGTGGTGAGACCAGGAGCTGCCGCATGCACTGTTTGAGTCTGTCGTTTGTGGTGAAGACCAAGAGCTGCACATACACCATACAAGAGCAACTAGGAGTGCTGCAGACGAGTCCTAGTGCAACTAGGAGTGCTCAACTACTGCAACAAGTTATAGTTGTTGGACTTGCTCTGTGATCAAGTGTGAACTCGTTAACCCATTCTTCCCATTACATAGTTGTTGATGCAATCTTGATGTCATGAGGAATACAGATAGTAAATGTTTTTGTTTCCTCTATCTACTCTGGTCTGGTATTTCCCAATAGTATACACTAGGTTTGGATGAAATATTTGATGTGTAATTACTAGAAGAAATCCTAATCAATCCTTATTTTATTAAATTATTTTGCTACGAAATGTAAGGTTGCAATCTTTATTACCAAAAATTCCACTACAAGTGAAATATTTGGAATATGAGAATTAAGAATATAGAAAATAATGAGAATGGTACAGTGTTTGGAAATGATAAGCTATGTAAAAATAAAAACAAAATGAGGGTAGGAATTTTTTTGATACGTTTTTACAAATAGAATTGAATAAACATGCTATAAACCATCTAAACTTAGTAGTTATTCTAGGGTTTGAGAAACCCTAAGATCATTTTTATGGTTTAGTTAATGTTCCAAGTGCTTATTCACTTCAATATGCATACTTATTTCTTGATTCTAATAATAAATAGGGTTTGTGGAAAAAACCTAATTATAGTTAGTTGAGAATCAATTGCAATTGAATTCACTACAATTGAGATTGTATAATAGTATTATAACATGAGAATCAAATAAGTAGTTCAATAGTTGAATAAATATAGAGAAATCAAGTCCCCATGACTATTTCCAAGGATATGTAAATTATGATAACTAATGGATCAAATTCGTCAAGGAGAAACACAATTTTCATACAACACTTAAAAATGAACTTTGAACACTTTAAAATGAACTTTGGTAGTTTGGTTCGTGGTTTCATTAGATCCTAAAGCATTTAGACACGTTCAAAGTATAATGATATAATGTTAATCGAGAATTAAGGCCTACCTATTGCAATGTAGGACCAAGATTTGAGGTAAATGAGGTAGAGATGATAAAAAATAAATGGTTGAAAATTTTAAAATTGACTTTGGGTCACGATCTGCTAATATAGAAGTTAGATCAAATAATAGATACTGAATACCAGAATCCAACCAACTATTGTTTATGTAATCTTCCTAGTTTGACCAAATGGTCTTATCAACTATCAAATTATTGGCTCACGAATTGGTATCTTGTTCTTGACTGATGATTGTCAAGTGGGATGAATCTTCTTGAAGGCCAAATGACTTCAATCAGTCAAAAAACTATTAAGAAGTTGGTATACATATCAGGAACAAGGTATATTTTTCCAAAAGGGCTTGAATAATCATTTTATAAGTAAGAACTTATACCTATATATACGTCCAAATCATTCCTTAGATGTTACATAAATATTGCGAGTTTTGATAGAATAAACCTTTGATGGAAGTTATCATAGATTTACAAGAGATTATTCTTGTAGTTACTAGGTAGGTTTATGGCGAGTCTATGTTTTGACCCCATGTTCTTATTATGCGTTATTTTCAAAATCTTTAAATGGATCTCAAGAAAACTAATTGTTCTATTTTCTCAATTTTATCTCTATTCTAGAGTAACTAGAATATATGGTGATTGGAATTTGGTATTGAACCCATAAGAGTTTTCTTATCAGATCCAAACTTTAAGATATTATAAAGTCCTAGAGGTGGCTTGGTATTTCATGCAACACTATATTGTTCAAATAATTCAATTTCTTGAATATTTATTTTCTTATATTGAGCATCAATGACATAAGGCTTGCCATATTATTTCTCCACTTGTACTTGATAATGGAAAAAAATATATAAATGAATTATTGATTACAAATGTATTTCAAAATTTCTAGAAAATTTGAAATTAGAGTTCCCAAGTAAATATTAATTGTGTTATATTTTTTTATATAATGGTTGGCATGTTTCTATATTTGATAAATCAAGCTCTCCTTTTTTTTCTATTAATATATAATATATTTACAAGAGTGTAGCATGTACAACTTGGGAGATCAAACTCTCACCAAGTAAAGAAGAGAAATCATATAATTAGCATAGTCAAATAGACACATGATTGACTAGAGAACAAAAGAGAACCATAATGGATCAAACAAAGTGGACCAAATAGTCAACCAGATGGATCACGATCCATCTTATCAACTGAGGTAATAAACAAATAGTATAAATAGATACTTGGAAAGTACCATATGCAAAATGGAAGCCACACTCCAATATCGGTTAACCTATTTCACTTCAATATGACATCTCAAGGAGAATAATTGCATCTTATAATAAAAATCATTAGATACTAGATAAGCAGGGTCACATATGACTTCAAATTTCCATCTCACAAACAAGGCACAGACTACACAGAACCCATCCATTTCATGCTCAATAACTGAGGAGGATCATAGGAAGAACCAATTTATCATAAACCATAAAAGCCAGAGGCACATAAAGCCAAGGCAATATTATGTCCATCAAAACAAAACCTATAAACAAGGAACAAATACCAAAAAAGAGTGAGAAATTGATTCACAAAGTAGAAATCAACCAAAATTTTAGGTAAGCAAGGCAAACATTCTTTAAAAGATTCTATAACTCATCCACTAAGCACTTATTATAATCATGAACATGACTATTTCTGTGACGCCCCATGCTAAAAACCACAAGATAACTCAAGGCTAACTACGGAAATAAAACTTAAACAAACAGATTACCGAAAAAGAGTAGAAATTAAACCATTTTCATTAAGCCCCCAAATAGAAAAAATATTTACAAATGAGTCCTTTCATGTCACAAGGTAGTTACCATGTATGCCATCAACCTATTACAAGAAAACCTATCCCAAACACATATATGCATATCCTTTATATCCGTACATAAAAGGACATACAAGCCAAACCATGTTTGCCATCTTTTAACAATAAATATCTAAAAAGAGTTCCAAATTCACATGTCTCTAATTGGTCTAGTAGAAGTTGATGTGAGAAATATATAATTTCAACAGCCCCAATATCATTATACAATGTGAATAAAAGACAATTTAAAATGGAATCCAATTTATAAGAAGGAGGATTAATATGTAAATATTCAGAATTTAAGTCTCAAGAGATTGCTTCAATTGGATTGTATCTTAAATGGGTCAAATTTGAGTATGTTATAGTAAATCCAGGGTTTCTAGTGCCTCTCAGTACATCATTCCATTTATCCTTTTTCTTTGCAACTCATAAAATATTTGAGTGTATCAACATCATAGCATAAGAAATATTGAATAGATATTTCTTCTACTAAAAACCACTATTCATACAAAATAATTTTGCACTAACAATTACTGAGTAAGAATCAACATAGAAACACCATTATTTCATATTTGTACCTCGCACTTATACTCGTGCTACCTTATTGATCTCAGATTTTTTCTCACACGAGTCTAGTTAGAGCTTCAGACCTCAAGATCTTGTCTAAAACCACCCTTCAAAAACAAATAGACCCTAAAAAAATTGACTAGAGGTAGAAGACAAAAAACGAAGGTCAAAAATGGCTTTTGGTTTATGGATTAGATGTCATCATGGTTAAGAACAAAAGGAAGAAGAAGATCTAAGGTTGAAATGTGCTTCCAAGCTAAATCTAAAAGGAACTCATAGATTTCCATTGCTAGCTATGTTCTTCCTTATTGTTGCTCTATGAGAGAAGACAAACCAAAATGAACCTAGTGAATCTCATTCCATTGATTTTCATCTAATATTTATAGAGGTCTAAGATTTTTTCTTGATTTGTTTGCATGGGCAACATCCCAACCCAAACCACAAGAAGGAAAAATAGGTCAGTTCTTCCTAGAGTTTGGAATAATATATGATACATATAATACATATCAATTGAAAATGTGGGTTAAACCTTTAGTTGGTACTCTTTGGATTGATGCCTTTGGTAGACGATCCATTACTAGTATCTACTGATGGTTTGTGCAACCATCGGTTGCTCAAACTTTGGTAGGCACTAGCCTTTGGTATGGATGACTTTGTTTGTCTCCTTCGAATGTAACACCTTTGGTTGATGGCCGTCAGTGTGGCCTTCGGTTGGTTAAACCATTGGTTTGTTTTACCTTTAGTTGATGCTCATCAGACAAAACCTTGGTAGATGCTCACCAGTCTATCTTTCGGTTGATGATGCCTAGACAAAACCATCAGAATGTACTTACCCACTAAACCTTTGGTTTATGGTTGACACTTCCATCAATCTACAAAACCATCGATGTAAGGCTATGTGCAACCACCGATCTGAGAACTAATCCAAACCTTCACTTGATAACCATCGGTTTCCAACCACTAGTATATAAATGTCCTTTAGTGTCGGCTATATAAGCCTTTTGGTGTCGGTTTCCAAGCGACACCCAAGTGGGCGCCGCTAAAAGTATACACTTTTAGTATAGGTTTCATATCCGACGCCATAACCCTTCCTGCCACCAATAAAATGCGCCAACAAGGGAACCATAGGTGTCGATTTATATCGACAACCGACACTATATCCCTACTAAAAGACGTTGGCTTTATACTAATAACCAACGCCATACCCCATCCCGAATAAAAAAATCAGCCCCCAGAATGGGATAAAGACGTCAGTGTTGTACTAATAACTGACACAGTAAGGTTTTGTTGTCAGTTTTATACTAATAACCGACACCTATGTTTTGATTTTTTTTCTTATCAGTTTACAGGCCTGCTGTTCGGGTGGTCAACAGGATGTAGAACTTGCAGTTCAATTATAAATTGTAGGTTTACAACACCCTTTGATTTCAGCCAACAACAGACCACAAACCTACAAATTTAACAAGGATAGACAACAATTTATGATCATGTGATTCACACACATGTATAAGAACATTTAATTCATATTATTTTTCATCACACACATGTAGAAACCAGTAGTTTCATTTCAAATTTCCACCATTTTCACACATATTTAGCAACTTGCAGTTCCATTCATTTCATCTCTTTTCACATTCAGACACATGTAGAAACATTCATGTATTCATCTTCACATTCACACATATGACAATTCAAAAAAATTCATTCAAACATGTATATATAAAAATTTTACATGTCATCAAATACAAAAATAATTATGAGAACAAAGTTTAAAAATATCATTCTTTATTATTATCATCATCGTCATTATCATCATCAATATTCCAATCATAATAAAAAATTCTCAAAACTTGTAAGGCTTTTACCCATTGTTCTCTTACATCATCTAATTATTCCATCATATAGGGAGTATGTACATCTAATAACTTTTCACCTGTAGTGAAGTCACTAGTTTTAAACACCTACAAAGAGAATGACGTATATATATAATTAATAATATATAATAAGATTGATATATTTCATATTATCTAATGAGACTATATATAATACATGTTGTATGGTATCAATTTCCATTGCAACATGTTTGATAATTAGGTCCATATATTGCATCACATAGTATGCACATGCCCAACCATTTTCTTGTTTAGCACACTATAAATTGAAACATACAAAATGTTCAAAAATACAAACAAGCACAGTTCACATAAATAATATATACATTGGAGTGGGGAAATTACTTTCACATTCTCCCAAATTAGTAATTGTTTCTTTTTCTTGGAGATGTTTCCTCCAGCTTTTTTGAACTCTCTTAAAGCCCTACATGTTAATGTAACACATTAAATTTCATAAGTAAATAGTAATGTAATAACAAATGTTAACATATATAAAAATATAAAATATTTCTCACGTGAATAATGGCCTTTTCATTGGGTGTCCATATAATGTGTCCAATTCCTTCCCCGCAGGATCTAGATAATAAATAGTGAACATCTTGTGGACAATAACCAGTAAATCCCAATGCCTACCACTAGAGGTAAGAAAGTTAAAATTAATAACTCAAAATCCACAATAAAAATGTAATTTTCTTAAGTCCAAATTATAAGCAAAGTAAACTTACTCAACATTGAATGGAGCTATTATCACCGACTTATTTTTTGTACCAAAATAATTAAAAGTGACAAAGAAGTATGAGGTAACTCATGAAGGATCTTTATCTATGAGACTGATCAAAGATGGAACTTGAAATCCCACATGGGAAAATGAAAAATCTTTACAGATCGTGTGTTAGTGGCTGCAAAACATATATTATGTATGCATTAATATATAAGAAACCAGATCACCGTATATAAAATAAGGTATATGGTTGTATAAACAATATCTCACCATATCCATAGCTCTATCATAGATGTATTCATCCAATCATCGAAACAACTCCAAAATATCTTGTATAAATAGATTGTTATCGTATGATTCACCACATACAACATCCACTGGAATAGAAACTTTTATAGGACAATTTGGGTTATGTTAGCCTATCCATACTGCCACACCCTTACAATTAGGACCTAATGAGGTGTATAGGTCCCTTGGAAGCCAACTAGGTACTTCAGGAGGTGGAGGTGGAGGTCAAGATGTAGCAGGTTTCTTCCTTTTGATCTGTACATATAATTTTAGATCAATTGACTCATATAGACACACTAATAAATTAATGTAATGTAAATTTACCATACAATATCAGTATAGATGACATTCGTATTGGGCCACAATATCACTCCGCCTTCTTCTTCACCAAGCATTTCAGAATCTGGGTGGGCATATGGCAATGGATGATCCCTCCAATTGGGGAGTATATGTATTGGGCTCACACAAACCACACCATATGGTACTGAATTCCCATGAAACGTGTCCCCTGGAAGGGGTGGGTAAGCCTCGGCCTCTGAAATGATAAATTCTTTTCTTTTTAGATGGCATGGCTTCAACCCCTACAAATTTACGTAAAGAATGTTATATACATATATACATAAACATATCATCTTCAAAAGACTAGCTAATATGTCATAAAAATACTTACAGCGGACGTGCTAGGTGGTGGGTCTATATGATTACTCTCAACCTCTATAGTAGGAGAAGAGCGGCACACCACAGGTACTGTCTGAGTGGCGGTTTGAGATGTCTGCCACTTGCTAATTGATTCATGGAGTCTCTTATCAAGTGCTTCCTCGACTCTCTTATTAATTAACTCATCTACCTATACATGGATAAAAGAAACACTAGCTTCTGATTATTGAATTTCCTTTTGCAATAATATTCTAAAAAAAAGAATAGGTTACCTCAGCTTGTGAAAATCCCACTTTTGGGATAGGTTTGTGATGTGATGGCCCAAAGAACACTTTTATGGCCACACCAGCGCCTGCACCCCTAACACATCCAGGATGCTCTGGGTTACTAAGAGCAACTGTCAATTCATCTCTTATGCCCTCATGGATGAACTTGTCTTGCTTCTTCTGCTCGTGAAGCTCCCACTAATTGCCATCTACAGAAATTGATAAGTAAACATAACAATAATCAATATCAATTGCTCTAAGAGTTGAATTATACCATTTTTGTAGCCGCCTCAGCAGTTGCAGACTTGGTTATATGTTCTTTCTTGTTTTGCCTCCCAACTATCCACATAGCATGGTGAGGCAGAGGTGCGGGAGCAATAGTAGAGGACTCCACAGTCTCCTGAGTAGTAGCAGATTGAGCAGTAGACTCAGCTTGTAGTCTTTGGTGAGCGCCTGCATAGCCTTTTGGACCCATCGTGTGGTCATGCACATTCAGTGCACCCCTTGCTCTTTGAGCATCACTGATAGCCTTGTTAGTAAGTACATTGATTTGGTTAGTAACACTAAAGGTTAATCTTGAATAGGTGAATACATAAGAACGTATATTAATTAAATTGGGAGTGGCACTTAATACCTTGAATTCATTAGTTTTTCTTTTGGTAACAAACTTCTCCTAGTCATTGGGGTCCAGGTAGTTCCATTGCTCTGTGGTTTATTTCTTCCTCTTTTCAGCATCTTGAATGTAATCTCAGGTGAGATTTGTCCTATAGTTCCTTAGGACCCTCCCACAGTGTTGCATCACACATTTACGATGCAACTTTTCATCCAATTCAAATGTACTCTGCAAAATAGAATTGCTATTAACTAGTATCCTAAAAATTAGTAATCTACAAAATAGAATTGCAAATAATAATAACTCACACATAGTTCCTTCCCTACTAAGTCATTCTTCCCCTTAGGAACTTTATGCCAAGATTCTACATTAGGATTACAATGGCTACGAGTAAGAACCCCAAGATATGAAACAAACAAGTTGTGGTTCACTCCAACTAGATTTCCTGCATGATCAAAATCCATAGCCAGTTTGGGTCCATTGCCTCTTTGTTGTAGTAACTTGTTCATCATAGTGATTCCCCTCACTTTTTCAATTTTTTTGCTTCTCATCAAGTGCCCCAAGTTCTACAGGGGGTACATCATCAACCTAAAATTTGACAAAATAAACACACTTATAGGATATAACTATAAATGGACATATAGATAGAAATATAACATATATTTTTAAAACTTACATTGTGAGGTGGCGCATTGATATCCTCACCCTCAAAGTAATCATCATCACAGTCATCATGCTCAACCATCAGAAATCAAACCTTTAGCATTTGACATAACTAGAAGATAATAAAACATATAAAAAATATAAACATGCATGCCTCTAATATTGCGATCTTTTATCAATTAACATTCCTTCATTGTGATCTCCGTGCACATACAAGTCATCATTAGCTTCAATATTTGGTGGTGTTGGCAACCCAACTGAGAATGGAATGGAGTCATCATACTTATCATAGTACTCTTCTTCATCTATAGGATCTTCAATGAACTGTCTTTTACCACGAAGAACAACCGACCATTTATCATTTGTAGGATCATCGATATAAAATACTTGTTTCTCCTGTGATGCCAATATGAATGGTTCACCCTTCTCGCAAATATTTTCAAAGTTCACTAATGTGAAACCCAATTCATCCACTATAACTCCTTTGGTGTTATCAACCCAGTTACATTTAAAGAGTGGAATTCTAAAATCTACATAGTCAAACTCTCATATGTCTTCAATGACATCATAATATGACATTTTAGCTTCATGTGGACTCTTATCCTTTGCACTTGCAAAAAACAATGAATATGCTTGAAGGGTGACCCCACTATTTTGGACGACACTCTTATCATCTTGATGCTTTGTGTAATATGAGAATCCATTTATGTCAAACCCTTCATAAGACATAACATTCAATTTTGGTTTAAAGGTGAGGCATTTGATAGTTTTAGTAAGATTATTTGGTGTTTGAGATAGTTGATATAAGACTTTATCTTCAAACCACTTAATAAATGTCTTGTTATGCTCTCTAGCAAGCCACATTGAATTGGCTCGAGGATATTGTCTCTTGATAAAATTGGTATATTCCTCGATATAAACACTCACTTCATCGATGTTGTGTAAAATATACAAGTGACCTTGTTCCAACTGCTCACGGATGATTACTTTCATCCGTGATCCCAAAATTCCTTTTCCAGAATACTCCTCAACATTCTTATCATTAACATGAGCATCATTACTACTCAGAAAGTCATTGCAAAAATCCATAACCTCTCTCGACACATAACCCTCAATAATACTCCCTTCTGGCCGACTACAGTTTTGAACATCACCTTTAAAAATGCTCATGTATCGTTCAAAGGGATACATCCAATGTAAGAAAATTGGTCCCAACATTTTCACTTCCCTAGTCAAGTGGACAACAAGATGTACCATGATATCAAAGAACGAAGGAGGAAAATATATCTCAAGCTGACATAGGGTAACAACTATTTCTCTTTGCAATTTATCGAGAGTATCAGGGTCAATAACTTTGCTGCACAAACTGTTGAAAAAGAAACGAAGTCTGGTGATTGCAAACCTTACATGCTTCGACAATATAGATCAAATTTACACGGGCAATATTTGTTGCATTAGAGTGTGACAATCATGAGATTTAAGACCTATCAACTTCAGATATTTCATTGATACCAATATACAGATGTTGGATGAGTAACCCTGTGGCACCTTAACATTTACCAAGAATTCACAAAAAGCTTTATTCTCCTTTCTAGACAACATGTAACAAGCGGGAGGTAAGTATGTTCTCTGATTGCTACTAACTACTTCTATTAATTTTGTCCTTATTCCCATTTCACATAGGTCCATTATGTATTTTATCCCATTTTTAGTCTTACCTGGTATATTCAACAGAGTACCAATGACGCTATCACATACATTTTTCTCAACACGCATGACATCGATACAATGCCTAACTGCCAAAGAACTCCAATAAGGAAGATCCCAAAACATTGACTTCTTCTTGAATAAAGATTTGTCACTCCGCGTGGACATGGTACATTATGATCTCTTACCAAATTCATTGGAAAAGTCTTTTACTCTTTCATAAACAACCTCCCCTGGTATAGGTTTAGGTGCACTCCGTTCCTCATTCCATCCATTGAATGCTTTGCACAACCTACGATACGGATGGAATTTTGGAAGAAACTTTCGATGACCACGATATATAGTCTTTCCACCATGTTTTAGTCATATTGAATCAGTGTTCTCTTCACATACAAGACACACTTTAGATCCTTTGACTCTATATCCAAAAAAATTCACATATGCTGAAAAGTCATTAACAGTGTAAAACAACATAGCGTGCAAACAAAATGTCTCTCTTCGTGAAGCATCATAGGTCATCACACCTTCACCCTAGAGTTTCTTTAAGTCATCAATCAGAGGTTCAAGATAAACTTCGATATCATTTTTAGGTTGTTTAGGGCTCGATATCAACAACGACGACATAACGTACTTATTTTTCATACACAACCAGGGAGGAAGATTGTATATAATAAGCATAACTGGCCAACTGCTATGTTGGCTGCTCAATGTCCTGTACAGATTAATCCCATCTGTACAAAGCCCAAGTCTTAGATTCATGACTTCTTCACCAAATTTAGAGTACAATAAATCAATCTTCTTCCACTATGGGGAATCAGACGCATGCCGTAGGATCCCATCATTATTTTTCTTAACATATGCATGCCACCTCAAATTCTTCGCATGTATCGGATTAGCAAACACGTGTTGAAACCATGATATTATAGGTAGATACCACATCACCTTGGAAGGAGAACCAATTTTGGACCCCCCAAAGTCATCAATTTATACCTTGACGCACCACATTTTGGACAATCTTTCAAATCTAGTCCTTTTGAAATAATACACAATCATTCGAGCATGCATGTATCTTCTTGGCCTCCATTCCCATGGGGCACAATAATTTCTTTAACTGGTATGTTGAGATTGGTAGCTCGTTTCCTTCAGAAAGAATTTCTTTCAACAAAGACAACAATGACGTGAAGCTTTTGTCGCTCCATCTATTGTTAACTTTCAGCTTATACAATCTCAACACATCACTAAGCTTCGTAAACTTAGTACAACTTGTATATAATGGTATCTCAGCATCATGCACAATGTTTCTAAACATGGGAGGTGGATCAGTGTGCTCTACCCCACAACTATCCAACATCGTATCAAAAATGTCTACTGGAACTGGTTCGTTCGCATCTATGTCATCGGAGGCAATTTCTTCTTCCACACAAGCACTGCTATCGACATCCACTGATTTCAGGTTTGAAATCTCTCCATGCCACTATCATTCTATATAGCCTTGTACAATCCTGTTGCACATGACATGACTTTTGATTTTGTCACCAGTGCTGACTTTCAAGTTATTACTGCAATGCCTACATGGACAGTAGAACCTATCTCCAGGTTGTTTCTTATGTTCCTTCGAAAATCTAATAAATTGATCAAGACCAGAAATAAACTCTGGGGTGCAACTATTTGTAATGGAAATCCATGATCTATCCATTCTATGATCAAAGAGAAAACAAGTATATATTAGGGTTTAGGGTTAAAAGATTAGGGTCTAGTGTTAAAAGATTAGGGTTCATGGTTAAAAGTTTAGGTTTTAAGGTCTTATATATAATAAATGTGTACCACCTATCCCATTATTGAACACCTAATATCACTAGTAAGTGTATAATATATTTTGGGTTTTCAAGAAAATTTCGGCAGCATTTTCCTGCTGTTCTCCAAGTACATATGTACTTAGAGAACAAACGAGGAAATGCTACCAAAATTTTCTTAAAATCCCAATACACATTATACACTTACATCCTAAGTGAGATTAAGTATTCAAGAACAGTCCTAAACTGGGGACTATCCAAGATTTACTCCTAATGAGTAAATCATGGACGGGTTTCTAGGCCAACAAATACATGTATGTTGTCATTCTTATACCTGCAATCCTAGTTTCATCATTCTCATATATAGTCTTACCGCCATGTTTTAGTTGTATTGAAGTAGTGTTCTTTTCACATATAGGGCATGCTTTGGATCCTTTTATATTGTATCTAGACAAATTCCCATATGCTAGAAAGTCACTAATAGTGCAAAACAACATAGCATGCAAACAAAATATCTCTCTACGTGAAGCATCATAGATCATCACACCTTCTCCCCAGAGTTTTTTCAAGTCATCAATCAGAGGATCAAGATAAACATCGATATCATTGATAGTTTTTTAGGGCCCGATATCAACAACTACAACATAACATACTTATTTTTCATACACAACTAGGGAGAATATATGTGTCCAAAATTCAGGTTTATGATTCATATCAATTCTGTGTAAATATAAATGCATAAATCCATAAGTCACATACATCTAATAATCATTTCATCACATAACATCCAATATCCTTATTAGTGTTCATACAAAAATTCACATTCATGTTTCTATGCTTAATGAGAATCGATCTCTCACACTTTTAGATATATTCACCCAATCATTCATTACATATTTTAGATATTTTCCCCATTATAATCATATTTTTTCTCCTACTAATTATCAATCTTAGGTTATCATCTCTCATCAAGTATTGATGTTTCTCATTAGACAACTTGGTTCTAATAAGATTTGGGTTATTAATAACCCAAAATTTCAATTCATCATTTAGGAATCCTACCTAATTAGAAAGCCAACACATACACTATTTAACAACTAAAAAAGAAATTTGAATTAACATTTTACCTTATGTATGTTGTTATCAAGTTGTTATCTTCACATGTATAATATTCATTTAGGATGCAAGAAATGGGAAATATTGTCATTTAAGTAAAAAAAATAAAAAAATACCTCAGTCTGCTGATGACAATGGCCAACAGCAGCAGCACAAAGGAGCAGTAGTGATAGACACAAAAGAGGCAATAACGACGATGGTGGCAATAGTGGCTGCTCCACTTGCGACAACGGCTAGCTCTAGCGACGGAGGCGGAAATGAGCTCCAGTGATGGTGGCCGAAAGCTCCAATGATGGTGTGCTTCAACTGTGACAGTAGCAGCAAGCTTCGATGATGGCAAGCTCCAACAATGGCGGCAGTGGTGAGAAAACTAGGGAAGGCACAACAACTCAAGAAGAGAAGTGACTACGATAATCGCTAGAGCAATAGCTCCGCAGCGGCGGCGAGGGCGGTATGGTGGCGGCAATGGCTAGGAAGCCCAAGAGTGGCAATGGCAATGTCTAGAGTAGAAGAGAGAGCAGTGGCAAAGGAACAAATCTCCGGAGCTAGCTAGGTCGGGTAGAGAATGAAATAGAGAATGGGGAAGGGGAGGAAATTTTGCTATTCTTAAGTGGCACATAGGCGTCGGTTAAAAGAAAACTGAAGTCTATACACATATTTGTCGTCGGTCCTACCAAAAACTGACACCTATGTGAAACCATAGTCGTCACTTTCTAAAAAATAACCCGACATCTATCTACATATTCTGACAAAAAAAATTAGCAAAAAATCACTCAACTGAACCTGATCGTCGGTTATTCAGAGACACCGACACTATAGACCTCTGGGGAAGAGGCAATTTTTTGTGTGGGGACATGGCGCGAACATGTACTGTGTCGGTTCTATGAGAAGAACTGACGATCTATGTTATAAACCGCTTGTGTCGATTCATTTATAAGATACTAACACTAAAGACCACTAGAGTACATGCATTGTTTTGTGCAGGGGCATGGCCCGAATAGATGTTGTTTCAGTTTACCATTAACCGACGACATAACTGTAACAATTTGGTGGGAAATTGTGGCACCAAATTTTTGTATTTTGTGCGCCACATCGGACGTCGTTTCTACTACAGGAAACTGACATTGTATATAAAAGCGGTACTCGTGTTTTTTATGTGGGTAGGTCCGTTGCTCATATGTGTCAGTTTGCTTTAGAAACTGACGTTGTTGTTTCTTTGTGTCTATTGTGCAACTGACATTATAGATCATATCTATACTAGTGAACTCTCTTAGGAAACCATCGTATGTCAAGCTAAGAAAAACCTTCCATCTTAATTTTTCAGTTGTAAGTCAATGGAAATCTTGTTGAAGACTAAAAAGGTTACAACTTCTTCATTTAACCTTTAATTTGGTGCATTCTTGTTTTTATGGATTTACACTTTAATTATCTACATTTATATGCCATGATATCATTTAAAATAACAAAACTAAAATAGTCCACAAGCTAATCAAGATAATAACAAGCTAAATTAACACTAGGGTTATCTTTTACTCAATGATTTCCAGTTAAGCATGATACAGTTAGGAACAATTTCTCCTTCTAATTAAAAATTATATCCCAAAATTCCTATAAGAGAAACAGATACTTATTATGCATCCCTGATTCTAACTCTCACGTAGCTTCTTCTACTCCATGATTCCTCCACAAAACTTGCACTAGGGGTATCTCTCTCTTTTTAAGCTTTCAATTCTTATGATCCAACATTTGTATGACACTTCTTCAACATGGATACATGAAACATATCATAAAACTTGGCTAGCTCAAGAGGAAACTCAAGGTTGTAAGCTAATGGTTCAAGTCTCTGAATGAATGGATAAGGGCCCATGTATCTAGAACTATTCTCACTTTACAAACATTAATATACCTTTCTGTGGTGATACTTTCAAATAAACCTCATCACCAACCTCAAAATGAAGAAGTCTACATCTCTTCTCTGTATAGATATTCTATCTATCCATTGCAGCCTTCAACTATTGTTTAATCATAGATATGTTTTCTGTTATTTCTCCCACTAATTCTAGACCCAAAATCTTCCTCTGACTAAGTTCATACCATCAAACAGTACTTCTACACTTTCTCCCATACAAATCTTCATTGGGAGACATACCCAAACTAGAATGATAACTATTGTTACATGCAAAATCCATAATACTGAAGTAGTCTTCCCAACTACCATTAAACTACAAACCACATGCTCTCAGCATGTCTTAGTTTGAACTGTAAGTTCTAACTATCCATATATCTATAGATGAAAAGATGTTCTAAACTTCAATCGTGTTCCCAATGAATGATGCAATTGATTCCAAAATCTAGATGTAAACTTTGGGTCTCAATATGATATTATAAAAATTAGTCCATGTAGCCTGACTATCTCATCTATATAAATTGTAGCTAGCTTTGGTGTACCCCACATTTTCTTAATCAGTAGAAAGTGACAAGACTTGGTTAATATGTCCCCTATTACTCATATAGAATCCAAACCAAGTTGTGTCCTAGGTAACCCAACTACAAAGTCCATAGTGATATGTTCCCACTTCCACAAATGATTAGGGAGTGGTTGTAGGGTGCATGCTAGCTTCTAGTTTTCAACCCTGACTTGCTAGCAAACACCACACCTGGATACACACTCAACTATATATCTCATCTTTGTGGCCATAAATACAATTTCTTGAGGTTGTTGTACATCTTGGAACTGCCTGGATGCATTTCATACATAGAAGAGTGAGCTTTGTCAAGGATCTACATCTTTAACTCATATGGTACACCAAATCTATCATGCTGATACAACATCCCATCGTCTGAATATCTGAACTTTGTCATCTTTTGTTTTTTTGTGGCATGCATGATTTTCTTCAAAACACTATCATTCTATTAAATCTCTTAGATATGATTATAAAACAAAGGTATAACTTGAATCTATGCCATAAAACACCTTACTTAGATACACTCAAGTCTAAATTCATCTATCTCATTTTGACTAAAAAATCTCTTTTTACACATTCCACAGAAAATATTTCTGCATGTGGTTCTCATTTCCTACTCAAAACAACTGCCACAATATTGGCCTTCCCATCGTGGTCATCAATGATAACATCATAGTCATTTATAAGCTCCATCCACCGTCGTTGTCTTATGTTAAGAAACTTTTGTTCTTTAGACTCTGAAGATCAGTAAACACCAGACACGACTACCCATAGAGACAATGATGGCATGTCTTTAAGGCATGTGCTACAGCTTTCAACTTCATATCATGATAGGATAGTTCTCTTAATTCTTATTAAACTATCTATAAGCATAAGCCACCATGTTTTTTTCTTGCATAAGATCACATCCTAAACCTATTCTGGATGCATCATTGAACACCACATAACCTTTACCTTCTTATGGTAGGATCAAGATTGGTGTTGAAGTTTATCTTCACTTTAACAACTAAAAGCTTTTCTCACAATTATCATACCAAACAAAAGGAACAATACTGTTAAACGTGTAAGAGGGGCTAATATGTAACATCCGATTTTCTAAAACATATAATTCACAAAGCGGAAGCATAATCTCATTGAGAATGTCACAAACATGATATTAATTGCATAAATATATAATTTATTGAACCAACAAAGGATACAATTTCAATTTCTCACATCTTATTATCATAACATGAAACTTAAACTTGAAAGGCATACATTCTTCTCATAACTTGAAAATAAAAACTAAAGGGATTTCTCTATCATAGTTGGCACCCCACAAAAACTTTTCTTCTTGAATAATTTCAAACTAGTCCTTGCATATTAGATAGATCCATGTCTCTTATCTTGTTCCTTACTTGTGGGCATTGCACCCCCATCCATGCATCAAACAAATTGGTAAGTGCGATTGAACATGTTATATCTGTTAAAAAAACATGTAAGTGAAAATAGACCTTAAACATTAAACATTGAAAAGGGGACACAAATTCTTTTAAATCATTTCTTTTATCTTGACTTATATAAGAATCCTCGGGTTTTGCATTGAAGTGTCTCTTCTCTTATCTACAGAAGTACCTCTTGGGTTGCATTGAAGTATCTATTCACTTATGCACTGAAGTACCTTTTAGTTTTTCTCTGAGGAGCCTCATAGTGAGGATCTTTTATAAGTTATCTTTTATCATTATCATTCTCTTGAAAACTCTTAATTATCTCTTACACTATATACTTGACTTTACTCTTAATGTGCATGAAATAGGATGCAATAATATTGACAATAAACATGACATTTAGTTTATTATAAATTCATTGACTTATAACAATAGAAACAATAAATAATGCATTCACAACATTCATTGCACATATATACTTGAACTCAACCAATACTTGTGTTCAAAGTGCATCAACCACTTACCTTTCTTGAAAAAAACCTAGTTGATCTTCTTAGGTTGATGAAACCCTAATATACCTTCAAGTAGTTGTCAAACCAGTGCCTTCCATATGCGTGATTCACATTATGACATCCTCCAATAATCATTGAAATGATCATTAATCCTCAAAATGTATCATCTCCTTATAGATCAACACTCTTATCATTTTCGTCGATTCATTAATCTTGTTAATTAACATCACAACCTAACGTCTCCTATATAAAATCCTACAAATACATTAAACATCATCTAAAATGAAATGGATAATTGTTTATTGATTCATACCATAGAATATGATTCTACAAGTTTTCTATAAATTTATGTCATCATTGAACACCTAAACTTACCAAAATACCCCTATTCGAAAAAATCAACATAATAGATAATCTAAATCAAAACATTAAGATCAGATCTCATACGTATAATCTAGACCTAAAAAAAAGATTAGGATAATTTATTTCACTGTACCTATCACAACCTAGGTCATAGATGTTGTTGTCACTACAACATCTTTTAGTAGTATACTTTTCCTAATATGAATCTAATTATCCACAAGATAATATGTTTCTTTAATTATACCCTTAATCATCTTTCTAACAATATCTTGTAGGATTAGATCAGATCTAAGAACCTCAAGATACATATTTTGACAGGAATTTACCTTATTAAACATTATTGGCCATCATTGGGCTAGATCTTGCCTTCGCCCCATTAATCTCTTGTCTTAGCCATAAGAAGTGCCACATCATCATGGGACTCTCTGCCCGATGCCCTGCAGATGCAGATAATGTCTCTATGTGTAGGGCATGACTGTTGCAGAAGCCAAGGAGTAGGATTCAATGCAATCATGGCAAGCTCAGTTGCTATCATCTTTACTGATGCAAGCACTACCTCCTCCATGGCTCGCCTCCATCTCCTAAAGCCAGTGTAGGAGTTGCAGCAAGAATGGATCCCTTCCTCCATTGTGGGGATAGGATAGCATCGTCGTAGCTACTATACAGATGAGCGCCAACCATGAAGGATTGAACATAAGTCTGCCAAGGTATCCTGAATTAGGTTCCCCATTGGTGTCCGTTTTTCATAGATCAAGGGGCATCAACTATTCCATCTCTACATAGAAGCTTCTCCATGGACTCACAATGGGTTCAGGGTGAAAGGAGTCAATGTGATAGTCACCTACATAGGGGCAAAGTCACAACACTAGGAAGAACCTAAAGGTGAGGCTGGGCTGGGGTTCTCAAAAGTCTAAGATAATTTTAAAAGATGTGGTTTATATAGGTGAATGTCAAGGATCGATTGGAACATGGATTATGATGCCAATCGATTCATAAAAGGCATGGAGTCCCATATTCATTAGTATTGGATGGACCATGGTGATGTGAGGGTGGTGGAGAGAATTGTGTCATCTGGTAGCTTTGAGGACAAAGGGGATGGAGAGGATCTTGCAGACTTGTAGTCTCTCCTACCTTGGGATGGGTGAGAGGGATGATTTTGTGGATATCCCAGGGTCTAGGAATCTGAAAAGGAGAGGAACTTTGTGTGTGACCCACATAGAGTTGATTAAAGTTGATTATTCACTAAAGTGAGGGTATTCTCTTAAGAATTTTAATGCATTGTCATTCTCACTTAAACTAGGACATTACGAAAGGTTGGAAATTAACCAAATTTTATGGGTTCTCTAACTGGACCATGGGGAGTCCAAATATCTCATTAGTTCTCCTATTTGATAAACCCGACCATTTGTATATATCATTTTAGGATAAACGTGAATTAAGTACATATGATTACTGAAGATGTTTAGAGTTCAAATATTGGGAAAAATCTAAACTTATCGAGTCAAGTACATATAAAACTTATTAGGCCATAATATGAACATGAATTGGGATGATTTTGATTTCCACCCGCAATGTGACATTATCCACAACTTTGTGCTAATTTTGTTGTAATTAAATCACAATTTGACGGTATGTGATAAAGTGCCTTAACATAGTTAAAGTCTGGCTTTAATAACCTATTTATGTCTCATCATCACATTAAGGTATAATTGAAGCATCAAATTCTTAATTTTTGAACATTAAGGTTTCTTATTAGAGAAAATTTGCATTAGGACCAAAGATTCAAATTTTTATTTAAGAAACAAAAAATATATTGATAGGATTTCAATTATTTGTCTCAAAAATCAAGATGGTATAGTTCTACCTACCTTATAAAAATGTGTCCTCAAAATTTTATTAGACTACCCACCATAGGGTATTACTTATCCTTAGATTGTGACACATATATATGACATAAACACTTCTATCTAACTCAAGCTTGTATTTGAATTAGATTGTTCCTTCTTTATAGACTTCATCCTCAACTTAATCTTTAAAACTATAGACTTCTCTTTTGACACGGGGCTCTACTATCCAATTGCATTGGATTTAGGTGACTTTCCAATTTAGGTATTCTATATCAACTCTCTTAGTGGCACCTCTAGATTTTTGTTTGCGAGACACAAACCTAAAGGTGTGAGAACTCATTATACTAGAATTCAAGATCTTAGCAGCATACGTGACCCATACCAAATATACTAGAAAGAAGAAGAACATATGCATAACAAGTCTTTTTGCTCTTGAGATTTACTCTAAAATTCTGAATTAGTTGTCCATCACCATTGAGGATAAGAGAGGACATATCAATAGCTATGATATAGTTAACACGATCCTTAACACATATGTACTTAAATATGTCTCTAAACTTGTATTTCTTGAAGGGTATCCTACCTATTAAGTAAAAGGGGTATACATTCTAACTCATTGACTTCCTATCATCTATGCACATGTTTCCTATGATCTGTTTAGAGATGTACGAGCTACCTAGGAAATCATGAGAAAATCTTGTGGCCAACTATATTCTTAGCTCTAATATCACATTGTAACATCCCATTTTATGATACATACAATTCATCGAGCAGAATCATAATCTCATTGGGAATGTCACAAACATGATAATCATTAGATAAATATATAATTTATTAAACCAAAATAGGATACAATTTCAGTTTCTCACATGTGATTACCATAACATGAAACTTACACCTAAAAGGCATGCATTCTTCTCATAACTTAAAAAGAAAAACTAAATGGATCGCTTTATTATAGTTTCCACCCCACTATGACTTTTCTTATTGAAATCTTAAAACTAGTCCTTACATTTTAGATAGCTCCATGTCTCTAAGCTTGGTCCTTACTTGTGAGCATTCCGACCCAATCCATGCATCAAACAAATTGGTAAGTGTGATTGAACATATTATATCTTTAAGTGCATGTATTTTAAGAAAAATTTTAAACATTAAACATTTAGAAAGGGACACAATTTCTTTTAAATTGTTTCTTTTATCTTGACTTATATAAGAATTCTCGGGTTTTGCACCAAAGTACCTCTTCTCTTATGCACCAAATTGCCTCTTGGGTTTCACTGAAGTGTCACTTCTCTTATGCACCAAAGTGACTATTAGTTTTCCTCTGAGGATCCTCTTGGTGAGGATCTTACATAAATTATCTTTTTTCACTTATTTCTCATTTAAAATCTTTGTTTGCTCTTATATCTTATACTTGACTTTACTCTTTGTGTGCGTAAAAGACGATACAACAATGTAGACAATAATCATGACATTTAGTTCATCATACTTACATTGACTTTTACAAATCAAAATAGTAAATAATACATTCATATCATTCATTGTACATATATACTTAAAATCAACCAATACTTATCTTCAAAGTGCATGGACCACTTACCTTTCTTGAATAAAATAGTTGATCTTCTTAGTTTGATGAAAGTCTTATATACCTTCAAGTCATTGTCAAACCAAAGCCTTCCTAGATATAAATTTGATATACATATATTAAAACCATATTAAAAAACCATGTATTACCTTAATAGACTCTATAAGCCTCCCTATGCATGTTAGGGTTTCCATATGTGTGATACAAATCATGACATCCTCTAATAAACATTGAGATGATCATTAATCCACAAAATATATCATATCCTAATAGATCGACACCCTTATAATTATCATTGATTTATTAATCTCTTTAATTGACTTCACAACCTAACTTCTCCTATATAAAATCCTAAAAATACATCAAAAATCATCTAAATGAAATGGATTATTATTTATTGATTCACACCTTAGAATGGAATTCTAAAGATTTTCTACAAATTTATATCATCGTTGAACACCTCAACTTACTGAAATACCCCTAATTGGTAAAATCAACATGATAGATATTCTAAATAAAATCATTAAGATCAGACCTTATATGTATAATCTAGACCTCAGAACAAGATCAAGATATTTTATTTCATCACGTTCACTTATACCTATTATAGCCTAGGGCATAAATGTTGTTGTTGTTGCAACATCTTTTCATAGTATACTTAACGTAACACAAATCTAATTATCCCTGAGATAGTAATTTTCTTTAATTCTAATTTGAATTATATTTCTAATGATACCTTGTATGCTTAGATAAGATCTAACAACCTCAAAATACAAATTTGACAAGAATTTACCTTATTAAATGTTCTTGGCCGTCATTGAGCTAGATCTTGCCTTCAGCCCATTACTCTCTTGGCTCATCCCTAAGAAGACCCAAATCATCATGGGACTCTCTCCACTTGTTCCCCGTAGATGTAGATCACATCTCTGTGCATAGGGAACTACTTGTTGGGAAATACATGCATAGAGCAACAAAAATAAAATTTTATCTATCTGTATTTCCCAGTACAACATGATCACGCCAACTACTATGAAAGAGAAAAGATGGTTTTAGCACGTTGTACCTGGTCCTGGAGCAAGTTTAGCAACAAAACCCACTTCTTTACAATGCTGATAAGTTGCTCTTGGACGTGGTTGTGCAGCTCCTGGTCTTCACCACGAGCAATGAACAAGATAGCTTCTACAGTGCTCCTGTGGTTGGGCCACGACTATAGGTTGACTTTTCTCTTCGAGTAGCATCCAAAGGACTTCTACCTCTAGAGTAGTCCATATGGACCAACAATAACTCCTATCATTCACCAACAAATGGACAGGAAGGAGTCGTCCCTCCTACTAGTGTACTAGTCACAACATGCTCTCCTGCAATGACAACTTCTCAGTTGTTCTCTCCCTATGGCTATCCCTCCTTTTTCAGGTAGGACTTGCTCGGGCTCTCTGGATTACCACAACCAGAGAGGACAACAATTGTCTGAGGAATTGATTCTGAGTTGTCTGTGTTGTAATTGTGCTCTGGGAAGCCCCCAAATACCCCTCTATTTATAGTAGAGGTCGGGGTCAGGATCCTTAGTTTCTATTTGATACAAGATTAATATGTGGGAGTGGAAAGGACCGAAAAATCTTGAATTTTTGCAACCTAAAACTGCCGAAATGACCATTTCGCACACCCATACGGTCGTCTCACTCTGCCAAATGACTATTTGGCAGTTCCCAATCTCAAACAAATTTGGCTATTTCAAATCCAATTAATATCTCATATTAATTTTCTTGTTTCTCAAGTAAATAATAATCAAAACTATTCGAGAAATATCCTGAACCTTTTTTCAACCCAACTGGGCCATCTCACCCAAGTGAGATGATTGTCTCACTCAGCCAGACGGTCCTCTGGTGAGTTGAGCTGAGTCGTTCGGTTCAATCATATTGAACCGATCGGTTTAAGGGCAAAACTAAGCCAATTTGCACTCTTATCAACATGATCCCCAAAAAGCCGTCTCAACTTATTGAGATGCATGTCTCGCTACCCAAACAACAATATCACCTAGTGATATGGTTATTTGGCAGACCTGGTTAGCCAATCTAGCAATCAGTTTCCTAAATTGTATACATAAATAGTTTAGTAATCAATCGAATTGTCATTCAAAATCAAACTCCTCTTCTAGATGAGTTCCTGTGTGTGTGACCTTGTAGGTCTCATGTCATGTTGGAAGTTAATATCCATAACTAGCTTGTGACATCACAAGCAAAGAGTGTGTCTATTCACACATCAATACTACCCAAGTGAATGGAAAGTTGGAAAACAACTTAAACCTACAATTTGTGTAAGGTCTTGCAGTGATTGTATAATTTCTTTGTTTCTAATATCCATGATGAACTCGAGGAATGGTTGGTCATGCTCTCAACATTCAATCTATATTTCTTAAACCAAGAGTAGGTTGTCTGACATAATGTGACCTCAATATCATATATTGATTTACATGTGCATGTACATGTGTTTCTCAGTTTCTCTTATCAAGTGGCTAGGATATGATGCTCCAGTAGGAGGGATAAATCCCATATCTATCACTCACTGTCTATCCCCATGTTTCAAAGCCACCCAATCATCACTATTATAACAACCCTTGTTTTAGGACTGCGTTTGATGACGTCAAATCGTACCCAATGACATATGATGAGTGCAGTGATTTTAGGTCTAAGAATCACACTCACCGCCTTCACTATGAGAGATTACTGTGACCACAAAACCATGTCTCTCTCAAGGTGGGTCTATCTGATACACTATTCCCTAACATGTATTTGTGTGTCTGGTTTGATATTTCCATATCATGACTAATGAGATTTAGTCATCAACCAACTCACACTCTGATCTTTTATGTTATTGTTGTCTATCAACCTTCCACAATAACAACCGATCAGGGACATAGTGAGAATATGTATATGTACTATTAACATATGTATGATCGCATTCACAAGGTTAGTAACTTGACAACATACATCATTGAGTAATATAATTCTCTAGACCTACACTATGTATCCTCATTATTTCATAACTGAGTGAAATAGATGAATTAGATGCTTGCCTTTATATATAGGTTATTATCATTAATCAAATCCTTTTAGGTAATCATGTCATGACAATCAACATATGAATGGCTCTATGGGCCTACCTTACCAACATACTCCCACTTCCACTTAGAGACAATCACCAAAAGATTTCATCCTTAGTGATCTAAACATGTCCAACATGCTTCTACTACACTAGTACCTATTCAAAGGGTTAGCAACATTTTTCTTATAGTTGGCATATTGCATGTTTCTTATCTCTTCGCCCTGAGCTGAAACCAACATAATATTGTATCTGATTTTCCTTTCCTAACAATAGCTCCATTGTTGTTACAACATCTCTACTGAGTCATCAATGGTCGGAACATCTATAAATCCATCATATGAACTTTTAGATCCATATAGTATCACTCTGTGTTTATAACACAAGTATACTCAATTTCTATTGTAGCGTTAATGGCTATTAGTTCGGAACCTTTCCAACTAATCATCACTTATTCTTTTAAATCAAACATATTTTAATTTGTGATCACTTTTGTCATTATGGAAGCTTGCATCGATGTAACTCTTTACATCCAACTCTTCCTCTTATTGCTATCATTATTGACTAGCAGTCTATCCTTAGTCACTTCTCAAATTCTAATGGATTTCTTTAATGACTTTCTAATAACCCTTATTGGAATCTATATCATTTTTTCATGTCGAATACATACGAGATTATATGGGATAAGCTTGTTAATAGCTTACATGATAGATCCACTATTGGGCTGGCCCATGGAATCTAATTCATGACATTTCCATTCTTTACAAGAATAGGATTCTAGGATTCAGGAGAGACTAATCTGAATTCTCTCTCATTGAAGCCATCCATGTTGAACTCTTTCAACACATTAATATTGTATGTGCTGAAACTTCCATTTGTGAAACATTCAAGAACTATCTCATAGGTCTTGATCCTTATCTCATAAGATATTTCACCTAAACCTTCATTGCTGAAAGAGTTTTCCATGCCAGTTCTCAATATTCACAATATTGAGATGTCCATTCTCATCATATGTGGAATATTCATATATGCTCCTATAAAATCCTTTGTAATCATAGATTTCATCTTTTATCTTGATTCAAGTCAAAATCTTTGGCTATCTTATCAAATCAAAAGATTCCATTTCTGAGTTGCTTGTTTCAATCCCAGATTAAACTTTGTAGTTTATAGACTTCATTTGCATTCTTGAAGTTATAAAACCCTTTAGGTTGTGTCACGTACACAGCCTTAGATGTATTCCTTTTAAGGAATATGGTTTTATCTTCATATGCAAAATATCATAGTTCATTCTAACTACAACAACAAGCATGACAATTGGTAAGGGAATTTCTATCATGTCCAACAACTTGAACTTTATTTATTCAACCAATGTGTCCTTTTATGTTATCCATGTAGGTCTTGTTCATATAACCTATTGCACCCTTTAGGTGGCGCTATCAAGGTCCTACCTTGTTAACTTACAAGGGTTCCATATAGCTCAAAAAAAGCTTCTAGTTGACTAGTTCGCTCATCCTGTATGACCAACCAATCTGAAATGTTGGATTCACAATCCTCCAATCTTAGATGTGTTCTACTAGAATTTTTTTGTTTTTGTATTACATGATGAACCTAAGATTCTACAACAACTTTTGATTCTTATTTTTATCATTGTACCCTTGTTGCGGACCTCAAACACTTTGAGTTCTACTTTTACTCCCATTAATTCTTTATGAATTCAATTATCCTATTAACAAAACAATTTTGTTATTGTATTGGGACTAATAGTAATATTCAACAGTCATGGATTTGAATAAACTTTCTCAATAAACTACTTTATCAAGGTATGTTTCAATACCTTAGACATATTGGGACACTCCCAAATCATATCATATATGATGTCTCATAAACCAGTCAGATGGTAGATTCTTTAGTGATAGGTATATATTTATTAGGATTTAAGAAGATTAGATCAACTGAAAATTATATCATGACTCATCATGGTATAATTCCTTCTTCATTGTGACACATCATCATGCACATGTGGATTTGACTTGGGATACATTATCATAGTCTTTTTCAGAAGTTTCTCAAGATATTAATGTAAATACATTTCAACATTTGATCATATATCAAAGTATCTTAATACTTTCATCAATGTCACACTTCATTTACAATCTCCTTTAACATTTTCAAGAGATTAATGCTTTCATTCCATTTGGTACATATCATCATATTACCAGCAAATGAAAATGAAGTATTAGGTAATTATCTCTAGCATTCATTGTTACATTATATATTTCCTATTTTACATAGCCTGCTATTTGTTTTGTTATTTCTCTTTTATATATGGACCTCTCTATAATTCTTTCAGTATTATATATATGAGGGTGCACACATTGTGCAACCCTAAGCTCTCCAAATCTCATTGTTTTTCATATGGTATCAGAGCGGGACGATCCACCTTAAACCTAATCCCTATCTCCACCAACCCTAGCCGCCACCACACTCCGAAATCTCCTTTTTTCACAGCTACAGTACTGCTACAGTACCTCCTCCACTACTACAGTACCGCCGCCACTACCGATCACTGTCCACCCCTCTGTAGCCCTCCATCCACCTCTAATCCCCTAATAAACTCCATGTGGCCTAATCCACCACAGGACCCTCCATCTAGCTCTGTTTCTCTTTCCGAAATCTCCAGACAACCTCGGTAACTTTCTAGTTCTGGCACGTTGACGACGTAACAGGCTTCATCCTCTCTGTCTACCTGCGCCTCATGGTGGAGTGATTGATCCTCCAAGTTGGCGTGGGTTTTTTTTTCTTCATCTTCTGCCCCTATGTGGGTTTTTTTTAAGATCAATCCGTGGATCTTCTACCTTCTACTACCAGTCCATGTGTTGGACTTCTGCCTCTGACTACTGACTACTCCTACATGTGCCTGCTTGCCTATGCCTGCCTTCCTGCCTGTTCTCATGGCGTCTTCTGGAGATGACTTCTGGAGAGACTCGCGCCGTCAAGTTACCACTGTTAAACTTGACGGGCGCAATTACCAGCTTTGGGTGTGCTCCTTTGTGATATATGCCAAATCACAAGGGCAGTACTCTCATCTGATTCACAATGGTCCCCCTCAGCCTGCAGCGAATGCGGATGAAAAAGACGTCAAAACTTTGGATGATTGGGTCTGTGAAGACTCGACTGTGATGACATGGATTCTCAACAGCGTCATTGAGAAGATCAGTGTTACTTTACTTAGGCTACCTACGGTGAAGCAGATGTGGGATCAGCTTTCCAGTACCTACTCTCACAGTCAGAATCCCAAGAAGGTCTTCGACATAACCAAGCAACTAGGGCAACTCCAATTCACGGGATATGACATCTCTGACTACTTCTCCACCTTCACCGGCCTGTGGGGTGAGTTGGAGACTTACCACCCGCTGTCTACTGATCTGGCGACTATGAAGAAACAGCGGGTGGAACTACAGCTGACACAGTTTCTGAGTGGCTTTCCAGAATCCTATGTTGGCGTTGTGGATCAGATCTTGGCGTATGATCCTCTCGCTACTTTGTAGAGTGCCTCCCAGCGTCTCCAGTTCCTTTATTCATCAACACCGTCCCCTGAGACTGGAGATTCTACTACCCTGGCTGCTTGGGTCGGGCGTGGCCATGGTCGTGGTCGTGGTTGTTCCACTAATGGTCGTCCTCCCTTGGGTGTAGGATGGGGACGTGGACCTGGTGCTGGATGAGGAGTCCCTCCTTCTGCCTCACCTTCTGCTGCTGCACATCCTCATCAAGGACAGCATGTGTGTACCTTCTGTGGCCGGTCTAACCAAATTGAAGAAAAGTGCTGGGAAAAGTACGGTAAATCGGCTTGGGCCAATGCTACTGTAGATTCATCGTCTACTGCTTCTGAGGCTGTTACTCCGACGCCTGAGCCAGCGACTGCGGGAGCAACCGTAGACTACATTCGTGCTGAGGTGGAACACCTCGTTCTTGAGTGTGTTGGCTCTTCAACTGTTGCTTCTACTAGTGGAGCACATGATGCATACTCTGGTTATGATACTGCATTTCTGAGTTCCTCCTCACCTTCTACTTCTGGTAATACCAAATGGGTGATAGATTCTGGTTCCTCTACACATATATATGGCAATAGATATATGTTTAAAACTCTACCTAAACCTGTCTGTAACTCTTCTGTTATGCTAGATGATGGCTCAAAGTCTTCGGTCTTTGGAGTCGGTGATATTGTTTCTCAGTTTTGGCTCAAGTCTACCTTATATGTGCCTAGATTTCCTCAGAACTTATTATCAGTCAGCAAAATTGTACGAAGTTTGAACTGTAGCCTGACTTTTGTTGCTGGTTCATGTGTTTTTCAGGACCTTCGCACGAGGACGAAGATTAGTGGGGCGTATGAAGGTGTTGATGGACTCTACTACTTGGACTAGTTACCGCGATCAAAGAAAGTTGCTATGGTATCTGCTTTATCGGCTTCTGTTTCTGCACTGCAGTGGCACTACAGGATGGGACATCCATCGTCAAAGAAGCTGCATCATTTAGTTTCTGATATTGGAAGTAGTAATTTTCAGTGTGAATCTTGTCAGCTGGGAAAACAGACTCGTATTGTGTATCCTAGACGTAGTACTGTGAGTAGTAAAAACATTTTTGATTTAGTTCACTCTGATGTATGGGGTCCATTCCATGTACTGAGTTTGTCTCGTTACAAATATTTAATTCTATTTATTGATGAATTTTCTAGGACTACTTGGTTATTTCTATTAAAAAGTAGGTATGAAGTGCTGTCTACTATCAAATACCTTTTTGCTGAAATAAAAATGTAGTTTGGTTTGCCTGTTAAAGTTTTCCGCACTGATAATGCTTTAGAGTTTGTTAAGCAATAAGTGGTGGTTTTCTGTAAATATGTTGGTACGCTTCACCAGACTTCATGTGCCTATACCCCACAACAAAATGGTGTCACTGAGCAGAAAAATAGACACTTACTAGAAGTTACCAGGAGTATCATGATGCATTCTCATGTGCCCCGCTCCTATTGTCCTGAGGCTATTTTGACTGCGTGTTTTCTGATTAATAGGATGCCATCGTCTGTTATTGGAAATAAGATTCCTATACATGTTCTACAACCTGAGACTTCTTTGTTTGTTGTGCCTCCTAGAATTTTGGGTGTACCTGCTTTGTCAGATTACTTGGACCTACTTCTGATAAATTGTCTCCTCGAGCTGTTAAATGCATTTTTCTAGGCTATTCTAGAACTCAGAAGGGTTACAAGTGTTATAATCCCAGTACAAAGAAATGGTTTACTAGTAGTGATGTTGTCTTTTTTGAAGATATACTGTATTATTCTTCAACAGGAGATAGTTTGCAGACAGACATTCTTGCCTCTCCTTTTCCTATTATTTCTGTCTGTGTGCCTAACAGTACTGACACTGTGACTATTGAAACTTAAAATCCTCCTCTTATTGTTTATCAACGTAGGAATAGAGCACCTTCTATGCAAGTACCCCCCCAAGGAAACCAATCTTCTCCTCCAGAAGATTATACTGCACCTGAGGTACACTCTGACCTTGACATACCTATTGCACTCAGAAAGGTACTCGTTTCTGTACTTCTCATAACATTGCTCAGTTTGTATCTATTGCTCATCTGAATACTCATTCTAGCAATTTTGTATATGCATTATCTGTTGTGGCTGTACCTAAGAATGTTCAGGATGCATTGAAAAGTACTGCTTGGACATCTGCTATGAAAGAAGAAATGATTGCTCTTACTGAAAGAGACACTTGGGAGCTGGTGGATCCACCTCCTCAGTGTAAGCATGTGGGCTGCAGGTGGGTATATGCTGTAAAATATCAACCTGATGGTACAGTTGAGAGGTTGAAAACACGGTTAGTTGCAAAGGGCTATACTCAGACATATGGCATTGATTACTTTAAGACTTTTTCTCCTATTGCTCGCCTTAACTCTGTTAGGATTCTCCTATCTGTTGCTGTGAATCTGAACTGGCCTCTTCTGTAGCTTGATGTGAAAAATGCTTTTCTATATGGTGACTTGCAGGAAGAAGTGTATATGGAGCAACCTCTTGGGTTTGTTGCTCAGGGGGAGTCTCACAAAGTATGAAGGATTAAGAAGTCTATCTGTGGGCTCAAGCAGAGTCCTCGTTCCTGGTTTGATAAGTTGAGCAGGATCATGATTGATTTTGGTTTTCTAAGGTCACAGGTTGACCACTCTGTGTTCACAAAAAATACTTTAGCAGGTATTACTGTTCTGATTGTATATGTTGATGACATTATTATTTCTGGTAGCGACTCTCTTGGTATTCAGGCTACCAAAGATCATTTGGGCAAGCACTTTGCTACAAAATATTTGGGCAGACTTCGGTATTTTCTTGACATAGAGGTCTCTAGAACCTCTAATGCCCTGGTGCTTTCTCAGAGAAAGTCTGCTCTTGATATTCTATAGGAGACTAGTATGCTTGGAGCAAGACCTACAGATACTCCTCTTGATCCCAATGTGAATTGGGATGATGATTCATCTTCTGTGTTTGTTGATCATAAAAAATTCAGGAGGTTGATTGGTAAATTGTTTTATTTAACTGTTACTCATCCTGATATTGCTACTGCAGTGGGTCTTCTTAGTAGGTACCTTGACAAACCCAAACAGTGTCATTGGGATACTGTATGTCAAGTCCTGAGATACTTAAAAAAGTCACCTGGTAAGGGACTTCATTATAAAAAGAATGGGCACTGTGTTCTTGAAGGGTATTCTGATTTTGATTATGCAGGCAGCAAAGTTTGATAGAAAATCTACCTCCGGTTACTGTACTTTTGTAGGAGGCAATCTTGTTACTTGGAGGAGCAAGAAATAGAATGTCGTTGCCAGATCTAGTGTTGAAGCTGAGTATAGGGCCATGGCCCATACTGCCTGTGAGTTACTATGGGTACATTCTCTCCTAAAAGAGTTTGGGATTGAGTCTTCTTCTGCCATTCCTATGCACTGTGATAACAGATCTACCATCTTCATTGCAAATAATCTTGTCTATCATGAGCACACCAAACACATTGAAGTTGACTGCCATTTCAGCAAAGAATCTATTCTTGCTGGCAAGATATGCACTCCATTCACGAGATCAGAAAATCAAGTTGCTGATATCTTCACCAAGCTGTTGGCGAAGAAACAGTTCTGCACAATGATGGACATGTTGGGCATGATTGACATCTATGATCCAACTTGAGGGAGAGTGTTACATTATATATTTCCTATTTTACATAGCCTGCTATTTTTTTTGTTATTTCTCTTTTATATATGGACCTCTATGTAATTCTTTCAGTATTATATATATGAGGGTGCACACATTGTCCAACCCTAAGCTCTCCAAATCTCATTGTTTTTTACATTCATTTCATAAGATCTTCATGCATCGTGTGCATAAGGTCTAATGAAATTTTTATCCTCCCACTATGTTTAGTGAAGGATGTCATGTCATATTGTGCTTGAATAATACTTGCATGTTTCCTTAGGTCCAATAACCAAGGGAATCTAGATCAACATCAATATGTGTTTTAGGCATGCACCTCTCATATTCGTACAAGATGACTAATGCTAATTGTAGTCTTGAGTTATCAATTATAATCATTTGGTATAAATATTATAAACATTCATCTTTGGATCATTTTGCATAAATATCACCATATGTTTTAGGGTCAATGTCACGCAAGATCATATATTTAAAATAGAAGCACTAATAGTTCTTTATTGATAATCATCCTTGTCTGTCCAAGATGCATAAAGAAAATGTTTCTATTCTAATGGAATAATGAAATAGCAACTCTAATAACTCTATTACATTCTCATTGGGATAAGATAAATTTAAATGTAGATTATGGCTTCCACAACATTTGCTCTGTCGTGTCCAACTTTTTCCTTCCATGAAGGCTTTTACTTCTTGTCAGATCTTGCATATCAGTATATCAGATCTCTTATCAGGTATCATATACCAAAATTTGAGAAGTAATTAAATTTATCTTATTTTGTTTATACCTGAAGTGGAGGCCTTAGTGCCATCCTTCTTCTTCTTTAGTTCCTCCAACCAGAGTGGGAAATTTCTTATTCAATGTCCAGGCTGGTCACAATGGTGACAATCACCTCTTTGTTTCTTTACTCCACCTTTTGCCTTGAGATCTGAAGGCTTCATCTTCTATCTAGATTTAGAAAATTTCTTAGCTTTGTCTTTGCCTTTAGACTTCCCCTTTATCTTGCAGATCATCATCACATACTTGGACTTGTCTTTCTTCATTTGTGTCTCAGCTATCCTCAACATGCCCGACAACTCTGTCAATGGTTTGTCAAAGTCGTTCATGTTGTAGGTCATGCCAAACTAACTATATGACTCTAGTAGAGACTATAGAATCACGTCAGTGGCCAACTCTTGACCCAAGGGGAATCGCAGTCTAGCTAGGTTCTCCACATACTCAATGAACTTGGGTACATGAGGACCTATCGGGTCTCCTTCTGCCATGTTGCACTTGAACAATGCCTTAGAGACATCATATCTCTTCTGTCTTGCCTGATCTTGGTACATGTTCTTGCTATGTGTGACCATCTCAAAAACCCATATGTTCTCATGCTGCCTTTTTAACTCATGGTTCATGGAACATAGCATCAGACACTTGACATCCTCACCATCTTCAATATTCTTATTAAGCATCCTTGTCATCCTTTGGAGCATTTTGAGCAGGTTCCTCTAGTTCTGGTGTTTCCAAGACATAGAGCTTTCGCTCCTGTGTGAGAACATTTCTCAACGTCCTGAACCAATCATGGAAGTTGTTCCCAAAAAGTTTGTCCTACTCAAGGAGCGATCGTAGAGAAAAGTGATTGCTTCTTGTTGCCATTTGGTTCTACAATAATATTTGCAATTTTGTCAAAAACTCAACCTTTTGATTTGATTTGATTTTATTAAAATTTGTGTGATAACAATTAGGTCTTTAATTAATTATCATTCTCATTATTTTTTTCAAATTCATAACCCTCATGTATCAATTTAGAAAACTACTGTGAACAATTTTCTAATGAGCCAATATCCAAAATGATTCAATTATTACCCGACCTACACCAGTGTCCATAATCAACCATTAAAGTAGGCAATCATGTCAATTGCATCATATACAACTCTTAGATAGATGATATCTGCAACACCTTACCATGATCATCTGCATGCCTCTGGAATTAGACTCTCTAAGAATCACCAGTTAACCTGACCCAATATCTAATACAATAATAATGCACCACGCTTTAGCAGAACCTACATTACTATCATCACACTTTCACAAGGTAGACGTCGCACCACTCTTTAGAATAAGATGTGCTTGGTTGAACAAACTTTTCATGTGTATTACTATTGGAAGGCATCTTAGACTTAATATGTTTGTTTGAGGGGTTTATATATATCATATACATATACATATATTATATTCAATCACCTCATATATAGTATGTATCATATACATTTTTTATCAGTAAGCATGCAGATATTCCATTATCGAAAAAGTCAACATGTACAGGTGGTGAAAAGGGAAAATTACAAATATAGAAGTCTATCTATGCAATATCCCTATTAGCTATGCAAGAATCTCCAGTCCTCTATGGCTTTCTTCCAGGCTGTAGAGTGGGAGATTATATCTTCATCAAAAATGCATGTATTCCTTTCCCCCCACACATGGTAGAGGACAAGAAAGACCAGCTATCGACTTTTTTTCTTTTGGAAGGTGAACATCATATTCACTCCCATGGATAGCATATTGATTTCTTTATGGGCTCTTTCCCATACTTCTCGAGAAAAACAACATTCCCAAAAAATGTGTTGCATGTCTTCCTTTCCTGTTTTACATAGGATACATCTCGAAGCTAGAGAAACTCCCATGGTTTGTAGATAATTTTCTATCACTAGCTTTCCTTATAAAAATTTCCATCCAAAACTTTTTATTCTGTAAGGAACCTTGAGCTTCCATAACCAATGAGCCCATTCTATTTTCATAGCTCTGGTTCTTGTAATGTCCCATGCCCCTTTTAGGGAGAATTCTTCAATCCCTTCAAAGTAGCACAGGTCTTTAGAGCCTATTACTATCTGCTCACATACACTATTAAGCTCTTGTACACCTTTAGCCCGAGGTAGACACCATTTAGCATTATCAATCAGAACACTGAGTTTACTAGTTGGCCCAAATCCATTTCTCATTTTGAGACTATCGCCCACATGAGCACTGAGATAGGACCCAAGGACCCAAGGGTCATTCCATAAGGATATAGTAGTACCATCCCCAATCTTAAACCTAACCAAATGATTCAGTTTGGTTCTGTGTTTTAGAATAGCTTTCCAATCTAGTCTTATAATGTATCATATACATTCTATATCCCACAACATAAACAAGCAATATAAAACAAAAGGTGATGGTTATGGCCATGTCTACTTGTAATTCCTTGGAGCCACAAGGAATTACTACCACCTAGGTCAATCATCACATCACATATATGAACATGCGGTTGATGTATATCTGTGCTCACCAATCTAGATAGATCAGCTCAACCCTTGAACCGGTCATCTCGCCTCTTGGCTGGTCGATTGGTCCTCCTATCCAACCGATGTTTGGACTCCTTCAAAATGGTTGATTGGGCCTCTAGAGACGGTCGTCTGACCTCCCATCCAACTGATGTCTGGAATATTTCTAGATGGTTGGTGGGGCCCACTAGGCGGTTGTCTGGTTCATCATCCGCTCGTCTCAATCGGCGATGAACATATTCAACATTTTTTCATGAAAAGAAACTATCATATTGCTACTTTACTACATTGAATAAGGGAAACCTCGAGTTACATTCTAGGGGAGCATAGATAGGAAAGCATTAACTTTACATTGGGAAGAAAGAGGTAGAGGCTTGGTACGTAGACCGAGATAAATATGAAACAAACCATCCAACCACACACAGATAAAGGGTATTGGCCATAACCACTCTACACATCCACCATCAAAAACACTTTTAGGGCGACACATGTAAATTGCATATATATATATATATTAGTTTGGAATTTTGTGGTCTTTGATCGGATATGCATAGGAGATCAGTTTAAAATTTTGTGTTGTATGTAATAAATAAATGATAAAACCAAAAATCCTATCATATCGATTATCCCAAAACATAGTAAATTGGCATTCCTGGTAAACATGGGCACAGAGTATAGCAGTGGGAACAAAAATTTATCTAAATGTATTCCCTAGTATAGAAACATCATGCCAACTACTATGGAATTGGAAGAATGGGTTTAGCGAGTTATACCTAGTCCTAGAGCAAGTTTAGTGACAAAATGTGCTTCTTTACAACTGCTGATAAGTTGGTTTTAGATGGTGGCTATGCAGCTCCTGGTCTTCACCATGAACAATGAACAAGACAGCTTCTCCAGTGCTTCTATGGTTAGGCCACAGACTGTAGGTTGACTTTGCTCCCTGAACAACAGCTAAAGGACTCTTGCCTTTAAAGTAGTCCACACAGACCAACTAGAACTCATGCCATTCACCAAGAACAAATAGAAAGAAGTTTTCCCTCCCATTTGTGTACTAGTCACCAACCTTCTCTCCCACAACGACAACCTCTCAGTTGTTCTCTCGCGTTGGCTATCCCTCCTTTTTCAGGTAGGACTTGCCCGGGATCTCTTAGTTACCACAACCAGAGAGGACAACATTTGTTAGAGGAATTGATTCTCAGTTGCCTGTGTTGTAGTTGTACTTTGGGAAGCCCCCAACACCCCTCTATTTATAGTATAGGCCAGGGCTAGGGTTCTCAGTTGCTATTGGATACGGGATTAATGTGCGGGAGTGGAAAAGATCGGAAGATCTTGACTTTTTGCAACCTGCAATAGGCAAAACGGTCTTTTCACATACCCAAACGGTCGTCTGGTGTGTGAGACGTTCATCTCTCACTATCAAATGACCATTTGGAAGTTCCCAATCTAAAACGAATTTGGCTATTTTGAATCCAATTAATATCTCATATTAATTTTCATGTTCCTCAAGTAAAAAACAATCAAAACTATTTAGGAAACATCCTGAACCTTCGTTCGACCCAACTGAGCCATCTCACTCAGCCAGATGGTCATCCGGTGAGTTGAACTGAGCTGGTTAGTTCAATCATATTGAAGAGGTCAGTTCAAGGGAAGAATTAAGGCAATTCACACTCCGATCAATCTAACCACCAAATGTCCGTCTTAGCTTCTTGAGACACTCGTTTGGTTGCCTGAACGATCGTCTCACCTAGTAAGATGGTTGTTTGGTAGACCTGGTCAGCCAATATAGCTATCAGTTGTGAGAATTGAATACATAAACACTTTAGTAATCAATCCAATTGTCATTCAAGATCAAACTTCTCTTCTAGATGAGTTTTCATGTCTATGACCCTATAGGTCCCATGTCACGTCAATAGTGAATGTCCATAACTAGCTTATGACATCACAGGCAAAGACTAGTGCCTAGTTGCACATCAATGCTACCAAAGTGAATGGAAAGTTGGAGAACAACTTAAACCTACAATCTGTGTAAGGTGTTGCAGTGATTGTATAATTCCTTTTTCTCTGATATTTATTATGAACTTGAGGCATGGTTGGTCATCCTCTCAACATTCAATCCATGTTTCTTGGACCAAGTGCAGACTGTCTGAGATAATGTGATATCAATATCATATATTGATTCACATGTGCAGACGCATGTGTTCTCAGACTCTCTTATCAAGTAGCCATGATATCATGATCTGGTAGGAGGGACAAATTCCATATCTATCACTCACAGTCTATTTCCATGCGTTAAAGTCACCCAATCATCACTGTTATAACAACCCATGTTTCAGGAGTGCATTTGATGACGTCAAAGCGTACCCAATGACATGTGAAAAGTGTAGTGATTTCATGTCTAAGAATCACAATCACCACCTTCACTGTGAGAGATGATTGTGACCACAAAATCATGTGTCTCTCTCAAGGTGGGTCTGTCTAATACACTATTTTCTAACATGTATCTGTGTGCCTAGTTTGATATTGTCATATCATGACTAATGAGATTTAGTCATCAACCAACTCACACTCTGATATTTTGTGTTATTGTTGTGTATCAACCTTCCACAATAACAACCGATCAGGGACATAATGAGAATATGTATATGTACTATTAACATCTATATGATCTCATCCATAAGGCTAGTAATTTGACAACATACACCATTAAGTAATATAATTATCTAGACATTCACTCTATATCCTTATTATCTCATAACTGAGTGAAAATGATGAATTGGAAGCTTGTGTTTATATATTTATATGCTATTATTATTAAAAAAATATCACCATGTTATTATTATTAATCAAATCCTTTTAGGTAATTATGCCATGTCAATCATCATATGATTGGCTCTACAGGCATACCTTACCAACACTACTGTTGTGTAAGCCAAGGAGTAGTGTTCAAAGTGAGTCCTGGCAAGATCTACTTCTACCATCCTCCCTGACATAGGCATTGCCTCCTCATGGCTCTCATCCATCTCCTAAGACCGCTTCAGGAATCACAGAAAGAATGACTCCCTTCCTCTATCATGGGATAGGGCAATGTCATCGTTGTTGCAAAATAGATGAGCGTCGACCATGAAAGATCGAATATAAGTGTGCCTAGGACTTGAATTAGGCACCCCATTGGCTTTAATTGTGAATGAATTAAAGGGCATTAGATATTCCAATTCTACATAGAAGCTTCTCTGTGAACTCATAATGGGTTTAGGGTGAAAGGAGGCATTGTGATGGTCACCTACATAGGGGCGTAGGGTTGTCAATGGGGAGGGTATTACCATTTGTCCTTTATCCATACCATGTAGGGAAAGGGTAAGGGTAAAGGTTTTACTTACCCATTACCCATTTACCTGTTCCCAATTTCCCCACCTCATTAAAAGGGGAGGGTAAGGTATGCACATCATCCACACCCTTTTATCCACATTTATATAACAAAAAATATAATAATATAGAAGGTTCTAGTTACATTTCCATCCTTTTTTACAATAGGAAACCATGTAGGTTTAGGATCACATAGGCATCCCGTTATTTGTTTTCCCCCTATTTTCTATTGCCACATGCCTCATCTATGTCCCATTGAAAAGTGAGTGGTTGCTAATGTTCACTCAATGTCAATGTTGACTCGAGGTCTAAATTGACTAAACCCTTGTTTTGATGATGACTAACCATTCCACTTATTTGTGTCTAATGATTCTACTTGAGTGATTTCAAATTAGGAATAGACACACTCCAAGTTCCCTAACTTGTGCTTATAACTTGGAGAAAAGACAAATCAAAATCAATGGAAGTGCACTTTTGTGGAATATGGTGTAAATCCATTAGAATCATATTGTAAATCATGAGTAATGATTGTGTGACATGTAATTAAGCTTAGAAAAAATTAGGATCACTTAAATATAATATTTAAATACTTCAATGATATTTTCCAAAATACATCATAGAGTGCCTATTCGGTCGAGTTTCTCATGTAACAGACTCAACTAACACTCTGAATGTATTTTGAGAATGTCCAGGTTTGGTCGAGTTTCCAAAACACAGAACTCGACCGGGACCCTACACTGGAAAATCAGATTTAAGTGATAGGTCAAGTTTCATCCAGGATGAACTCGACCGATGCCTTAAATTTACTTTTTTCGCATAGTGCAATCGACTGAGTTTCCCAAAAGTAAACTTGATTGATCGTAGTGTATGGAAAGTGTAGAAAAATATTTCTAGATGTTGGAGTGTTCTAAAACTCTAAAAATATTTATTGCAACATGCCCAAATGGCTAGTAATCATCCTTAAGTGTTTCTACTGACTAGGAGGCATTCCCAACTATAAATAGGACCCCTTGGGATTCATCCCATGGTTAGACAATCACTAAGAAGGTCCTTATATTATATTTGAGTTCCCCCAAGAGCCTCCTTCCACTCTTAAGATTAATTACTTACTACATCCATTATAGTGAGTAGGAGATCCATGAGAGAGATAGTCCTTCATGTATATATTGTGAGGCTCGCACTTCCTCTACCTCCCAAACTTTCATTCAACTATAAATATGAAGGTTCTCTCTCTTATCTAAGAGATGTAAAGAAGAATAAGGGATGGAGTCCCATGGTGAAGGTGAAGTCAAAGGTGGAAAATCCAAGAAGAGTGGATAATTCCTTCAAGATGAAAGACTTGTTGCAAGAGTGGGTAAGACCTTTGGTGAAGCTAGAAGACTCCTTGCAAAAGTGGGTGAGTCCTTAGTGAGGTTGAATACTAAATTTTGGATAGGTAAGTCCATTGGTAGGCTGTTGGCTCCCTTCTCCTTGAAGGGAAGGTTGGGTATCCTTGGCCTGGAAAAGGAAGGTCATACATTGTATGTCTTACTATGGAATATACATATGCAATGGTTGCAAAATCCTAGAGCTTGACCTCTCTAGGTAGTGGACTGACATAGCTTGTTCTTGTGCTTGTTCAATCTCTCTTCCTTTCTATGTATGTTTTAGTTGCACTCAAAGTTCATATTTTCCATATCATCTTACAAATGTCTTGAATGTCTAATGCATTTTGTTTAAGTGCATTTATCTCTATTCACCCACCTATAGAGCCCATCCTAGATCCAATAAGTGGTATCATAGTGGGTCTTCTCCAATCATACTTAGACAAGTAGGAGAACATGGGTGATTATCAAGGAGGGAGATACCTCATCAACATCCCAATCTTTGATGGGAGCAATTTCTTTTATTGGAAGAGAAGGATCCAATACTACATTCAAGGATCAAGTATTGAGCTATGGAGAATGTTGGAACTTACATATAAGATATTGGAGACAAAGATAGAATAATGGTATGAGCCTACTTTGAATAAAACAACCTTGAATGCAAGAGCCATTAACATTATCTATGACTCCATGTCCCCCACCAAGTTCAAAAACATTTCCTCTTGTGAGATAGCCTATGAGATATGGAGAAAGATATGCATCACATATGAGGAAAGTGAAGGAAAGAAAAGTCTACATTCTCAAAGGCCTCCTTGAAAACTTCAAGATGGGAAAGCTTGAGAGGATAGCTGAGATGTACTCAAGGCTCAACACCATTATGAATGGTCATGCCATTCTTGGTAATCCTATGGATAGAGGAGAGATCAACTCAAAGATCCTTAGAACTCACCCCAAGATGTGGGAATCCAAGGGACCTCCATTAAAGAAACAAAGTCTCTTGGTGATATCATTATTGAGGAGCTCATAGAAAATCTACAAGACCAAGAAGTCAAACTTGACAAGTAAGATTAAGAAGAAAGAGAAGAAGAGAAAGAGCTAAAGAGAATGAAGAAGGGTGAAATCAAAGCACAATTGAGGATATTATTGGTCAAGCTTCTCCATCCTCTCAAGTTGAAGAATATACCATGTACTCCAAGGGTATACTCTAAAAAGGCAAGTCCTTCTCCTTCACCCAGTGCTTCAAATATGGAAAGAAGGGTCACTTCAAGGAAGATTTTCGACAAGAAAAAAATCCATCATCACAAGAAAAGATAAGATAAGTACAAGAATAATGAAAAATGGCACAAAATCTTTAGTGACTCCTCCAACACAAGCTCAAGTGACTCTCCAACTCAATTAAAGTGAAGAATCTAGTGGAGGATCTAGCTCAAGATAAGTGAAGATGGAAAATGCCATTTTGTTGTCATGGCTTTAACAAGTGAAGACTCAAATGAGGTAAATCTAGATTTTTTAGATAAATAATCTTTAATTTCTATTATTTATGCTACTCATTCCTCTCTTAAGTCTTCTAAAAAGATAAAAGAAAAAGCTTGCCATGATTGTTGATAATTTGCATGTAGAAAAAGATTATCTTGAACATGCTAATATTTGCTTGCTAGATGAAAACAATGCTTATCTTAGTCAAGTAGATTCTCTCAAACTTGAAAATTCTTGCTTTATTGATAAGATTAGATTTCTATAAGGTCAACCTCTTATGCTTAGTTCTAATGAAGAGAATAGTAATATTGTGTCTCTCAGGATTGATATTGACATTCTTAAAACTGAAAATGAGGACAAAGATTTTGTTGTGCAAGAAATAGGATCTGAAAAACAGTGTCTATCTTTCTAAGATTCCTTTACTTGAAAATAAAAATGCTTCCTTTCTTGCTAAAATCAATGTTCTTGAATCTTGTTCTAGTTACACTAGTAGAGAGAATAATGTTGTTTCTCTTCATATTGATAAAGATTCTTATATGACCAAATTTTTTTGCTTAGAAACCTATCTTTTGCATGCTAGAAATAATATCAATTAATTGTCTTCTACTATTACTTCTCTTATGCATGATAATCATAGTTTGAGATCTTCTATGCAAAGATTCTTATATGATATAAGAAATCTTATTTAAATCCTAGATCCACTACTACAGAAAGGGGATATAGAGTTGGTTACTTTTGGCATTCGACATCGGTTGTGAACTAATGACCAAGTCGGCGATGGTAAAAGTCAAACATTTTTTTTCGATTGTAAGAACCGAAAAAATAAGGTTTATGTCGAAAGTTCTTCATTAGGGATGAACCGATGACATAACTCACAGTGGGTGACAATATTGTGGTATGCTCTGACCTTTCTCTTTGGTTCTTAGAAAAATAATCGACACCGTTAAAACTTCCTCGCTAGTGATATGATGACAAATAACCAATGCCAAATTACCTGATGGTGGGTTTATCAATAAATGAACAATGAAATTTTGGGTGTATACCGTCAATTGAATGTAAAACATTGATGGATAATATATATGTAGTCAGTTATTTCCAAATAACCAGTGATAAATGTGTATTTTTTTTTGTATATAACAGGCCTGCAGACCTGTTGTCCAACCTGCTAGCCTGTCTGGAACTTTGTTCTTCAGAACTGAAAGTTCTAAACAATAGAAGGCTCTCTGCAATCATCGTGCCTTAACAACAGGCCGCCACACCTACAAGAAAAAGATAAAACTACAAGCCACATTGTATAATTTTTTTCAACTCAAATTGCACATAAATCCATGAACTCACACATCAATTGTTTCCATCTCAGCCACGGTTCATATTCATACATATATGCACAAACAAACATCATTCTTTTCCTCATATATCATATTCAAATTCGCACACACATATATGCACTTAACATTCAATTCACACTCAGAAAATACATATCAACATCAACTGCCATCTCAGATTTTAAGTCACAATGTTACATATCAACATATTCACACTCATAAAATACATATAAAAAATCTGACATTGAAGTTCGAACTACCAAAAAATATCAATCAACCCTCAATTTTTTCATTCAAATCCACATTTTTGATCAAGCAGGCATCCCACTATTTACATAGGTCATTTAGCTGTTCCAATATATAGGGGTTAGTCTTCTCAAAAAATTGCAAAGAGAATGAGAGTTGTAGTAAGATTTGATTGTTTGTAATGAGACTACTTCATTAAAATATGATCGAAGACTACTAACTTACATTCTCTATACATTTGATTTGTTCTGCATGATTGACAATCACCTGCATATACAACATCACGTAATATGTGTATGCCCAACCATTGTCTTGTATAGGGACATGTAGATTTACAATTGCATTGATAAATGTAATGAACTAGAGTTTGTTAGGTATTGTACAATTGGAATGAGAAGACTATACATCAACACCCGTCCAAGTTACTAATTTATTTTTCTTATCTACCTCCCCTCTGCCATCACAGAATGCTTTCACACCTTTATAAGTCAAATTAACATATATGTTGCATTATTAAATTTTCATTATGATTACAAACATTAAAAAAGAGAATGGGTACTGAGATTTGGTGACAATTTTCACCTGAAGGACCAAAGACATACACCCTCCGAATCTTGAGAACAATCACTAACAATTGCCAGTGCAGATCTCTGAGTGAATAGAAGGAAAATAAAATAAAAAAATTAATTCCCACAACAAAATTGTACTCATAGGTTAGAAATATAAACAACAAAGCCAAAAAGTTACTTAATGTTGAAGGGAGCTAAGATCTCATTCTTAGAAGCACCAAAATACTACATCGTAGTAGTCACCTATTATTTGATGCCACTTAGATCTATCTCTACATCGCTAATCAATGATGGCATTAGAAATCCCGAATTTTCTATTTTGAAGTCACGAGCTGCGTAATACAAATGATTGAAATATATTATATAACCAATACTCAATTTATATGTAGGAAACAATTAAACAATTTTCACATATGACATGATATTCTCACCGTATCTAAAGTTCTATCACTGATATGTTTATCCTCTCTCTATACACCTACCATATCCTCTCCAACATTGATCACAATGGTATTCGTTTGGTTTATACCGTCTAACCATCGTGTCAACATCTGACAGTGAGGACCTAAGGAGTTTAACAACTCATATGGAACAAAATGAAGGGGTGGGGGCATCAAAACTTTAGGGGGGCTTCTTAGCTATTGTAGGATGCATGCATGTATTCTAATATTACCTATCAATTATTTTATATAAGTTTCAATATATATTTGTCATACCTACGGAAATATAACAAGTCGTTTGTTCCACCCAGTACAATCGCCCTCTTCCTTTCCGATTGGGGTGACATATGGGTGCTCATATGAGAGATTTATCTCTCTCATTCATGAATAGACATGTATGACTCTCACACGATAGTGATCAGTGGGAAGAGGAATACCATGAGCCACATCAGTGTTATCAGCCTCGACATCTGCCGGGATGTTGCATGTTGGAACATCAATGGAAAGACAACACCTTATGTCATTCTACATTTTTATGAAACACAAAATTTAATTTGACAAACATAAATATTGACTTGAAGGATTATTTTATCACAAGGTAATATAAATTGACTTGAATTGAAACATACCTCGATTGTGTCTTGTGGGTCTAAAGGACTACTCCCAATACACTCTATGGGCAAATACTGAATCAATTCTGTGACTGTTGAAGAAGTTGGTTTCTATGTTTCTTAAGAATCTATATATTTCTCCAAGGTTGCATCTATAATTCTCTACATGTACTCTACATTCACTTCCCCTTTCTTGGCTTATTGTGCTTATGTTGGGATCTACCAAAAAAATATTTTATCCCATACCCAGCTCCAGCGCCTCTAACATGCCTAGAATGCTCTTTTGTCCCTAGAGAAACCGTCAATTCATCATGTGTGCCTTGATGCGTGAACTTTCCCTCCTTTGCTTGGGCAGCCAGCTCCAACTAATTATCTTCAAAAATGCACTAATCATTAATTAATATGTTGAAAAAAGAACACGGTCAATTATTGTGAAACCAAGAAATTTACCATTTTATTTTCCGCCTCCTATGTTGCTTGGACAAAGATTTTTCTGACTTCATTTCTTCTTGCATCTATCCACTCAATATAGTGAGGCACCCATCCAAAAGCACTAGAAGACTCGACAATAGAAGTAGTAGAAGCAGAAGGCCCTTGTTGTTGCCCTTGCCCTTGTACTTGATCTTGTCCTTTCTCTTTATCTTGCTCTTTCTCTCCATCTCCCCCTTGCTCTTGTTTTTGTTGTAGCTCTTTCTCTCATTGTACCAGCTCTCTCAACATGCATCGTTTCCAATAATCACCTGAACCCAACTGGTGGTTGTGCACATTCTTATCATGCCTCTCCTTTTTAGTGACGTGAAGGGCCTGATTAATTCATACAAGTGATATTTTTAAGTAACCATAAGAAATCATAAAAATGTAACTAATTCAATACCTTGAACACATATGTTTCTCTCCACCGAATAAACTCCTTCCAATCATCTTGATTAATATAGTTCCATTTAAGCCATGGTTCCTTCTTATCTCCAAATACATAGTCTTTTGTGAGGATTGTTTGCCAATATCTATGTCTTATCCCGATGAGTTGCATAAGAGACTTGCGATGCAGCTTTTCATCAAGTTCATACTGACCCTAAAAAGGTTCAACATTCAATACTATTTAAAAATGTTAAAAATAAAATAATAGAAAAAGACTATAAACATAACTTCATTTATCTCACCTCTAACTAAACAAATAAACAAAGTCTACTCACATAAAATCAAAACTAAACAAATAAACAAAGTCAAATCACATTAAAAAGTCAAATCACATATAAAAAATCAACACTGAAAAAAGTCAGATCACATATGAATAAATAAACGTGTTACATAATGAAAAAAAAAGTCAGATCACATACGAGCAGTATACCTTAATATACTATCCCTTTTGTGTGATCTTCATATGTATAGTCATCAATGTTAGATTCAACATTAACACTTGGTAAGACAAAACAAATGGACTACAGTTATCATACTTGTCATAGTACTCTTCATCATCAATAGGATCTGAAATGAACTATCTTTTACCATGAAGAATGGCAGATCAATTTTCTTTTGCAGAATTGTTGATATAGTATACATGTTATGCTTGTGATTCCATGTTGGAGGGTTCATCTTTCTCGCGTGTCCACTCAAAATTCACTATTGTGAAACCGAGTTTGTCAACTATAGCTCCTTTATTGTTATCACCCATTTACCCCAAAATAATGGAACTCTAAACTTTGTGTAGTCAAGTTTTTATATGTATTCAATGACATCGTAATAAGACATATTTTCTTGACATGAACTCTTATCCTTGGCACTAGAAAAATATAATGAAAACGCCTGAAGGGTGACCCCATTGTTTTGATTGACACTTTTATCATCTGACATTTTGTGTAGTCTGAAAATCTATTTATGTCAAACCCTTCGTAAGATGTAACATGGATCTTTGGCTTATACACGAGCCAATTGATCATTTATGTAATATTATTTGGTGTTTGAGATAGTTAATTGAATATTTCCTTTTCAAACCACCTAATAAATTTTGGATTATGCTCTCTAGCAAGCCACATTGAACTGGCTTGGGGATAACTTTTCATGAGCTTGTTGGTGTGTTTATTGATATTAATACCCACATCGTCAATGTTGTGTAAAATATACAAGTTTTCTTGTCCCCACTGTTGAGTTTTATGGAGGTGAAAAGTGCAACAGAAGCAATAAAATTTTATCCACATACCCTACTCGAGGATCTCATCGACAACAACATATTTAGAAGGAGGGTGCAAGGTTATACCTCGTCGCAGACCAGGTCCGGTGACGTCCCTTTCTCGGTTATGTGTGTCACTCCTAGCCTGAAGAGACAATCCTCAACCATCCTATGAACGTAGGCAACTCGGTGTATGTGTCTCTACTTTTTCTAGGCAGGTGGACTAGAACTCCATGTCACACTTCGTAAGACGACGAGAAGGAGTAGCCTTCTACTTGACGGCGTGCTAGCGTCAGTTTCTCTCCTTCTCTCTCGCTTGGGAATGATAATGGCTAGGGTTCACATATGAGAGTGTAACCTCAATGTATGTGTGTTAGCGTTAACCAAAATCTGACTGTCACACGCCTATTAATAGTATAAAAGAAAGCAGGGTTTCCCAAAACCTGTGGGAAAACAAAAAGGTTGCGGCTACATTTCAAACAAGCCACTCATGGACAATTAAAGGAATATTCTAGAATTATGAATTGACCAATTAATCACACTAATTGATTAATTAATATTCATCGGCTCTAGTAAATTGCTCGATATTACTCAGTCAAAGTTTAGCTAATTGGTATAAACATTATAACCAATTACCTTAGATTATATTCCAATATTAACATATTACCTAAACGCTTTAGTAATCAATTTGATTCATAACATTTCCAATCACGTACACAACTATACTCCTATTCTAATCACATCCTATGTATGTGACCCGGTATGGTCCACATTATGTTGGCAGTGATATTCATAATTATATTATGATTTCACAAGAAATGATTTGTATCTAGCAAGACTTCATCGCTACCCAAGTAACTAGAGAAGTTGGAAAACAACTTAACCTATCATCTAGGATTGGTGTTATAGTGAATGTATAGTTCCTTTTTCTGTGATATTCAAATTGAACTTAAACCATGGAAATGTGATCCTCTTCAAAATTCAATCCATGTTCCTTGAACTAGAGCATACTATTTAAGGTACATGAATCTCAATATCACATATTGACTCACACCAGTATGGACATGCATGTATCAGTCTCGCTTATCCAGTGGCCAGGATATCAAACTACTGTAGGAGGGAAAAATCTCATCTGCATCACTCATAGTCATCCCCTGTGTCACAACACACCCGAGAACCACCTTTATGGCAACCCTTATTTAGGATCACAGTGGATGATGTCAAATCACACTGAACGACATGTGATGAGTGTAGTGACTTTAGGTCTAAGAACAACAGTCACCACCATCACTATGAATGATGAATCTTACTACCATTCATGGTTACATGTGTCACCTTCAAGGTGGGTATGTCTGATACACTATTATCTAATAAGTATCTATGTTCTTGGTTTGATATCACGTATCATGACTAATGAGATTCTGTCATCAACCAACACACACTCTAGTCTTGAGTGTTATTACTGTCTATTATCCTTCCACAATAACATACAACTTGGGACATAACAAGAACGCATATACTCTTGACATATATATGATCTCATCGTTTAGGTCCTCAACTCGAAGACATATGTCATTGAGTAGTATCATTCTTTAGACATTTATCGTGTTACATCATTATCTCAAAACTGAATAACAAATAAATTGGAAGATTTCCTTTATTATTAATCAAATCATTTACAAGACATGCCATTACAGTCATCATGTGATTGGCTCTCTAGGCACACATGACAACACCCACTGGTCATGACTGATATTTATCTGTCATTATCCCAAAATACCTTTTCCAGAATAAACATCATGGCTCACGACATTAGTAGTAGTTTCATTGTAACTCAAAAAGGCATTGCAAAAGTCCATAACCTCCCTAGAAATATAGCCCGCAATGATACTCCCTTTGGGGTGACAACGGTTTTGAACATCACCTTTGAAAACATTCATGTACCACTCAAAAGGATACATCCAATGAAAGAAAATTGGACCCATCATTTCCACTTCCCTAGTCAAATGGACAACTAGATGTACCATGATATCAAAGAATGAAGGGGGGGGGGAATTTTGCTCAAGTTGACACAGGGTAACGACCACTTCTCTTTGCAACTTATCTAGAATCTTAGAATCAATTACTTTTTATGCATATAGTGTTGCGAAAGAAGCAAAGCCTAGTGATTGCAAACCTTACATTCTTAGGAAGGATAGATTGAATGGCCACATGCAACATATGTTGCATTAGAGTGTGACAGAAATGAGATTTAACACCTATCAGCTTTAGATCCTTCATTGATACCAATCTCTAGATATTAGTTGAGAATCCCTATGGTACCTTAACATTACAGAAGCACTCACAAAAAGTTATATTCTCCTTTGTAGAAAAGGTGTAACAAGTGGGAGGTAGATATGGGTGGGGTAGATATGTGTGGCGATCTTTGGTAACTTATTTCATTAATTCTTTCCTTGTACCCATTTCAGATAGGTCCATTATGGATTGGATTCCATCTTAAGTCTTATCGGGTATATTCAACATAGTGCTAATAATGCTATCACAAACATTTTTCTCAACATGCATGACATTGATACAATGTCGAACTATCAAAGAACTCCAATAAGGAAGATCCCATAATATCGACCTATTTTGAATAAAGACTTTTCACCTATGGGGGTAATACATGTCCTCTTACCAAAATGATTAAAAATGTTGTTTACTCTTGCATAAACATCCTTCCCAAACACAGGTTTTGGGGCATTCCATTCCTTAGTTGAGCCATTGAATGTTTTGCACAACTTTCGGTAAGGATGAACCTTTGGAAAAAACCTTCGATTGCCAAGATATATAGTCTTATCACCATGTTTTAGTCTGATAATCTGTATTTTCCTCACATATAGGACATGCCTCAGATCCTTTAATGTTGTAGCCAGACAAGTTCCCATAAGTAGGACAGTCATTAATAGTGCAAAACAACATAGCACACAAATTAAACATCTCTCAGTGCAAAGCATCATAAGTCATCAGATTTTCTCATCATAGTTTTTTTAGGTCATCGACTAGAGTTTCAAGGTGAACATCAATATCATTTCCAAGTTGTTTGGGGGCCAATATCAACAACGGCAACATGACATACTTATTCTTCATCCGCAACATGGAGGAAGATTGTATACAACAAGCATGAGATGCCAAGTACTATGTTGGATACTTAATGTTCCATATAGATTTATCTTGTCAGTACAAAGTCTAAGTCTTAAATTCCTAGCTTCTTCATAAATTCAGGACACAATAAATTAATCTTCTTCCATTATGGGGAATCAGACGCATGTCGTAGCATATCATTGTTGTTTTTCTTTACCTCTGCATGACAAGATAAATTTTGTGCATATATGGCATTAGCAAACAATCGTTGAAACTCAGTGTTGGTCTTAACCGATGTCACCCTTTTGTACCTAGACTCCCCACATTTTGGGCATTCTTTCATATTGATATAGTCCTTTTGAAACAACACACAATCATTCGGCCAGGCATGTATCTTCCTCCATTCCTGTTGGGCACAATGTCTTTTTCGTTGCATATGTTAAGATTGGAAGCTCATTGCCTTCAGGGAAAATATCTTTCAACAAAGATAGTAGAGAAGTGAAGCTTTTTTTGCTCCATCTATTCTTAGCCTTAAGAGTATACAATCTAAACACAACACTCAACTTCATAAAATTAGTACAACCTAAGTATAATGGTTTCTCAGCAACATGCACAATGTTTCTAAGGGAGGTGGGTCTGTAACATTTAACCTGCAAGTGTCTAGCATCACATCAACCATGTCTGTTAGAATTGGTTCATTCTCATCAACATTGTCATCCATTTCTTATTGGGCACAATTACCACTAGCCACATTTTCCGATCTCATATTAGGAATCTCTCCATGCCAGTACCATTCTGTATAGCCATGTACAATCCCATTACACATGACATGATCATTGATCGTGTCAATAGTGTCAACTTTCAGGTTGTTGCTACAATTCCTACATGGGAAATAGAACCTATCTCTGGGTTATTTTCTATGTTCCTCTGCAAATCTTACAAACTCATCAAGACCATAAAAAACCCTAGAGTGTGGAGATTTGTTATCGACATCCATGATCGATCCATTTCTAAACAATCAGATGGAGATGAGTAGCTCACCAGGGGCTAGATAGAAGTTAATTTTAGGGAAAATATCTTTGAACAATTGATCCATAATCCTCTAGTAGCATTTAGATTCATGAATGTGTACCACCTGTCCCATTTTGGCACTTCACCTCACTAGTAAGAATATAATGTGTGTTCGATTTCAATAAATTTCGACAACATTTCCTTGCAGTTCTTCAACTACACCGGTGTATATGGGAAAATACCCACCTATATATGTACCCAGAGAACAAAGGGGAAATATTATCAAAATTTATTGAAACCGAACACACATTATACACTTACATTCTAAGTGAGATGAAGTGCTCAAGAATAGTCTCAAATCATGGGCTATCCAACTTTACTGCTAATGAGTAAATCTCGGACGGGTTTCTAGGCCAACAACATAGTTTACAAATTAGGTATTAGTATCTAGGGTTTATAGACCAGAATTTATAGACTTGAGATTACATATTAGGGTTTGGAAATCATTGGTTTACATATTAGATTTCACAAAATATGATTTAGTCATTTAGGTCTTAAATATTTGACATAATATCTAAAACTAGGTCATGAATTATCATTACCATGTTACATCATACTTTTGATATTAGGGATCATAAGATTAGGGTTTCATGATCTTATAAAGAGAAATCATAAGATTTGACTAATCTTAGTCAACATAAACATCAACATTGTCATAACTAGTCATGTAGGGTCATTATCATGTGTGGTTGTCATCATTAGAGTATAATCTAGATCAAGAAAAATTTGGTGTCATATAGATCGTCAAGATATTTATTTTAAGTCATAAAGTAGCATAGATCATCTTTATAGAAAGGTTCATGCAATATTAGAGATATAGTTACCAAATGTGGATTAGGTAACAATTCATGTCAAGATTAGGCATTATGAGTCCTACAATATGATTCAACATAGCTTTGCTTCTAGCTAGAGGGATCGGTGGTAGAGGTGAGGAGCAGGATCGTTGGTCCATTAGAGGTGGTGTCATCAATGAAGCAGCAAGAACAACGACGCAAGCAAAGTAGAAAGCAGCGGTGGCGATAGAGAAGTAGCAAGAAGCAGTTTCAATAGTGATGTAGCAAGCAGTAATGTTGGCAGCAAAGCAACACTGGTTGGAGGAGGTGGACCAACAGTAGTAGCATTGGAGGTGAATCAACGTCTGCATAATGGAGGAGAAGCAGTGGCAGCGGGCGTAGGTCTTGTGGCAGCTACTGCAGGAGAAGGAGGATTTGTGATGGAGGAGGAGGACTAGATGGAGGAGGAGGAGGACCTACAGTGGTCGGTGGTGAGCACAGGTCTGCGAAGAGCAATAGAAGAGCTCAGAGGAGACTTGGTATCATAAGAGGGAGAGTGGCAATCTGACAATATCATGGGGAAGGAAAAAGCGGAAAGGGTTTTGGGGTTAATTAACATGTACATTGGGCATCAATTATTCACAACACTTACGACATAAAAGTATTATTGTCAGTTTCCAATCAAGGATCGCTGACGAATCTTGCAACCCAGTGATTTCGAACACAACTTTTTTTGACGGTTATGGTTAGTATAATTGATGATAAATCTCGATTGGGGAGGATCTGCGAGACACATGGAGCGAACATATTTATCATCGGTCACTCAGGAAAGAACCGCCGATAAAGGTCAGTTCATTCCCGTAGGAAGCACATCTTTATCCCATTGGTTTTTTATAATAGAACTGACAATATATGGTTTTTGGAGGCAAATGAAATTCTTCCAAAAATTTTGTGCAAAATTCCCTTTTTTCTAGTGCTACGTAGAGTTAATTTCTTTAAGAAGTGACTGACGGAAAAAAAAAGTACAGGCCGCAATTTCTCGGGTGCACAAACTGCGGCAGTTGTTGACATTGAACCAATAAGAAAAGTAACACAGTCAATTTCTCTTACAAATATAACCAACATTGTATTCCCATTTTATAGTAGTGATCATATTACTGAACACATGTATAGAGATAATTTTGGACTTGATAGTAGGCAAAGGAAAAACAAAGATAAAGGATATTCAAGTTTCAATGAAGAATCCTCCAGTTCCAAGGCTAGAAGATCAAGCAATTATTGCAATGAAATTTGTCAATTATTTCACATATTGCCCTTTTAGGAAAGCACCCAAGAGTAATAGGGCTTGGGATACTAAGATAACCCCTATGGACCCAAAAATATGATTGGGGACCATTTTGTCTTTCTTCTTGTAGGTCACTTTCAATTGCATTGATATGTGCTATTGAATTGCAAATTGGTTTCTCAATCCTCATAAAAGAAGAAAGACAAGATATGTATGGGGTGGAAACAAGTGCAAATAAATGGTAAGAATAGAAGTAATATTATTCTTGATCATATCCAATCATAATGTGTTTTTGCTAAGTTAGTATGCATTATACATATGGTTTTTGAATAAAAAGTGGTATGTTGTGATTCTCATCACTCTCTTGCTCAAAAAATATTTCTGATGCTTTCATAGTGCATTACTAACTTCATTACACATGTTTAGATATGATTTATGTTTTTATGTAACCTCTAGATATGTTTTTTAAATATATGTTTTTTACAGCAATTGTTGTCCGCCGAGTTTGTCCTTATAGAAACTCTATTGGCAAGCACCAATGGGTGTTTCCAACATCTTTCATCAGTCGAGAAGTTAAACCCAAAAACTCGACCAAAAACACTATGCATTGAATATACATATGACTTTATAGAAGAGAATTTCCCTCTCAACTATATTTTCTCAACCTCAAGCCTTATTCTATGGCACTCCCTTTGGTACATTTATATGTACATATTTCCATGCTTTAGTTTTCCTATATTGCATACAACTTCATCTCTTTAACTGCTCTAAATTGGTATCTTCATATCTTGCAATTACCTATCTTGAGTTATTATGTAGGTTTTGATGATGATCTCTTTGGATCTCTTGGTTGTGTCTTAAATTGCTTCCATTGTTCTCTACCTTGCTACATCTATCTAGTTGTATATCTTGTTTTGATACAACCTTGAGGCTCTTAATGGTAATCATCTTTTAGTAATGATGCATATTTTCTTGTGAGTAATATCCTTTCATGCTTCTACACTTCTGTATCTTTTTGTTTGGATATTTATCTACTCCTAATCATAGCTTGTTCTTTAACTTGTCCATATTTTGCTATGATCTAGATCCTACTATAGTCTAAATTTGTGTTACCATCTACTATTAGTTCATATACATGTAATTCTGGCCTTGTTCATCTTTTGATCAAGTGGTATTCAACTATACGCTTGTATATTGTTTCATACTTTCTCAAGCTTGTTCCTTTAATTGCATATCTACTATATTGAGTTACCTACATGCATAGCCTTATCTTGGTTGTTTTCTAGAACTTCATCCAGGGTTGTTCCAATGCATATCTTGATTTTCTTTATATACATTGCTTGTAAAAACCCTTAGGTTTTTCTCTTCTACTCCCCTTTCTAACATTTGGTATCTCCTTACTCTAACATGCTTTGTTTTTGCTCTCTTAAAACCCCCACTTTTTAAATGACAAAGGGGAAGAAGGCATGTCTTGTCTTATGTAATATGGGGAGAAGGTGTGTGTGAGGAAGAAGGAATGTCTTATGTTAAAGGGAGAAAATATATATGTAGAACATATATGAGTAGAAAACATAGTTTCTATAAATGTTGTGAAATTTAACCATGAAGGAGAAATAACATCAATCAAGGGGTAGTATGAGAAATCCATGAGCATCAATTGAGGGGGAGCATATGAACTCAATTGTATTGAATCCCCTAGGTTTCTCCAAAGGTATCATTTTACTTAATAGATTTCAATACATTTATGGAGTGGTTTGTCATCTTCATAAAGGGGGAGAATGTTGACTCAAGGTATAAATTGACTAAACCCTTATTTTGATTATGATTAACCATTCCACTTATTTGTGTCTAATAATTCTTCTACTTGAGTTATTTCATATTCGGTATAGACACACTACAAATTCCCTAACTTATGCATCCTAACTTGCAGAAAAGACAAGTCAAAAGCAATGCAAGTGCACTTTTGTGGAATATGATGTAAATCCATTATAATCACGTTGTAAATCACTTGTGATGATTATATGACTTGTAATTAAGCTTAGAAAAATTAGGAGCACTTAAATCGAATATTCAAGCACTTTAATGATATTTTCCAAAACACTTCACATGAGTTCCTATTCGGTCGAGTTTCTCCTATGACAAACTCGACTAACACCCGTTATGTATTTGAGAATGTCCATGTTTGGTCGAGTTTCCAAAATATAGAACTCGACCGATACCCTACACTGGAAAATAAAATTTAAGTAATCGGTCAAGTTTCATCCAGTATAAACTCGATTGATCCTTCAAATTTTCTTTGTCGCATAGTGCAATGGGATGAGTTTCCCAAAAGTAAACTCGACCAATCACATTGTACAAAAAGTGTAGAAAAAGTTTTTCTAGCCGTTAGAGTGTTGCAATACTTGAAAAAAAATATGTTGCAACACCCCAAATGGCTAGTATTCATCCTTAAGTGTTTCTACTATCTAGGTGTCATACCTAACTATAAATAGGACCCCTTAGGCTTCATACCATGGTTAGACAAGCACTATGAAGTTCCTTATATTATATTTGAGTCCCTCTAAGAGCCTCCTTCCACTCTTAAGATTAATCACTTGCTACATCCATTAGAGTGAGTAGGATATTTGTAAGAGATCTAGTCCTACATGTATATCTTGTGAGGATCTCACTTCCTCTACCTTCCAAACTTTTATTCAATCATGAAGATGAAGGTTCTCTATCTAAGATAAGAGAGGTGAAGAAGAAGAAGGGAAGGAGTCCCTTGGTGAAAGCTTCTCCTTGGTGAAGGTGAATTCAAAGGTGAAAGATCCAAGAAGAGTGGGTAATTCCTTCAAGATCGAAGACTTGTTGCAAGAGTGAGTAAGACCTTGGTGAAGCTAGAAGATTCCTTGCAAAAGTGGGTAAGTCCTTAGTGAGGTTGAAAACTTGGTCTTCGATAGGTAAGCCCATTGGTAGGTTGTTGGCTCCCTTCTCCTATAAGGGAAGGTTGGGTATGCTTTGCCCAAAAAAGGAAGGTCAGGTATTGTATGTCTGATAATGGAATATAAGTATGCAATGGTTGAAAAATCCTAGAGCTTGACCTCTCTAGATAGTGGATGGACTTCCTCCTAGTTTGGATATTGGAACCACTCTACATAGCTTGTTCTTGTGCTTGTTCAATCTCTCTCTCCCTTTCTATGTATGCTTTAGTTGCATTCATTTTTTATACTTGCCATATTATCTTAGAATATCTTTAAGGTCTAATGAATTTTGTTTAAGTGCATTTAGCTCTATTCACCCGCCTCTAGACCCCATACTAGATCCAACAACTAACTCTAGTAGTGATGAGAAACTTCCCTACAGAAGCCGACCCAATAAAATAGTTGAACCCATTTCACATAATATTTTTACTTGTCCCTCATCATACAGAGAAATTAGTAAGAGAGCCTCCTCCATATACTAAAATATAATCACACTGACTTGACTAGAAAAATATGCTTTCTTATTCTTGGACCATTGTCTAAATATATTACACAAATAACCTATATCACAATTGTGAAAAATGCAAGTTAGGAAATATGTAACGTAATTGTTATTACCTTAGGCACCAGATTTTTAAGTTAACTCTTTTATGGACTCTTTTTATATCAAAATTACCTATTTACCATTTACCCTCCCTGTTTATTCTATGGGTAAGAGGGCAAGGGTAAGGGGAGGGTAAGAGTATTGGTGAGAATGGTAATTACCCTTACCCTTACCTGATACCCTCTGGAGGGTAAGGGTAAGGGTAGAGCCTTACCTTCCCATACCCTGCCTATTGATAGCATTATAGGGGCAAAGCCACAATAGTAGGCAGAACTTTAAGGTGAGTTTGGGCAGGGGTTCTCAATGGTCTCTTATAGTTTTAGAATATGTGGTTTTATATAGGTGAAGGTCAAAGATCTACTGGAACATGGATTATGATGCCAACTGGATCATACAAGTCATGGAGTCCCATATTTATTCGTATTGGATGGACCATGGAAATGTGAGGGTGGTGGAGAGAGTCACATATTCTAGTAGCTTTGAGGACAAAGGGGTTGGATAGGATCTTATAGACTTGTAGACTCTGCCACACTGTGATGGGTGAGAGGGATGATCTTGTAGATATATGAGGGTCCTGGAATCTTAAAAGGAGAGGAACTTTGTGCATGACCCACATAAAGTTGATCAAAGCTGATGAATTACTAAAGTGAGGGGATTCTCTTAAGCATTTTAATGCATTTTATTTTTCACTTAAATTGGGACATTAGTGAAGGTTGAAATTAAAGAAGTTTTGTGAGTTGTCTAATTAGACCACGGGAAGTCCAAATATCTCATTAGTTCTCCTATTTGATAAACCCAACCATTTGTATTTCTCATTTTAAAATAAACATGAATTAATTACATATGATTACTTAAATATGTTTAGAGGTTCAAATTTTGAGGACCACCTGAACTTATCAAGTCAAGTATGTATAAAACGTATTAGGCCATAATGTGAACATGAATTGTGTCAATTTTGATTTCCACCCAGAATGTGATTGTGCTAATTTTGTTGTGATTAAATCATAATTGAATTTGGTATGTGATAAAGTGTCTTAACTTAGGTGAAGTATGTATTTAATAACCTATTGAAGTTTTGTTACCACATTAGGGTATAGTTGAAGCATCAAATTCTAATTTTTTGAAATGAATGTTTCTTATTAGGGAAAATTTGCATTAGGATCTAACATTCAATATTTATTTAAGAAATAAAAATTCTACTGAGAGCTTTCAATTATTTTTATCAAAAATCGGGAAGTTACATGCTAGAACACTCAAATTCTTTATGACCTTCACACTATCCAGCTAACCTAATAAAATTGTTAACCTTAGTAGGAGTTGTAGGATGCTTCCACTATATAATAGATTCTTCTTTCTTAGGGTTTACACTGACTCCTTCCTACATGTCCAAGAAAGGGAACTTCTTATAGACAAAACTCACATTTACTAAACTTAGCATAATATTGATGTTGTATCAATATTATAGAGCTATCCTCAAATGTTGTTCATGTTATTCTACATCTCTATAATATATAATAATATCATCTATAAGCACTACTATAAATTGATCTAGGTATTGTCTAAAAGCTATATTCATCATGTTCATTAAAGCTTCAGGGGTATCTGTTCATCTAAAAGGCATAAATACAAACTCATAATGCTTGTATCTTGTTCAAATGCTAACTTATGAACATATGATGCCTTTATCCTAAACTGGTGGTAACCTAACTTGATATCTATCTTGCAGAAATTATTGCTCCATGCAACTGATCAAACTAATCATCAATCCTTGGAGAAGGATAGTTTTTATGGATGGTTATCTTATTCATATGCCTATAGTCTATACATAGATGCATAGTCCCATCCTTTCTCACAAATAGCACTGGAGCTCTCCAAGTTGATGAACTAGGTTGAATGAAACCTGTATCTAGCAACTCATGTAACTGAGTTTTTGATTCCTTTAATTCTATAGGTGCCATTCTATAATATAGTAATGCTATTAGTAGACTATCAGGTAGAATTTTTATCTTGAAGTATACATCTTTTTTTGGAAGTAGACCTGGTAACTCATTCGGTAATATATTTGGGAACTAACATACAACAAGAACATCCTCTAAATTAATTGTTCTTTTCTTTGTCCTTATCCCTACCACGTGCTAAAAAGGCCTCACTCTCTTTTCTCATCATCTTATCATTTATGACAGTTGATACTATGCACATGAGTAAGACTTTTCTATCTCCAGTAAACATAGAGGAACAACCACCTTGATGAAAGATAGCCTCCTTCTTCCAAAAATCTAGTTGGACTTGGTATGTATCCAGGAAATCAATACCACATATTTTTTAAATGGAATTAATGTATAAGGGTATGACATTAACCGCTATGGTATACCCATTGAAACTCAAAAGACATCTGAGACATACTTCTGTCAGAACTATTTATTCACCTAACAATATTCTTAGCTGCAATTCATAAGATAAATTCTAAGTTATCAAATTCAATCCACCAACTATTCATCTTTGAATAAAATAATATGTTGTGCCAAGATCTTCCAAAATTGTGACTGAAATGTTGTTAAAAAGAAGCATCTCGCCTGTCAAAACTCTAGGTAAGACTACACCTTTAGACAATGTCATTGAGAAGAAGAATCCTATAGATCTCCCTCTACAACATCATCCTTGTTGTAAACTACTAGTACTGGGTGCCCCCCTATGAATCTTGAAGATATAGAAGATCTTGCACCACCAATTAGATTTTGTCTCTGAGAAATTTAATATTGTGATTGTTAACTCTATTGAGGTATAAATTGAAGATTTGGGTAGTGTATTTTAATATGTGTCATATGTCTATAGTTATAACACGCTTGGGTATTAACTCTCCAACATAAAGAATAATTTTTCCTACAATAGCTGTCACACCGTGTTGTACCTTGTCTCTATAAACATGTCACTGATACCGATGATCATGAAGAATAAGATGATGGTGTCCGACCAGGTGGTGTTGTAATACCCCTGCCCTGGGTTATGGCTTAACCCTAGAATTTTTGCTTAAGTAAGATACTTATAAACTGATTCTAATCATGTGAAAAGAAATTAAGGCTTCTGGTTAAGTTTTTTTACAAGTTTGAGCTTAATTGCAAACTATTTGTGCATTATATGAAAGTCTGAGTGAAAGGTGCAATTTACCCAAGATGAGGGGTTACATTACAAAATATCACATGTGGAATGTGTTCTAAGTGTTTTAGTATCATAAGAAATAGAATGATTCTAAGTGGTGGCTTGTAGAAAGCCTAAATCCCAAGTTATAACTTGTTTGAATAATGCTTGTGATGTGTGCACCAATTTTGGTACAAATTGTAATTTACCCAATGACTAGGGTTGGAATGCAAAATCACCAACTCTAATGTAACCCTTCTTCCTCTATGTATCTTTGGGAGTAAAGATAAAGAAGGGGGCACTATGTTTGAATCACCTTTGAGTGGTGATACTCTTGGTAATGAAGGACCAAGAATGAGTTGAAGGCAAGAGCCTTATATGTGTTGTATCGAGTTGTAGACTTGATATAAGGAGCCCTATCGGCCAAGGAGCCAAAGTAGGAGCCTACTATCAATTTTTTGAGCCTTGGAAAAGGCCATGACGAGCAGATCACCTCAAGGAGGTGGCTCATGTCGAGTTGCAAAGCTCCTCACAAAAAGTGTATTGGGTTGCTTATTTAATGAGATAAAGATGATATAATTTGCCCAATAAGATAAGTAAGGGCCGAGATATTGTTTCTAGGTTATTCCCAAGACTTTTTCATGGCAAGATATACATGTGTGCATGCATGGCCATGTGTCAGCCATGCATGGCCATGTGTCATCCATGCATGGCCACATGTCATCTAGTAGCTTAAGGTGAAGACACCTCTTATATGATTTATATCATGAATCCAAGTATATATACTTCACTATTCACCAACTTATTAAAGTTTATGATCCTCATAATCACTCCCCTTGGAGTTATCATGCAAAGACCCTTAGGTATCGTGCAAAGAAGATCAAGGATCTAGGAAAGCTCGAGCACCAAGCTTAGGTAAGCTTTGGTTATCTTCAACCTTAGTTGAAGTAGGATATCGGGTTATGGATATTCCTTTCTTTCTTACTTCACCAAGTTCTTAACTATGGTGATATCTTGTTCATGGAGGAGTTGTGAATGAGCCATGAACCTTGGAGAGGTTCTTCTTCAACCTTAAGATGTGGAGCTTTGGATCTTGCAGCCTTGAAGCTGATCACAAGGTGGGTTATATAACTTGAACCCTATCATGTTATTATTCATCACCTAAATTTCTATACTTAATGAACTACTTTTGATTCTGAAATCCTTTGAAATAGTGGATGAAATTATGAGTTCTCGTAGTTCCCTAGATCTATTTCCATGAACCTTAACTATTAGGACGGCGGTCTAGAGCTCGAAGAAGATGGTATCACTTTATAAAGTGATATCGGGTTCAAGCATGCATATAAGTAGCTCTAACCCATTATGGGTATGTATGGACATTTCTTGCACAATATGCTTGCATGATATGCTTGCACGATATGCTTGCACAGTATGCTTGCATGACATTCTTGCATGATATGCTTGCATGATATGGAGTCAAGAATAGACTCTTTACACGATATAAGGTCTAAAGTATACTTGAAAGCCGATGTAACGACCCCACCCCCGGTAACTCCCAATTAAGGGAGACCAAGAGGTCAGAGCCGTTATCCCAATTTCTGGGTCAAAGATTTGACAAATAATCAATAATAATTATAAAATTCTACAAAACTATACTGAAAGATGGTATAAAATAAAACTTTGCATACCTTTTAAAAACTTTGGATATCTACTTCTATCCACAGCTAAAATCTATTCTATCTAATCCTCCTTGCACTTTAATTTTTATTTTCACAATATGTCACTTTACTATTTGTCCTTTTCAACATTGTACCTAAAACGCCGATAAACAAAACGTCGGTCAGCATAAATGAATATGCCGGTATGTGGGGACAAACAAAATATCAAACATAAGGCTAACAACCTATTTTTCACAATCAAGGTAGTTAAAAATTCAAATTACATTTTCAATGTGTCAATCTCCATCACTTTTACCCTAACCCTATAATACCCCCATTAGGGTTTCTCTTTTGCCATTGACTTAAGGCCACCTTCTCAATCCCGAGCTTGGTGCCTCAGGTTCACCTCTCATGGTGCCCATTAGTCATGCAATAAAGACCACCTTCTCAATCTCGAGCTTGGTGTCTGGGGTCACCACTCAAGGTGCCCACCAGTCTTCCCTCCTGGGATTGACCTTCTGGCATCATCCATCATGGTGGCATGTAGGTGTGAGAATACACATTTATATCATAATTGTGATAATCATAGTGACTTTATGATTTGCAAGTATGAACATCCAAACTGATAGGTTGCATTCAATGTGATTAATCATCTGGGAAAACCTTCGGGAAACTAATGTGATTAACCATAATTAACCACATACCTGTCAGGCTGACTTGAGTGGAGAATTAATCCAACTAAGCAAGAAATACAGTAAATAAGCAAGCACACAAGATGATCCTGAAACATGCATCCAATTTTCCTATCATTGATCAGGCCATCAAGGTTTATTAAACCTAGCTCGCTTCTTAGGGTTTCTAATCCACTTTTAGGGTTTCCTTTGCAATTAGGGTATCACTTCATTTTTACTATTTTAAACCCTAATTATCTCATCTATTCCTCATGAAAGATATTAAGGTTACCTTTTAACAACATATAACCCTAATTTCATATTAGAGGCACAATTAAATGTCCATTAAGTCTATTATGCCTCTTTACATCAAAACTACCATTTTTATTCTTTTAAGGCATGACACAATCATTAGGCCTAATTATCTTCTTTGGTTCCATTCAAATTAACAACTTATCTTTCATGAACTCTATTTAACACTAATTCCACCTTTATCCATTAGAAAACCCTAATTACCCTATTAAGGGTATTTATCCTCAATTAGGATATTTTATACTCGAAATAGCTTAAAACTATCATATCTCAGCTTATTCATAAATTTGAATAATTAAAGCCATTAAGAGTCACAATGACTAACATTAGGGTTTCAAGACCCATTAAAGCTCATTCATGTACATGGTACTCTAACTTACTCCAATTACATGCAAAGTTCATCCTTTTAGATCTTAATGTGTCTTTTATCCTTAACAGGTTAATATCAACTTTAATCATCCATAAAACCCTTCTTAATACATTAATCATCTCAAATTAGGGTTTCTTAATCATTAAACCATTAAAGTTGATAACTTCCACTACTTTTTGAATTGTAAGAGGAATCAGATTCTAAAACTATTTTTAATAGATTCCTCTCATTTTTATGAGCAACTTTCATATTTTATATGTATCAATCCGAGCTACCAATAAAAAGATATGAATTTGCATTATTTACTTACTTGGACCAATCATTGAAGACTACTTCACGACTCCTTGCTGTCCTAGAGCTAGCGATATTCTCAAAGGTTAGGGTTTGAGCAAAAACAAAGAAGAAGAAGGGATTGGGTTGCATGTGATTCCTCTTGAACTTCGAACCAGAAGTTCTACCCCTTATATAGGGGAGGATAGCCATGCCACAACAGGCTTGCCCACGAAGAAACAAGGCCCTTTCCAAAAAGGGAACCTATTTTCCCTTAAATAAGAATAATATCTTTCTTTTTAGTAATTCCTTAGTTATCCATGATCCTTGGTTATTAAGGAAATTCGAAATTTATTTCTTTCATCCTCTTGTGCTTGGCTTTTAATCTATTGGCCACGAAATTCTTCTCTCTCAAAACAAACAATACTTCTTTTTGATATTATCAAAAAGTCATTAATTATGTATCACATTATCCTCTTATTTCGTATTATTTGTTTTTTTCTGTCTTTTTCTTCATTGGGACTCCTTGGATCCCAAGAAATCCTAATATTTCAAAACTCCTTTTTAAGGATACTTATTATCCTTCTAGATGCATCTACATCCTTCATTTCTCATTATCTTACTTATTTCTTTATTAAGATATTCTTTTGCAAGGATTTCTTATTACCTTTCATCTCCTTTTTCCTCTTTTCATATTTCTTTTATTAGAAATCATATGTAAACGAATTTTACTCAATTGTGGCCATTAATGCCACTTTCTAGATATTTCCAAGTATTTCTCATAAATACTTTTGCTTAATATCCATTATCATGTATATTTTTCCATTACTTGGACTTTTCTTCTTTTCTTCTCTTTTATATCCATTATTGGATTAATATAATAATAGGAACCACGAAATTCCTAATGTAAGGGAGATTTGCAAAGAAATCCCTTCTTTGAAGTAAAGCGTACAACCTTTTCAATTAAGTCCAATTTCACAAAATCATTATATTTCAATTATGAAAACAAATGCAAAATTGGGGTTGTAACATCCTTCCCCTCTTATAAGAATTTTGTCCTCAAATTCCATCATGCAAACAAAGAATTCATGATAAGACTTTTCCATGTCCATCATTGACCCCTATGTGGCTTTACCTTATCCATGGTGCTTCCAAAGAACCTTTATCATCACTTATTCTTTTCTCTGAGTTCTTTCACCTTGGCCTCTATAAACCTCACAGGTGACTCAGGTCATTTTAGCCTCCCTTGGGGCTCACTAGGTTCATTGCTCATCACATGGCCTGGGTACCTCACATAGTGCTCTAAATTGGACACATGGAACTCATCACACATTACTTTATCATGAGGGGTAAGGTCAAACATAACCTTCTCCACCAATCCATCTCAAATGAACCCATGTATTGGGGACTCAGCTCTCTTAGCTATAACTTAGAGGGGCCATATTTCACATCACATACTCTCCCACAATGAACTACATGTCAGTCTGCTTTGCATCAGCTCACGACTCATGTCACCCCTGGGCTCTCTTTCAGCCATTACATGATCAAAGCGACTTCATCTACACACAATGGTCCTTTTCTGACCTTCGTGAGGTCCCTTCACCAACATTATCTTAATGAAGTGGTGACCGACACAACCTCCCTTACAGAGCTCCTTTACATCCCGATACTGGCTATGGTGGTTATCATCACATCTTGCAGAGGACAAGAACTATCTCTATGTATCACCCTGAACAAGCACACATGCTCTTATCATACCATCTAGTCTGGATTATACTAACCATTAGTTAGGGGTGATAAACTATACTAACATCGAGTTCTTCATGTACCTACTTCCACCGCATGGAAGTGAATTTTAGGTTATACTCAAGAACTTTTGAACTCGCATCATGGTGTAGTTGAACCATCTCTCTCTCATATGTAGTTCAACCGGATATGTACCTTGACAGTATACTTTTCTTCTCATGTCATCTAGGTAAGGCGATCTACCATAACCCATATTGCATCTTGACCTTCCTTGGTCCAGGGGACACTTACTACAACATCCATATTGAGGAACTCCCATTCCCTCTCGAGGATTCTTTATCCTCTATATCAAAACACTGGGTTACTGGTGTTCGTCCTTCACCTCCTAACTTGCATGGTGACAAGCCACTACAACTTCATCTCAAGCATCCAAAGTACTACTGTCACTTGCTATCTTCATAGTACCACGGTGTATGGTGATCTTAAAATCATGATCTTTGTATGTCATGATTCCTCAAGATTGATTCATCAGAAACCCTAAAACACTCTAGTCGGGGTTTCATCACCTTCTCCTCCATAGAAGTGTATCTGAGGTTCTACAACCATCTTTCTATCACAACAATCCCTAGGCTGGCTAACCAAGCAACCACTAACTTGATCAACAAATATCGTTACATTTGAGTGTTAGCCAAACTTATCTCTTTTTCAAACTTAGGGCTAACTTAACAACCTCTTCTAGCCACTAACTAAACTAGGCAGCTGCATCTCAACCAGAGCATCCATTACCACTTCACATCCTTAGGTGTTAGGTAATGTTGAAGACATACACCTCCATGTATTCCACTTATTATCTCATCTCAAACCCTAAGTCTATCTTCATCAAGAAAACTCTGAGCTCATTCTCTTAGTTTTCGAACTCAATCTTGTACAACTCATAGCTCATGATAAAAACATTCTCATAAGATGACTACCTTAGTTCTCTTGATGTTTGTAAACCATCCACATATTGGTTACTCTACAAGGGCATGCTATCATCTCTATCCTCATACCTCTTAGCAATGTTCCAACTCACTTCATCTTTATCCTTGGTGTAGGGCATGCGTATTGTCCTATCTCTCACTCCCATAAAAAGAGGAAATAAGCATTTGGTTGCCGTCCCAATATAGAGTTATTCCCATTCTAAGAGTAGATATGGTACATCCCACCTTGGTAGTACACCTTCCAATGTAAGTTGAAACGTGAAACATATGTCTTTACATCACGATCATCTTGATATCAAGGTTGCTTCCATGGAAAACTGGTCTCGAACCCACTTGGGTCACCACACAATCCTCGGTCATCTCCTCTAGATCTGTAGGGTGTCGGCACTTTTGGGGTCATCCCTCTCCCCTTATGTATCCAGAGAGTGCCCTCCTCATCCTTCCATTGGGACCCATGAGTTCATGAAGGTGATCAATCTCCTAACCCATGGCCCTCAGACTACAATAGTTGTTACCTCCCGACCCTATGGTGATGTGTAACTAAGGAATTAGGCAACTCCTACTTCCATCAGTCTTATCCCTACCTGACCTTAGGATAGACTTAGGATTCTAACATAGCACATGTCCAACTTAGAACCTTACCCAAGCCTTCATCATCTCCCTCTGCATTCATGGGTTGACTTTCATCCTTTCATAGGAGTCATGGTGACCTACCTACCTTGATCAGGCCCCATACTGATTACTTCCATGGTAACACATCCACATGCACTTAGAGATGGTGATCTATGGGTCTACAGGTTCATTCTCATACCATGTACTTTTCACTTAGCTTCTCAAGATCCTATGAGACCTCTTTAGGTTACCTCAAAACCAACAAAATTGGTATACACCCTACAAAAGGGTCCCTCTCCCAGGATGGGAGGAAACTATCTCTTGATAGCAACAAAGGTCACAAATGTCCTTATGTCTAGGGTTTACATCTACATGAGCATGCTTAACCCTAGCATGCTACTAAGGCACAAGCAGACCACCTACTAAACCATGCTAGGTCATACTTGTTCTCATTCCTCAACATTGGACCAAGAACATACCTTCCCATGTCACCAACTTAGCTGTGAGGGGTTCATCAAACATACCTTCGACTTAAGGGGTTTCCCTTTCCTCTCAACATGAGGAGTGTCATGATTGAATCTATTGAAACTCAAATCTCATCATGAGCATCAGGTACACCACTTCCCCTCTTAGGTCTAAGAACCCTAGGTTCAACTTTTTGATGTCCAACTACATGCTCAACCATGTACCAAGCATGTACAAGGTACGACATGCACTTCCTATTATCATTCCACTTGAACAACACTTACAGAGTGGAGTCCTCCTCAAGGACAACCAACTAGGTAAAAGGCCTCACAACTTGCTACTAAACCTCTCCATGGTCTAGGGAACTCTTTTTCCCATCTCATAAGGTAAACACCTATACCATAGGCACATAGGTACCAGAAGCCCCATCCTCTCTCTAGGGTTTGGTTTCTCTAAAGGCAACCAAGATATCATCAGCCTCTAGGGATCAAGCATGAGGCAACCACTATCATCCACTTAGGTCGCATCATCCTCAACTCCCCATTGTTCCTTATATCTCAGAGTCTAAGCTTCCAACCTTCTTGCTTAGGTCCTGCTCTCTCTCTCTCTCTCTAGAGATAACCCTACAAATAGCCTTACTACTAGAGGTCCTCTCTCTCTGAAGGATCAAGCTCACAAACATACCCCTACATGGGTGAAGCCTATGAACTTATGTTTTCTCAAGATTATCCATAGCCCTTTATGCTTATCTCATAAGCTATCTAACATACTCTCCTGGCCAGGGTTTTAGCCTACTGTCAGCCCTACTAATGTACTTTAGGTGCAACTTTGCCCTGCTAAAATAAGGTCGTAGGGTTTCTATAGGTTCTTCACTAACCTCATCATTGAAGGAGCTATCCTTCACTCTAACATGCACAACCCTTCCCAGGGTTGGGTCGCCAAAGGCACTAGGTCATCTAACCTCACATGGCTCATATTGTCATGGGTATCCAAACTAAAAGCATGTCCACTTACACACATGGTCTACCATGACATCTCACTTATCGTGTCATCTCTATCTCTAACCACACTAAGGGTGAGGGTTAGCATCATCCTCAGAGGATGTACCATGTCTCTACATATAATGGAGGTCTCTACCTCCAAGACTAACTTTCTCCACTCATCCTCTTGACAAGGAGGTCTAGCCTCAGGTCTCTCTTGAGGGCATGACAACATATGTCATATGACCTAAGCACATATCTATTCTTTAGTTTACGATTAAACTATTAAGCTTATGTCCATGTCATCTTATTTACATGCTTTTCATTAATTTGGTGGAGGATTCCTTAAACTTTATCAACTTTACCCATACCTCAAGAGGGTGAGGAAGAGAGAAAAAACCCTAATCCTTAAAATCCTTAATAGAATTTGAGTTGAGAAGGGATGAACAAGATGAGAGAGTCCTAAAGGTATCTTATTTTGAGTCAAATCCTGAGGCATTGGCCAGGCATTCACACAAATCCGGGAGTCCTCATATTCCGACTAGAAGTGCGGAGGAAAATATTTCTAGCCCCCAGACGTGATCCTTTTCTAGACACATCTATCTTTCAGAAAATCCTTTAATAACTTCCTTGGGTTCTACATAGTTTGTAAAATTTAATAATTATTAAAGATTAAATGAGGAACCTATGCTCTGATACCAAATGTAACGACCCCACCCCCTGGTAACCCCAAATTAAGGGAGACCAAGACATCAGAGTCGTTATCCCAATTTCCAGATCAAAGGTTCGACAAATAATCAATAATAATTATAAAATTATACAAAACTATACTGAAAGCTGGTATAAAATAAAACTTTGCATACCTTTTAAAAACTTTGGATATCTATTTATATCCATAGCTTGAATCTATTCTATCTAATCCTCCTTGCACTTTAATTCTTATTTTCACAATCTGTCACTTTACTATTTGTCCTTTTCAACATTGTACCTAAAACACCGACAAACAAAACGTCGGTCAGCATAAATGAATATGTCGGTATGTGGGGACAAACAAAATATCAAACATAAGGCTAACAACCTAATTTTCACAATCAAGGTAGTTAACAATTCAAATTATGTTTTCAATGTGTCAATCTCCACTGCTTTTGCCCTAACCCTGGAATACCCCCATTAGGGTTTCTCTTTTGCCATTGACTTAAGGCCACCTTCTCAATCCCGAGCTTGGTGCCTGGGGTCACCTCTCATAGTGCCCATTAGTCATGCAACAAAGACCACCTTCTCAATCCCGAGCTTGGTGTCTGGGGTCACCACTCATGGTGCCTATGGGTCTTCCCTCCTGGGCTGGACCTTCTGGAATCATCCATCACGGTGGCATGTAGGTGCTAGAATACACATTTATATCATAATTGTGATAATCATAGTGACTTTATGATTTGCAAGTATGAATATCCAAACTGATAGGTTGTATTCCATGCGATCAATCATCCGGGAAAACCTTCGGGAAACTAATGTGATTAACCATAATTAACCACATACCTGTCAGGCTGACTTGAGTGTAGAAATAATACAACTAAGCAAGAAATCTAGTAAACAAGCAAGCACACAAGATGATCATGAAACATGCATCCAATTTTCCTATCAATAATTAGGCCATCAAGGTCTATTAACCATTTTTATTCTTTTAAGGCATGACACGATCATTAGGCCTAATTATCTTCTTTGGTTCCTTTCAAATTAACAACTTATCTTTCATGAACTATATTTAACACTAAGTCCACCTTTATCCATTAGAAAACCCTAATTACCCTATTAAGGGTATTTATCCTCAATTAGGAACTTTTATACTCGAAATAGGTTAGAACTATCGTATCTCATCTTATTCATGAATTTGAATAATTAAAGCCATTAAGAGTCACAATGACTAACATTAGGGTTTCAAGGCCCATTAAAGCTCATTCATGTACATGGAACTCTAACTTAATCCAAGTACGTGCAAAGTTCATCCTTTTAGATCTTAATGTGTCTTTTATCATTAATAGGTTAATATCAACTTTAATCATCCATAAAACCCTTCTTAATACATTAATCATCTCAAATTAGGTTTTCTTAATCATTAAAGCATTAAAGTTGATAACTTCCACTACTTTTCGAATTGCAAGAGAATTAGCTTCTAAAACTATTTTTAATGGATTCCTCTCGTTTTTATGAGAAACTTTCATATTTTATATGTATCGATCCGAGCTACCAATAAAAAGATATGAATTTTGCATTATTTACTTACTTGGACCAATCAGTGAGCACCACATCATCACTTTCCATGCAACGCGGCCCGTTTTGGAAACATAACTGAATGAGGAGTTTGCCCCCGTGTAAGTGGTTGGCTCTTCACACCCCGAAAGGGTAAAAGCATCCACTGACACCTTGATCGTCTTCCTCCTTTAGAACCCTACGCAACCGTCAACCTGCAGCCGAGCGCGAGGTTATATCCCTCTCTCCAAGGCCTAGAGCTCGTCGAAACTGATTGCCCTGCCTTCGACACTCCCCACTGTGCCCAGCAGGGCCTCAAAGCATGGTTGATACGGCTGGTTTCACGAGTACCAAGCCCGCACGTGTGGCTACTCTTGCAGCTGAGTTGCAGCTGCTGCGCCTCGGTTAGAGCACAGTGGTGATGGCCAAGCCTCTCTCTGGCATCGTGGGGCATCTTGCTCTCATTGCGACTACTTCATGGCTCCTCACTTCCCTAGAGCTAGTGCTATTCTCAAAGGTTAGGGTTTGAGCAAAAACAAAGAAGAAGGGAGTGGGTTGCATGTGATCCCTCTTGAACTTCGAACCAGAAGTTCTAGCCCTTATATAGGGGAGGGTATCCATGCCCCAGTAGGCTTGCCCACAAATAAACAAGACCCTTTCCAAAAAGGGAACCTATTTTCCCTTAAATAAGAATAATATCTTTCTTTTTAATAATTCCTTAGTTATCCATGATCCTTGGTTATTAAGGAAATTCAAAATGTATTTCTTTCATCTTCTTGTGGTTGCCTTTTAATCTATTAGCCACGAAATTCTTCACTCTTAAAACAAACAATACTTCTTTTTGATATTATCAAAAAGTCATTAATTATGTATCACATTATCCTCTTATTTCGTATTATTTGTTTTTTTTCTTTCTTTTTCTTCATTGGGACTCCTTGGATCCCAAGAAATCCTAATATTTCGAAATTCCTTTTTAAGGATACTTATTATCCTTCTAGATGCATCTACATCCTTCATTTCTCATTATCTTACTTATTTCTTTATTAAGATATTCTTTTGCATTGATTTCTCATTATCTTTCATCTCCTTTTTCCTCTTTTCATATTTATTTTATTAGAAATCATATGTAAACAAATTTTACTCAATTGTGGCCATTAATGACACTTTCTAGATATTTCCAAGTATTTCTCATAAATACTTTTGCTTAATATCCATTATCATGTATCTTTTTCCATTACTAAGACTTTTCTTCTTTTCTTCTCTTTTATACCCATTATTGGATTAATATAATAATAGGAACCACGAAATTCCTATTGTAAGGGAGATTTGCAAAGAAATACCTTCTTTGAAGCAAAGCGTACAACCTTTTCAATTAAGTCCAATTTCACAAAATCATTATATTTCAATTATGAAATCACATGCAAAATTGGGGTTGTAACAACCAATATGAAACCCTAATTTGGGTAACCTGATATGAGTAAAGAATAGCAAGTCCTCTTGCATGATATGATCATTTAATGTATCTTTGGTACCTTATACCTTGGAGTACACACCTCTGATGCACGATATGAATACTTAAGTAAATCCTAATGTATAATATAAGGTATGTATTCAAGAACAAAGTGTAACCCAATATGGTTGGAATACATCTACCCGATATGAAACCCTAGATGGGGTTAACCCGATATGAAGATGGATTCTAGCTCATACATGATATGATTTATGATTTTTCCACGATATAAGAGGTACCTCACTTATCCTTATGCACGATACAAGTCTAGACTACACCCCTTACAGGACATAGAGGTAGTGAACACTCTAATCAACATAGAGTTGGAAACCTAAGATGATGGGTAAACTGAGATGAGTGGTGAATGATACTATATATATGATATGGGTGACATCCCTTGGATGCTAAGAATAACACCTACTCCTACCTTGTGAACAATATAAGGTTCAAATCATACTTTATGCATGATATGGTATAATCCACCAAATGTGGTGTAGAATCCTAGAGAATGGTTTGAAACCCGATATACCCTATCCCTAGTGGAATGGGTTGTGGTATGATAAATTCAATAAGACATTTAAAATTTCATGCAATTATATTATGATGTTGATTCTTAAAGGAATGAAGAGATCATGAGTTTAAGGGTTTACCTAACATGGTAACATGATAAGACACATATCATGGATGCCCGATATGATAATCCTAGGTGGTAAATTAAGTTGGTATCTTGTATATATACCACTTAAATGATACATGATGAGGCATATACTCTACACCCGATATGATGCATACTTGATGAACGATATGACACCAATCCTATAGCTTATACCCGATATGAGGTTAAGCACCTAGCTCATACTTAATATAAAGCTAATCTGAAATGATAAGATCTAAGTGATAGTCCATTTGATGTGGGTTTATGATATGTTGGTTAGGGAATACATCCTAAACCATGACATGGTGATGTGGTTGTACCACATGCCCGATATGAATATAGGACATGAAGTAAAGGATGTGGTTTAAAGTTTCATACGATAATACCTACATCTTGATACCCAATATGGAAGAGACACTTCAATCATGTGTGATTGATTGAGTGACATATGTTGAATGTGGTGTTTAATGAAAGATAATGTGAATGATTAATGATGGACTAATATCCCTCAAAGAGGAGGATTTAATCAAAAATATGATCTATTCAACATCCTAGAGAGGATAAGAGAGAAACACATACTTTGTGTTGATAAACATTTCATGATAAATGATGAGAATAAATAAGTATGATTGAATACTTATGATATCAATATGTGCTCCTAGATGTGTGGAGAAAAGAATTAGGGTTTGGATTAATAAGATGAACATGAAATAGAAACCATAACCCTAATGATGGGAAGGTTGTATTTCTCTTATTGCATAAGCCTTGTAAGGTATGTTAAATACTTGTATAAAAAGTATAATGTGTAATGTCCTTGTGAGCCATGTGAATAAGTTGTTGCCTAGTGAGAGGTGACAAGATGTGTAATGGCCTTGTGAGTCATGTGAATAACTTGTTGCCTAGTGAAAGGTGACAAGATGTGTAATGGCCTTGTGAGTCATGTGAATAAGTTGTTTCCTAGTGAAAGGTGACAAGATGTGTAATGGCCTTGTGAGCCATGTGAATAAGTTGTTTCCTAGTGAGAGGTGATAAGATGTGTAATGGCCTTGTGAGCCATGTGAATAAGTTGTTGCCTAGTGAGAGGTGACAAGATGTGTATTGGCCTTGTAAGCCATATGGAATACTTGTACAACAAGTAAAATGAATACCTTGGTCTGAGGACCTAGAGGTAATCATTATCTATTATAGAAATAACAATGTTGTGTGATTATCTAAGGGTTTGAATACCCAGATCTAGTAAACATGATGAAAATGATAGGAAGGGACGAGGATCCCCAGTGATATGATAATGGGCTGAGATCCCAAGTACCAAGTATCTAAAAGTTTTTTAAAGACTTGAATAGATGTATTACACCTTTCTTTGTAGCATTTGTTGTGATTAATAATGATGACTTGTTTGATTCTAAAAGGATGTTGTAATACATGTAATATATCATTAGGAACTATAAAATGTTTCCCTGACCATAGATCCATCAGTGTCAAAACTTGTTGAATGGTGAAACGAGTTTCGCGCTGCATAACCCGGAATGCATATTTTTGAATATGTGGAGGAATGGAGCCTAAGAGTCCATGATTCAATAATCTCATAAGAATGTCTCAACAGAGCACAGTGAACTAACCCGTGGCTCATAGCATGGTGCCTATGTGACCATGGCTCAAGAGCATGGTGCCTATGTGACCATGGCTCAGAGTATGGTGCCTAAGTGACCATAACTCAATAACTGGGGACGGTTGTCGTAGATCTTTCCCCTAACAGAGAACAATTGACATTGTAGCTCTAAGCGAGGATGCCTACGTACCCCGGCACAGCTATATTGTAGCTGACACAAGATGTCCTACTAAGCCTAAGTGGTCTCGTACTGATCGAGACAAGGGAGGTCATGGTAACCGACTCTTCCATTGACCTTGTATGGTACCGACTTGTGAGAAGTTTGTGGGTGGTTGGAGATGAATGGGGTATGCTTCATCTCCTCAGGGCATAAGTGTGATTGTAAAATATGTTCAGTTGTGTAGCATATATGCTTAATGATTGAATACGAAAAACATTGTTTGATGTGCAATTCAATTATACATCTTAGTTTATAGATGTTATTTATGTTTCTTTACATTCCTTGCAAAGAAGATAGATGAATTATAACTCTACATGGGTAGATGCAGTGTTCTCCTTGAGAAAGCAGATTATCTTATTATGTTCATATAATGATTAATCCTGCATGTTAATATAAAAGAACAATGCTCAATTTTTATAATGTTTATCATAAATAATAATATGGTCGGTAGAGAGTTATATCTCTTGCTGGGACACTTGTCTCACCCCGTGGGATCCAAAAAAATTAGGTGGACAAGCACAAAGCGGTGGAGATCTTTCTGCATAGGAGGAACAACAGCTGAGGCAGCAGTGACAGCTCAAGTTGAGTGTATTGTCTGTTGTGTCCTGTAGATAGAAGTCCTATATGTCATCTTTGTGCTCTCAGGTCCTTTGAGTTGGTTCATAATGGTCTCATGAATGATCTGATTTTGGCTTGTATGCCTCGAGGTTTTATGTTGCTCCAGTATGTGTTTTGTTAGAGAAATTGTTATATGTTGTCCTCGAGATGAGATGAAACAATGTTGTACAATGTAAATCATGATATGTATGTGTTTTGGACCTTTCAGTAAAGGTTTTATGGACAAGGATCTCCTTGCAAAAATGGTTTTAAATTTTAGTGATTTTTGTTAATCCACTATTTATATTTATTCCTCTTAATCAGTAACGATTTGTTTGTCAGTTTGATGACGGTCGTTTCAAGTTTGGTATCAGAGTTTAAGGCTTGCTGAGTCTACAGAGATAAAGGACTAAGGTATTGAGTATGTGTTAGTGTCCTCCAGTATACCCTATAGTGGCTTCTGCTTATGCAGAAGAAAGGGTAAAGTTTATAAATGACTAGGGAACATGAGGAACACATTACTGAGAGCAATGTGGTTGCACCAGGAGAGGGTGCAAGGGATCAGGAAAGAGAAGAACGAGTGCCTAAGAATTTCCATCTTAACCCAATCAGGATAGAGAATCCTTCTTTTTATGCTCTTATGAGGCAAGTTAGGACAATAGTGATGCATATAGTAGACTAGTCACTAGCATTACAACTGAGGTTATCAATCCCCAATATAGAAACTTTGGGTTTTGAAAAGGTTCCCGAATGACATAGTCATGTTGGAATAGTGGAAAATGTGGGAAGGGTTGACATATGACAAGAAAGTAGACTCTTCCATAAGTATAGACAGATAGTACATCTGTGGTGGCAGTTCCCAAGGAAGGGTACTAAGCTGAGAATGAAGGAAAGGTCTCTACAATTCTAGAGACATTTGACTAGTTGTTCTAAAAGCCAAAGTTTTTTGTGCCACCAGTGCAATAAATGCCTAGTGCACCAGGGTAGTAGTCATTATGTGAGGGTAAAAGTCCTAACTTTCCACTTATAAGAACTCTTGACTTATCATTTACATCGGTGATAAGACTGATAAGACCATGGTACAAGGACAAGACATGTTATAGATATGGACATGTTGAGCATACAAAACTCTTTTCTTTGAAAAGAAGGGAAGAAATGACTCAACAACTGAGGCAGACTTGGTAGGTCTTATGAAAGTTAGAACCCAATAATGTAAAGAGGCAAAAGTAATAACATGAAACAGCTAGACTCTATGTGTTGAGTCAACCTGAAGCATTGGATGACCACGAGGAGTAACATTCATATAGAGATTCTTCATTTTGATATGCCTTATCTTGATGTTATCTTATAATCATAAAAAGGATTGTTTTATAGACCTCCCTAATGATTGCCCTATGGGAACATAGGGAAGAAATGATGAGAACTAGAATTTATATTTTGTTTAGTATTCTTTTTAATGTTCTATAATTGCTCTTATCTGTGTGAAAGAGGATGAGGTATATATGTGATGCCTGGAGAAAATCTAGGGATACAAAGTCCTATGTTCTTGAAAGTATGAAAAGTAAGGAATGTGATAGAAAACAAAGTGCATACTACCTAATCTTAGTAATTGTATACCCTGGCCAGGTATTCAACTATTAATGATAAGGTGAGTATGGAACTCTTAGATTGTTATCTTTCTGATTACTCTGATCAAGTAGTCATTATGAGACAATCTAGTGAGTATAATGAAACTAGAAATATGGTATGGACATTTGTATCACATCCTAAGTGCAATAAAGTGGAATCTGAGATGATCTCAGATCAGCATGTGTGTATGAGGAAGTAAAGAGTATAATCCTCATGAAATGAGAATGAGAACAAGGGAAATGATTCATGTTTGATAAAGTATGTGTGAATAGTAAAGAACTTTTCCCATGATATGGAAATGGGGAATGTGATAAAACCATGAAATGTTCATAAACACGTTAGCCAATAATAAAGAAAGGGATGATGATATGTAATCATCCATATAATTCATATGCATAAGGCAAGGAACCTGAGATGCAACAAGTATAAATGACTCATGAACAGTGAAAGTTCATGTAATAATCCTAGGATATGATGAGAATGTGATGTGTTTACAACACATGTGAAGGACACCAAGGTAAGAAATTCTGGTATCCAAGGTGTGCTAGGTGATATGGGGAAATGAGAATATGACTCCTGATAAGATGAATAATGTTTGGCAACCTAGAAGGGCCAACCTTGAGATAACTCTAGTAGGAAAATCATATGTTAGGATTTTATGCTCTACATAAACATAACCTTGATAAAGATGTATTAATTGAAGAAACAATTTTAGAATTGTTTTGAGAAAAAGCTTATCAAGCTAAAGATAATTCCTTAATGTGTCCCTATCTAGATCTATTGAAATAGATTATTCATAATATCTAGAGATATCTCTTAGATAAGTTCTTCTTTAATAAGTATCCTCTACTTATGACAAGAAAATAAATAGCTAATGATATAGTTGGTATAAGTCATAAGTAACTTTTGTGTTGTGTCAACAGATTAGAGTGGCACTAAGGATATATGATAAGACTTGTAGTCCCAAGTGGGTGACAAAACATAATTCTAATCTCTCATTAAAAGAAAAATTCCAATCTGAGTGAGGAGTATGGAAGACTCCCCACAATCTTGTCACATATAAAGATGTGAGTCAATAAGGTTTGACACCTGAATTTTTCATAATACTCTTCTGACTTAGAAAGTGTTACTTGACACAGAGTTGACTTCGCAGTAAGTGATGGATAGAATAGCTGAGTATGTATCATGTATGATAGATCTGATGATGATCTTTTATGAAAAGTCTTTGTGTTGGTCAAAGTTCTTTGGCAACTCCATAACATCAAGTTTTTATGTGGATACTTGATGATATGAGGCATGAATAACAATTGCCTTCCTTCATCTGGGATTTCGAGGATGAAATCCTTGTTAGGGGTTTATAATTGTAATACCCATGACCTGGGTCATGGATTAACCCTAGAATTTTTTTCTTAACTAAGATACTTACAAACTTATTCTAATCTTGTGAAAAGAAATTAAGGCTTTTGGTGAAGTTTGTTTTCAAGTTTGAGCTTAATTGCAAACTATTTGTGCATTATATGAAAGTCTAAGTGAAAAGTGCAATTTACCCAAGATGAGGGGTTACATTGTAAAATATCATATGTGGAATGTGTGCTAAGTGTTTTAGTATCATAAGAAAGAGAATGATGCTAATTGGTGGCTTGTAGAAAGCCTAAATCCCAAGTTATAACTTGTTTGAATAATGCTTGTGATGTGTGCACCAATTTTGGTAGAAATTGCAGTTTACCCAATGAATAGGGTTGGAATGCAAAATCACCACCTCTAGTGTAACCCTACTTCCTCTATGTATCTTTGGGAGGAAAGAGAAATAAGGGGGCACTATGTTTGAATCACCTTTGAGTGGTGATACACTTGGTAATGAAGGACCAAGAATGAGTTGAAGGCAAGAGCCTTATATGTGTTGTATCGAGTTGTAGACTTGATATAAGGAGCCCTATCGGCCAAGGAGCCAAAGTAGGAGCCTCCTATCAGTTTGTTGAGCCTTAGAAAATTCCATGACAGGTAGAGAACCTCAAGGAGGTGGCTCATGTCGAGTTGTAAAACTCCCCACAAAAAGTGTATTGGGTTGCTTATTCAAAGGATAAAGGGGGACTGGGTATTAAAGATGCTCGAGATCAGAACCTTTCACTAATGTTAAAAATGTATGGGCCTTCCTCAATGAACCAGAAAAGCTCTGGGTCAAAGTCTTCAAGGAGAAGTACACAGCCAGCAGTAGACTGTTGAAGAAGCTGGGATCGCCGATATGGATTTTTATCAGGAAGCACATGGATGAAATCAAGGCCATATGTGGTGTAGCTGTTAATAACGGGTGCTCCACAAACGTATGGCAAGGGAAATGGATCAATAGCCAATCTGTGATGGATCTTGTCCCAAACTGGTACATACCACCATCCCTACAAACACTACAAGTCGCTTCCATGGTACTCGACAATGGGGAATGGGACTGGGATTTCATCAAGGCTTTTCTCCCTGCTGCAACTTGGCAAATGATTGAAACCATCCTGCCTCCCAGCCCTAATGGCGGGGACGATCTTTGGATCTGGCCTCTAGAGGTTGCGGGAAACCTGAGTAGCTGATCATCTTATCATTGGGTTCGATCGAGCACAGAGTGTAATACACAAGGCAACTGGAAATCCATTTGGCAAGCAAAGGTACCTGAACGCATTCAGATTTTTCTTTGGCTTATGCAACATAAGGCCCTTCTTACTAATGTCGAACGGGCCCGTAGGCATATGGAAGTGGACGCACACTTCCCCATCTGTAACAATGCACAATAAATGCTCCTGCATGCGCTCTGAGCCTGTCCGGGTAGCAGACAGACATGGAAGGACCTATTTCAAGACGAAGCTCACTTTGACCTATCTGAGGATGATTGGATTTCTTCCTGGTTATCTGTTAGTAACAATGAATCGCCTACTTCCACTCTGAGTGCAATCACTTGTTGGTATAACTGGAACTTAAGGAACAAGCATATCCACGAAGCTGGTAATGTGCCTACTGCAAGACGTACTAAATTCATTCAAGAGAGAGCAGCCTCTATACAGAAGGCTTGGTCCATCACCGGTATGTCAAGACGACGGAAGACTCAACCAATCCCTCTGCAGCAGCAGATTTTGGTTTTTGTTGATGCGGCACACCATTCCCATTCTGGCAGGGCAGGGCTAGGGATCTTCATGCACAACCTCAAGAGAGAAGACCAACGCTTCGCGGGCCTCCCGTCCTATGCCAACTCAAGTTTGGAAGCTGAAATACAAGCAGTGGTTAGAGCAGGATACGTATGTCGCTCACAGGGATGCTCGAATTACCTTATTCTTTTTTACTCAAAAAAGGTAGTTGACTGTCTCACCAGTATGAAGGGGTGCAATGATAGGTTCAAAGCTCACAGAAGACGTTACCAAGAACTCATAGGAGAGAATAGTAATTTGATTCGTTATATTCCCAGAATTAACAATGTAATTGTAGACTACATTGCCAAGCATTCTCTACATTCTAGAAACTCCTTTTCTACCCCCATGCAGTCGTTGTGGCTGAACTGTAACGTCAGTGAGGCAATCTCACTATTCATCTCATGTACTAAGGCACGGGATCAATAAATAAAGGCCTTGGTTTTGCAAAAAAAAAAGATGATATAACTTGCTCAACAAGATAAGTAAGGACCGAGATATTATTTCTAGGTTACATGACAAGATATACATGTGTGCATGCATGGCCACGTGTCAACCATGCATGGCCACGTGTCATCTAGTAGCTTAAGGTGAAGACGCCTCTTATATGCTTTATATCATGAATCCAAGTATATATACTTCACCATTCACCAACTTATGAAAGTTTACGATCCTCATAACCACTCCCCTTGGAGATATCATGCAAAGACCCTTAGGTATCGTGCAAAGAAGCTCAAGGATCTAGGAAATCTCGAGCACCAAGATTCAGGTAAGCTTTGGTTATCTTCAACCTTGGTTGAAGTAGGATATCGGGTTATGGATATTCCTTTCTTTCTTTCTTTCTTCACCAAGTTCTTAACAATGGTGATCTCTTATTCATGGAGGAGTTGTGAATGAGACCTAGACCTTGGAGAGGATCTTCTTCAACCTTAGGGCGTGGAGCTTTGGATCTTGGAGCCTTGAAGCTGATCACAAGGCGGGTTATATGACTTGAACCCTATCATGTTATTATTCATCACCTAAATTGCTATACTTAATGAACTACTTTTAATTCTGAAATCCTTTGAAATAGTGGATGAAATTATGAGTTCTAGTAGTTTCCTAGACCTATTTCCATGAACTTTAACTGTTAGGATGGAGGTCTAAAGCTTGAAGAAGATAGTATCACTTTATAAAGTGATATCGGGTTCAAGCATGCACACAAGTAGCTCTAACCCGATATGAGTATGTATGGACATTTCTTGCACAATATCCATGCATGATATGCTTGCACGATATTATTGCATGATATGGAGTCAAGAATAGACTCTTTGCACGATATAAGGTCTAAAGTATACTTGAAAGCCAATATGAAACCCTAATTTGGGTAATCCGATATGAGTAAAGAATAGCAAGTGCTCTTGCATGATATGATCATGTAATGTATCTTCATTACCTGATACCTTGGAGTACACACCTATGATGCATGATATGAATACCTAAGTAAATCCTAATGTATAATACAAGGTATGGATTCAAGAACAAAGTGTAACCCGATATGGTTGGAATACATCTACCCGTATGAAACCTTAGATGGGGTTAGCCCGATATGAAGATAGATGCTAGATCATACACAATATGAGTTATTCTTGTTGCATGATATAATAGGTACCCCACTTATCCTTATGCACGATACAAGTCTAGAATACACCCCTTACACGATATAGAGGTAGTGAACACTCTAATCAACATAGAGTTGGAAACCCAAGATGATGGGTAAACTGAGATGAGTGGTGAATGATAATATATATAAGATATGGGTGACATCCCTTGGATGCTAAGAATAACACCTACTCCTACCTTGTGAACAATATAAGTTTAAAATCATATTGTATGCATGATATGGTATAATCCACCAAATGTGGTGTAGAATCCTAGAGAAGGGTTTGAAACCCAATATACCCTATCCCTAGTGGAATGGTTTGTGGTATGAGAAATTCAATAAGACATCAAAATTTTCATGCAATTATATGATGAGGTTGATTCTTGAAGGAATAAAGAGATCATGAGTTTAAGGTTTTACTTAACATGGTAACATGATAAGACACCTATCATGGATGCCTGATATGATAATCCTAGGTGGTAAATTAAGTTGGTATCTTGTATATATACTAATTAAAAGATACATGATGAGGCATATACTCTATGCCCGATATGGTGCATACTTGATGCACAATATGACACCAAGCCTATAGCTTATACCTGATATGGGGTCAAGCACCTAGCTCATACTTAATATAAAGCTAATCTAAAATGATAAGATCTAAGTGATAGTCCATCTGATGTGGGTTTATGATATGTTGGTTAAGGAATACATCCTAAACCATGACATGGTGATGTGGTTGTACCACATGCCCGATATGAATATATGACATGAAGTAAAGGATGTGGTTTAAAGTTTAATACGATAATACCTACATCTTGATACCCAATATGGAAGAGACACTTCAATCATGTGTGATTGATTGAGTGACATATGTTGAATGTGGTTTTTAATGAAAGATAATGTGAATGATTAATAATGGATTAATATACCCCAAAGAGGAGGATTTAATCAAAAATATGATGTATTCAACATCCTAGAGAGGATAAGAGAGAAACACATACTTTGTGTTGATAAACATTTCATGATAAATGATGAGAATAAATAAGTATGATTGAATACTTATGATATCAGTATGTGCACCTAGATGTTTGGAGAAATGAATTAGGGTTTTGATTAATAAGATGAACGTAAAAGAGAAACCCTAACCTTAATGATGGGAAGGTTGTATTTCTCTTATTGCATAAGACTTGTAAGGCATGTTAAATACTTGTATAACAAGTATAATGTGTAATGGCCTTGTGAGCCATGTGAATAAGTTGTTGCCTAGTCAGAGGTGACAAGATGTGTAATGGCCTTACGAGTCATGTGAATAAGTTGTTTCCTAGTGAAAGGTGACAAGATGTGTAATGGCCTTGTGAGTCGTGTGAATAAGTTGTTTCCTAGTGAGAGGTGAAAAGATGTGTAATGTCCTTGTGAGCTATGTGAATATGTTGTTGCCTAGTGAAAGGTGACAAGATGTGTAATGGCCTTGTGAGCCATGTGAATAAGTTGTTGCCTAGTGAGAGGTGACAAGATGTGTATTGTCCTTGTGAGCCATATGGAATACTTGTACAACAAGTAAAATGAATACCTTGGTCTGAGGACCTAGAGGTAATGATTATCTGTTATAGAAATAACAATGTTGTGTGATGATCCATGGGTTTGAATACCCAGATCTAGTAATCATGATGAAAATGATATGAAGGGATGAGGATCCCCAGTGATGTGATAAGGGGCTGAGATCCCAAGTACCAAGTATATAAATGTATTTTAAAGACTTGAATAGATGTATTACACCTTTCTTTGTAGCATTTGTTGTAATTAATAATGATGACTTGTTTGATTATAAAAGGATGTTGTAATACATGTAATATATCATTAGGAACTATAAAACGTTGACTGACCATAGATCCATTAGTGTCAGAACTTGGTGAATGGTGAAATGGGTTTCCCGCGACATAACCCGAAATGCATATTTTTGAATATGTTGAGGTACGGAGCCTAAGTGTCCATGACTCAATAATCTCATAAGAATGCCTCAACAGAGCACGGTGAACTGACCCGTGGCTCAGATCATGGTGCCTATGTGACAATGGCTCAAGAGCATGGTGCCTATGTGACCATGGCTCAGAGTATGGTGCCTGTGACCATAAATCAATAACTAGGGACGGTTGTCGTAAATGTTTCCCCTAAGAGAGCACAGTTGACATTGTAGCTCTAAGCGAGGATGCCTACGTACCCTGGCACAGCTATATTGCAACTGACACAAGATGTCCTGCTAAGCCTAAGTGGTCTCGTACTGACTGAGACAAGGGAGGTCATGGAAATCGGCTCTTCCATTCACCTTGTATGGTACCGACTTGTGAGAAGTTTGTGGTTGGTTGGAGATGAACGGGGTATGCCTCATCTCCTCAGGGCATAAGTGTGATTGTAAAATATGTTCCGTCGTGTAGCATATCTACTTAAGGATCGAATATGGAAAACATTTTTGATGCACAATTCAGTTATACATCTTAGTTGATAGATGTTATTTATGTTTCTTTACATTCCTTACAAAGCAGATAGATGAATTATAAATCTACCATGGGTAGATGCAGTATTCTCCTTGAGAAAGGAGATTATCTTATTCTACTCATATAATGATTAATCTTGCCTGTTAATATAAAAGAACCCTCTCAGTTTTTATAATGTTTATCATTAATAATAATATGGTTGGCGGAGAGTTATATCTCTCACTGGGAAAATTGTCTCACCCCGTGGGACCCAAAATTTTTAGGTGGACAAGCACAAAGTGGTGGGGATCTTTCTGCAGAGGAGGAACAACAGCTGAGGCAGCAGTCACAGCTCAGGTTGAGTGTACTGTCTATCGTGTCCTATAGATAGAAGTCATATATGCCATTTCTGTACTCTCAGGTCCTTGGAGTTTGTTTGTAATGGTCTCATGCTAGATCTGATATTTTGTCTTGTATACCTCGAGGTATTATGTTTCTCCAGTATGTGTTTTGATAGAGCAATTGTTATATGTTGTCCTCGAGATGAGATGAAACAATGTTGTACAATGTAAATCATGATGTGTATGAGTTTTGGGCCTTTCAGTAAAGGTTTTATGGACAAGGATCTCCTTGCAAAAATGGTTTTAAATTTTAGTGATTTTTGTTAATCCACCGTTTATGTTTATTCCGCTTAATCAGTAATGATTTGTTTTTCGGTTTGATGATGGTCGTTTCAGGTGTATTCCATCTATGAGAATCGGATCTTCCCCCACTAGGTAAAGAACTAGATTATTGTCTTCCAAAATAAGCAAGACCCCATTCGATCTTAAATAAGAAACCACCACCTCCTTTGTATCCATCACTACTTTGTCCTCCTCTGTTAAAATCTTCAGATATTTTCCTACCTTCAGACTACTAGTCTTCAGTACATCATGCAAACTCCATAAGTTCTCTGAAGTTTTCTTTGTCCTTTCAACCAATAGGTGATATGTTACATCTAATTTCTTGCCATAATCCTTGTTGAAATCTACTGCATTTTTTTATGTCATCTAGTACCAACTATGGACAATAAATTAACCAATATTTTGAAGTATGCCTCATATTCTTTAGTTTCCATGCCCCATGTTTGATATTATATAGTTGTTTAATCTTATCACTCAAAAAGTTAGGAGGAAAATACTTTAAATGGAACTCATCAACAAATATTTCTAGTTTATTATTGTATTTACCCTCTTATCCTCTACTCCATGCCACCATAACTCAGCATCTGCTTTGAGTAAATACATAGAATGACTAATCTTATTATTCTTAGATAACTCCATTAAGTGGAAAACCTTCTTGAGTTGTTGAAACCATACATATACTACAATTAGATATATTGTTCCAGAGAACTCAATCCCACCAAGCTTCTTCACCAACTCATAGGATCTCATCAGGTCCTTGCTAGAAATGAGGTCCTCCTTTTTGTATTATATTTCTTCTTTGTTTATAGGAAGATATAATACATTCTTACTGCATCATCCCTATATTCTCCTCCTCGAGCCATTGCTCAAGGTTTAGGGCAAAAATGGCTCTCAGCTTGTTCCTCACCAAAACCATGTCCTCTTCTTGCCATCTACATATACATAAAAAAACATATGTGTTTGAAAATTGAAGCTTAAAGAGGAAAACATCCTAACTTATTGGTCTCTTATCTCCTTTGTCCCAAACTTAGGCTCAATTACTCATTCTAACCCATGCTCTGGTACCAAATTAAGTTGACACAAAATGAACCCTCTAAAATGGCATTTAGGCCTGCCAAGGAAGGATTAAACTAACCATCGACTTTTAATCACTTACTTATTAGTTGTAGATTTTTCGTTTCTTTATATTAGTAGAACTAATGAAACATCATGATATCCAAAAACATAACATCTTAAATTTTGGGATAGAAAAGATTAGAATAAAGTTTGACTTTTCATAAACAAATAGTCTTCACTTAATTTATATCAAGTATAGTTACTTCAAAATTTATCTCTTGTCTCACTCTCTTATTCCTGAGACCTAGAAGAAGGATAATATATTAACTAGCTAATCTAACTACTTTTTCATAAGACCTTTGCTTTGTTCTTGATAAAAGTTGGCTTATGTATAATCTAGAGGAGTTGGTCCCTACCTGAAAATATTTCAGTGGTTGATGAGATATTGGCTCAGTGCGTAGAAAACAAAAAGTAACCATAATAAATCAATTGAGAAATATTTACTATTTAAGATGCAAATAAGCTTTACAAGATAATTGAAAACAATCAAGATGATCAAACATAATATGAGTATTAACAACAACTACTCAGAGTAAGTCACTACAATCAATTTTTTCTTTAATTCATTTAGATAGTTTCATGGATCCACAATAGGCGTATCACAACATGTGATAACATCATAGTAGGATAAGATCTCACTATACAAAACCAAAAAGAATGACCAGGTTCCTAAGTCTGAAATCTCAAGAAACCTAGTTTGTAGTGGGCATCACCACGTCTGGTCTTTGTGGCTAATGGGAGTGCCCAAAAATCCAGAGTCCTCCTCTAAACCTAGGTTGATGATCAATATTGTAGACCTATCCTCAAATGTTGTTCATGTTATTCTGCATCTGTGCAATATATAATAATATCATATATAAGCACTACTACAAATTGATCCAGGTATGGTCTAAAAGTTATATTCATCATGTTCATTAAATCTTTAGGGGCATCTATTCAACCAAAAGACATAACTACAAACTCATAATGCTTGTATCTTGTTCAAATGCTAACTTATGTACATATGATGCCTTTATCCTAAACTGGTGGTATCCTAACCTAATATCTATCTTAGAGAAACTATCGCTCCATGCAACTGATCAAACTGATCCTCAATCCTTGGAAAAGGATAGTTGTTATAGATGGTTATCTTATTCATCTGGCTATAGTCTATACATAGATGCATAGTCCCATCCTTTCTCACAAATAGCACTGGAGATCTCCAAGTTGATGTACTAGGTTGAATGAAACATCCATCTAGTAACTCATGTAACTGAGTTTTTAATTCCTTTACTTCTACATGTGCCATTCTATAATCTAGTAATGATATTAGGAGACTATCCAATAGAATTTTTATCTTAAAGTATATATATATCTTTTTGGAGGTAGACCTGGTAACTCATCTGGTAAGATATCTAGGAACTGACGTACAACAAGAACATCATCTAAATTAATTGTTCTTTTCTTTGTCCTTACCTTGACCACGTGCTAAAATGGCCACCCTTTTCTCATCATCTTATCAATTATGACAGTTGATACTATGCACGTGAGTAAGACTTTTTTTATCTCTAGTGAAGATAGAGGAACAACCACCTTGATGAAAGATAGCCTCCTTCTTCCAACAATCTAGTTGGACTTGGTATGTATCCATTAAATCAATACCACACATTTCTTGTAAGGAATTAATGTCTAAGGGTATGAGGCTAACCTCTATGGTATACCCCTTGAAACTCAAACGACATATGAGACATACTTCAGAACTATTGGTTCACCTAATCGTACTCTTAGCTGCAATTCATAAGATAAATCCTAAGTTATCAAATTCAATCCACCAACTATTCATCTCTGAATAAAATAATATGTTGTGCCAAGATCTATAAAAATTGTGACTAAAATGTTGTTAAAAAGAAGCATCTCACCTATCAAAACTCTAGGCAAGACTACACCTTTAGATAATGGCATTGCAAAGAATAATCCTATAGTTATCCCTCTACAACATCGTCCTTGTTGTAAACTACTAGTACTAGGTGTTCCCCTATAGATCTTGAAGATATTGAAGAGCTTGCTCCACCAATTAGATTTTGTCTCTGAGAAATCTAATATTGTGATTGTGAACTCTGTTCAAGTATAAATTGAAGCTTTGGGTAGTGTCTTTTAAAATGTGGCATATGTTCATAGTTATAACACACTTGGGTATTAACTCTTTAACATAAAGCATAATTTGTCCTACAATAGTTGTCACACCTTGTTGTACCTTGTCTCTATAGACATGTCACTGATACTGATGATCATGAAGAATAAGATGATGGTATCTGCCTGGGAGATGTATTCCATCTACGAGAATTGGATCTTCCTTGACTAGGTGAAGAATTAGATTCTTGTCTTCTAAATTAAGAAAGACCCCATCCTACCTTGGATAAGAAACCACGACCTCCTATGTACCTATCACTACTTTGTCCTCCTCTACTAAAATCTCCAGATCTTCTCCTACCTTCAGACTGCTAGTCTACAGTAATCGATTCTTCTATACGTAATGCAGACTCCACAAGTTCTCTGAAGTTTTCTTTGTCCTTTCGACCAATTGGTGATATGTTACATCTAATTTCTTGCCATAATCCTTGTTGAAATCTACTACACTTTTCTATGTGATATAGTACCAACCACGGATAAACAATTAACCAATATATTGAAGTATGCCTCATATTCTTTAGTTTCCATGCCCCATGTTTGATATTATATAGTTTTTTAATCTTATCACTCAAAAATTTAGGAGGAAAATACTTTAAGTGGAACTCATCGACAAAATATTTCTAGTTTATTATTGTATTTACCCTCTTATCCTCTACTCCATGCCACCATAACTCAACATCTACTTTGAGAAAATACATAGAATGACTAATCTTCTTATCCTTAGATAACACCATTAAGTGGAAAACCTTCTCAAGTTGTTGAAGCCATACATATACTACAATTAGATATATTGTTCTAGAGAACTCAATCCCACCAAGATTCCTCACCAATTCATAGGATCTCATCAGGTCCTTGCTAGAAATGAGGTCCTCTTTTTTGTCTTATATTTCTTCTTTGCTACTAGGAAGATACAATACATTCTTATTGCATCATCCCTATATTCTCCTCCTTGGGCCATTGCTCAAGGTTCATGGGAAAAATGGCTCTCAGCTTGTTCTTCACCAAAACCATGTCCTCTTCTTGCCATCTACATGTACATAACAAAACATATATGTTTGAAAATTGAAGCTTAAAGAGGAAAACATCCTAACTTATTGGTCTCTTATCTTCTTTGTCCCAAACCTAGGCTCAATTACTTGTTCTAACCCATGCTCTGGTACCAAATTAAGTTGACACAAAATGAACCCTCTAAAATGTCCTTTAGGCCTGCCAAGGAGGGATTAAACTAACCATCCACTTTTAATCACTTACTAGAAATTAGTTGTAGATTTTTCCTTTCTTTATATTAGTAGATAATGAAACATCATGATATCCAGAAAGAAAACATCTTAAATTTTGGGACAGAAAAGATTACAACAAAGTTTGACTTTTTCATAAACAAATAGTCTTCACTTAATTTATATCAAGTATAGTTACTTACAAATTTATCTCATGTCTCACTCTTTGATTACTAGGACCTAGAGGAAGGATAAGAAATTAATTAACTAATCTAACTACTTTTTCATAAGACCTTTGCTTTGTTCTTGATAAAATTTGGCTTATGTATCATTTAGAGGAGTTGGTCCTTACTTGAAAATATTTTAGTGGTTGATGAGATATTGACTCAGTGCATAGAAAATAATAAGTAACCATAATAAATCAATTGAGAAATATTTTTTATTTAATATGAAATAAGCTTTACAAGATAATTGAAAATAATCAAGATGATCAAAATAATATGAGTATTAACAACAACTACTCAAAGTAAGTCACTACAATAAAAATTTTCTTTCATTCATTTAGATAGTTCCCTGGATCCACAATAGGTGTATCACAACATGTGATAACATCATAGTAGGATATGATCTCACTATACAAAACTAAGAAGAATGTCCAGGTTCCTAAGTCTGAAATCTCAAGCAACCTAGTTTGTAGTGGGCATCACCACGTATGGCCTTTGTGGCTAATGGGAGTGCCCAAAAATCTAGAGTCCACCTCTAAACCTAGGTTCATGCACTTCTTTTCAATCACTTTTCACATGTTAGTTTTCCATGCATTTATTTCATATTTGTTTATATAAAGATATATTTATGCATTTTTTTCTCATCATTATCATGTGAATCATTATTTCATCAATTATTGAGTATTTATACCAAATCACACTAAATTAATATTCATAATCCAGACTCAGATTATTTTTCTCTGATTTTAGGAAAATCAAGCACTTATATGATAGCTCAGCGCTAGCAACATGTGTGTCAGTGGTACCAACATGACACAAAGTTTCAATAGGAAATTTTAGAAATCTCAGTGTTACCGAATAAGAAGTCCATACTACCAAAGCTTAGAGTTAGTGCTACCAACTCACCATCCAAAGAGCATCTATAACCAAGTTGAATTTTCTTATTTCCATCGGCACACCTATCAGTGGTACCAACTTCAGTGCTCAAATAAAAACATCACTCGTAGGAAGCAAATTGGTTCTATCGACACTTATGTCAGTAGTGATGACATAGCTTGAGGGTTTCAAGTCAGTTGAAAACTCTATATCATTGACATTCTGTTAGTGGTACCAAATTTACGCCATCAGTGCAGTTTAAAAATCACTTCATATCCAGTGACTGCGACTGAATGATGAACAAAGACCCACTTATGACCTAAGGGAAGTTCGGCCATAAAAAGAGAACCACATCCTATCACTTTACAACAAAACATGAATCTAGGAGAGGAGGAGATGAAGGAGATAGCCACAGACCAGACTCTCTAGAAAATTCTAGAGGGAAATTTTGGGGCTAGAATGTTGTAGATCAAGGTGACTACCTGAGGGGATCGTTGAGAGACTTTTCTAGGGATTTTTTACATTGGTTTTCTAATGTCTAGCCTAGTCTTTCCCTCTTACTCTCTTTGTGTGATGATAGAAATCATGTGGGGATAAACCACATATTCCTTAGGACCCGAGAGTAGCCTGATATTGCTTTATATTTGAACTTAAGGAATTAATAGTATATTTCCTTAAGGATATGAATCTATGATGTCTTATTGAACTGTTTATGCTTGATCACCATAATTAATATAATAAACCACTAATTTATTCAAGAGAGTGATATATGGGTTGGAAGAATCATAGGTTCACATGGCATATATCGTGCCTTAAGAGAGGGATTATGATTGTTAAAGTACAACCTAGAGATATCGTTAATGCACCTAGCTAATTCCTAAACCTCTACAAAAGTGGGGTTTGTTTTAGTCTAGGAAGTGTATTACGCTACGGGAGTGAGTAATACTTATGACGTGTATTTAGCCCAGATTTAAGGATGAATAGTTATTAATAAAATGAAATTTGAATACAATGTTTGTTGTAGTGAAACCACGGTCCTAAGGAACTCATTCATTCCCAATCGCAATGATTTAATTTAGATTTAATTCTTTTCTCTTAGTCATAAAACAACCAGTTAACCATTTTTCTAGTCTTAGATGATTTGGTTACAGTTAGTAGTAGTCCCTACAAAATGTTTCCCTGAGTTCGACACTCGGGCCTCATAGGCCTATATTACATGACACATACACTTGCATTTTACACGCATAGTTTTAGCGTGTCAAGTACGTAGACAGAGAGAAAGTACTCTGTCTTATTCTACATTAGTGCTTTCACTAGGGTTAACCAAATTACCAACATCACTTGTACCATTGACATCTCCAATTATTGTTGTGTACCACACTATAACAAGGTGCCTGCCCTCACTAGCCTAGAACCCCACACTCTGATTTGTGCGATCCTACTATCTCAATATGGACTTATCCTCCAGTCAAAAGTATGTTTCCTCCTGCAACACATGCCCCCTATTAAGGATTCTAGATTGTTTAGGGTATCTATTATCTAATAACATTTAATTTGTACAAGTAACTGTTGGGTTTTACATGGTCGGAGTAGGCAGCAGAAACAAAACTTTTACTTGACCCTAAACCCATTACTAGCAGATCACATCAATATCTATGTAATGGGAAGGATGGTTTTAGCGAGTTGTACTTGGTCCTGAGGCTTGCTCAGCGACTATACCTCACAGCAAGTGTGGTCTTCAACCACCTATCTTTGATGGTGTTTGTGCAGCTCTTGGTCTTGACCCAGACTGTGGTTGATTGTCATCCTCCTGAGTGGCAGAAGTCTCCCGCATCTATAGATAGTCCACACAGACTACCGAGAACTCTAGTCATCCTGAAGAATGGACTAGAAGGAGTTGTCCCCTTATGTCAGTGTACTAGTCACCAACACACTCTCCCACCACCATTTGCTTTTCTGCAGTTGTCTTTCCCTCACTATTCCTCCCAGGACGGGTAGAACTTGCTTGGGCTCTCTCAATTACCACAATTAGAAAGGACAACAACATTGTAGAGCAACTAATATTCTGAGTTGTGTGTATGGAGAAGCCCCATGTACCCCTCTATTAATAATAGAGGTTAGGGTCAGGGTTCCCAGTCTGTGTGGGAGTAGAAAGGTCCAGAATTTCCATGAATAACTTGCATCACGGCAGGAAAATCGGTCGTTTCATAACTGAATCGGTCGTTTGGGAGTTTGATTCGATCGGTTCACCCAGTGAACCAGTCATTTCACTTCCCAGACCTACCTACAATTGACTTTCCTTATTCATTTCTAAATAATGCAAAGATTCATTTTTATCCCAATTGAATTGAACAAGTGAAATGAAAAAAAAACTTTTCTCACAAATTGGGACAACTCAACACTGCTCGTTTGGTCTAGTTGAACTGATCCATTCACTAGAGTGAATCAGTCATCTCACTAACCATGATCCGATCGGTTCACCTAGTGAACCGGTCAGTTGGTGGTCCAGATTGTGCAAAAAATAGTCAATTTGGTTCTCAATTAATCTAACACTTTAATCAGTTGGTTCAACACTTGAACTTTAAGATTCTCAGTCAAGTCTATTGATTGAATGTTTGATTGAGTACCTAAACACTTTTAGTAATCTATCCAAACATCATTCATGTATAAACTCCTCTTGTACATTAATCCTTTGTGTGTGACCCTATAGGTCCCATTTCACGTTGGTAGTGAATGTCCATAACTAGCTTATGACATCACAAGCAAGGAGTGATACCTAGTCACACATCAGTGCTACCTAAGTGAAAAAGGAAAGTTGGAGAACAACTTTCAATCCTACAGTTTGTGATTGGTGTTCCAGTGAATGTATAATTCCTTTGTCTATGATATCCTGAATGAACTCAAGGGATGAAGTTGTCATCCTTTCAACATTCATTCATGTTTCTTGAACTAAAGCATACTGTCATAGATATGTATGACATCAATATCATATATTGATTCACATGTGCATGTGCATGCCTTTCTCAGTCTCGCTTATCAAGTGGCCTGGACATCATACTCCTTAGGAAGGACAATTCCCATATCTATCACTCATAGTCTATCTCATGTGTCAAAGCCACCCAATCATCACCGTTATAACAACCCATGTTTTAGGACCGTGTTTGATGATGTCAAAGTGTACCCAATCACATTCTACAAGTGTAGTGATTTTAGGTTTAAGAATCACAATCACCACCATCACTATGAGAGATGATTTTTACTATCATGTCATGATTCCATGTGTCACTCTCATGGTGGGTCTATCTGATACACTGTTCTCCAACAAGTATATGTGTTCTTGGTTTGATATCATATATCATGACTAATGAGACACTATCATCAACCAACACACACTCTAGTCTTGATGTGTCATTGTTGTCTATCAACCTTCCACAACGACATCTGACTAGGGACATAACAAGAATGTACATATCTTAGAATCCATATGATCTCATTGTTCAGGTCCTCAACCTGAAGACATACTTCATTGAGTGTTTTCATTCTTTAGGCATTCATTCTACTCCATCATTTATCTCATAATTTATTGAGCTAGAATAATTGGAAGCTTGCCTTTAATATTTATCAAATCAATCAGAACATATGCCAATCCAATCATCATATGATTGGCTCTCTGGGTATACATACCAACAGACTCCCACTTGCACTTAGAGCCAATCACCTTTGAATCATATTCTTAGTGATCTCTAAACATGTCCTACATGTTTATGTTGCACTAGTGCAACATATTGCTTTAGTCGGTATATTGCATGTTTCACATATCCTTGTTGTACGACATTTCATATGATATGGAGTTTCCGTAATATGCTATCTGATATTCTTTGCCTAACAATTAGCTTCATAGTTTGACTTAGTATTTCTACTTTGTCATCAATGGTCGGAATATATATAAGTTCATCTGTATAAACTTCTATATCCATATAGTATCCTCTGGTGTTCATAACGCAAGGATACTCAACATTCTTTTTAGAATTAAATGTCTTTTAATTTTACTCGGAATGTTTTCCAACCATAGTAGCCTGGGTGGTTAGAGCTTGGTAAGTCCCAATGAAGGACCCAGGTTCGAACCTCACCGAAGGCACTTTGCGAATGGAAATCCATGCTTATTAGGTGCGAGAGGGGGGTGACCAGACCACACCCTCTCATGCCTCGAGAGTTTACCATGTCGGGCTTGCCCGGGGTGGGTTCTCTCGGTCACCCAAAAAAATTTACTCAGAATGTTTCCAATTATCAACACATATTCACTTTTATATTTTGCGATCATTTTTATATCATTTTGGAAGCTTGCATCAGTGAAAATCATTTACACTCAACTCTTCCCTTTATTACCATAGAGATAATCATTTCATACTTCATAAGTACTTGAATAAGTTCTTTATGGTATTCCAGTGACTCTCACTGGAAGTGGATAGACATCCACTCGTCATGTCCAATATATACCAGATAACTGCATGAGCATATCATATTGTCATGTCCAATACATACAAGATGATGAATGCATATACATTTTCTTGTCATGTCTGATACATACAAGATAATGGGATGATTACATACATGATAGATCCAATTGTGAATGCACAAGGAATCTATCTATGTGTTCCTACTCTTCATAAGAATCTGGGACACTAGGCATCTGAGAGACTAACTCCATGTAATATGGACAAGTTTTCTCCCAATGAATCTCTACATACTAAACCCTTCAGCACAGACTACCAAAGTATGCTCTCTCTTTATATCAGGTCAAGAGACTTTTGAGAACTATCTCCATCGGTCTCTATTCCTATCTAATAGGACATTTCTCTTTATTCCCTTAATAAGGGTATTTCCACACTAGTTTCGTTTTATTCCTCATCATCATATGGAATATGAATATGCTCCTACTAAATCTTTGTAATCATAGATCCCTTCTTTATTTTGATATATTAGTCAAATCTTTTGACTATATAATCAAAGTAAAGACTCCAGTTCTAAAGTGCTTGTATTTAATCAATCATATTGATTAATGTCTCATAACTTATAGAGTGCATTTGCATTAATGGAATTATAAAACCCTTCAGGTTGTGTCACATACACAACCTCATGTTATTCCTACTAGGAATGCGGTTTTAATGTCCATATGCCAAATTTTATATTCTTTAAGTTCCAATAGAAAGAATGATCCTTTATGGCATATAGCCACTACAATTAGTTAAACAAATTCATCAGGTTCAACACCTTGAACTCACTTGAATTTATTTCAACCAATCAACTCTTCAAATGTCATCCATGTTAGTCTTAACTCGTAAGACCCAATTGCACTTATGGATTTTATCCCTATAAGTGCTACCATTAAGGTCATACCTTATTTGGTTCACATGGAAGTCATTTTGGACCTTATGGCTTCAAGCCATAACTCAAAATCTGGTTCCCCAACATCATCTAGATGGATTATTGGCTCATCATCATATGACCAATGAATCACCGTTGAGTTTGTAGGATATCATTATCCATCAAGCTCAACGTGTTTTCTACTAGATATATGAGATGTATCTATTACATGAGGAATTTGAGATTCCACAACACTTGTGTTTCTTAATCTCCTTTTGTACATTTATTTAGTGTAAAACATGTTCTTTAGAAGAATTCTAGAAGATTAGTTATTTGTTGATGATCATACTCTTACTATTTAGAGTATGATTCCTTCTTTGATTTAGACATCATTATGCCTTAATCATTAGTTCTCTATGATACACTATCATAGTTACTCACAAGGTCCTCAAACATTTGGTTTAAGTATCTCATTCATTGATCATATCAAAGAGTTAATACTTTTACCAAGTTTGTTCTTCATTTATGATATTCTTAAACATTTCAAGATATTCGTATTGGTAATTCATTAAATGTCATATCTTAAGTATTAGCATTTATTCCAATAGGTATGTATCTACATCAATATGCATTATACCTAATAGAATATTCATTCTCCCCCTACATCTAGTGAAGATTGACTTGTCATTATACCCAATAAACAAGACATTCATATCTCTTAATGGTTCATTAACCAAGAGAGTCTAGTGTATCCATAAACATGGAACCTAGAGATGAATTTCTCATTCATTTGTTTAGATAATAATGCTAATTTATTGTTTGAGTCATCAATAACTTTTAGGTATTATTATTTTATCACATGCATATCAAGTACCACAAGATAAATAAGGCATTTCCATAAAAGATCATATCTTTGAAATTGAAACATGAACTTTATTGATAGACATCCTTGTCATTACAAGATGTAGAAATAAAATGTTTTTATTTATTAGAAAAATGAAATAGCAGTTCATAACTCTATTACAAGCCCTTTGGGCTGAAATAAACTAAAAGGCACTTCTATCCATGGTAGCAACACTTGCTCCAATGTTGATGAGTGTTCCTTCTTGGTCCTTTCATAAAGGCCAACACTTCTTTTCAGATCATGCACATCATATATGTCAAATCTATATCTTAGTATCATATACCTAAGATAAAGAAGATCTTAAGTTTATTTCATGATACCTGAGGTGGAGACTTCCATCCCCTCCTACTTCTTCTTTAGTTCATTTATGTAGAGAGGGTAATTTCTCTTCTAATGTCTTGGCTCATGAAAATGGTAACATTTACCTCCCTTGTTCACTCCTCCCTTGGCTTTGAGAGTTGAAGATGACTTGGGTTGTTGGCTAGCATCAGAACCTTTCTTTGCTTTGCCCTTGCCCTTGCCTTTAGACTTTCCCTTCTTTCTGATGATCATCATCACATATTTGGGTTTGTCTTTGTTCATATGTGCCTCAGTTGTCCTTGACATGCCCAACAACTCTGTCAGTGACCTGTCAAAGTTGCTCATGTTGTAGTTCATCAAAAACTGACTGTAGGATTCTGGCAATGATTGTAGTATCACATCAGTAGCCAACTCTTGGCTCAAAGGGAATCCAAGTCGAGTTAGGTTCTCCACATACCCAATCATATTGAGTGTGTGAGGGCCTACTGGATCTCCTTCTGTCATGACACATTTGAACAATGCCTTGGAGACATCATATCTCTCTTATCGTGCCTGGTCTTGATACATGTTCTTGAGATGTTGAACCATCTCAATGACGTCCATGTTCTCATGTTGTCTCTGCAACTCATAGTTCATTGAGCACAACATCAAGCACTTTACATCAATGGAATCCTCAGTATGCCTCTTATAAGCATCCTTTTCATCCTTTGGTGCGTTGGGAGTGGGTTCTTCTGGTTTTGGTGTATCTAGGACATAAAGATTTCACTCTTGAGTGAGAACAATTATCAATGTCCTAAACCAGTCGTGGAAGTTGCTCCCATTTACCTTGTCCTTCTCAAGGACCGGTCGCAATGAAAAGTGATTGTTGTTGGTAGCCATTTATTATACAAAAAGGAAATTTGTAGTTTTAGTCCAAAACTCTTTTGATTTTATTTGATTTGATTTGATTTGAAAACTGATGATATTAATTAGGTCTTTAATTAATTATCGCTCCCACTTTTTGATCAAATTCATAACCCTCATGTATCAATTTGGAAGATTGTAGTGTACAACCCTCTACCGAGCAAAATCCTGACTTCCTCTAAGTTATGGACCAGCAAGGGTTGTCACCTGCAACTAGATTCTTTTAGGTAGGCGACTTTTGCGAATTGCATCATATACAACTCTTGATAGATGTCATGCACAACTCTTTGTCATGAACATCTACATGCCTCAAGGTGTTTAATCCTATTAAGATCACCTTGTTACGTCCAACCCAAAAGCCAACACGATGAATATGCACCCTACGAAGGCAGACCCACATATTCACCATCACACTTCTGTGAGATACACAGTGCACCACGTGAAGGTGTGCCCACACTTAGTCGATCAAGCTTTTCATATGTGCTGCTTTTGGAAGGCATCTTCAACTTAATATGTTTGTTAAGGGGTTGTTAATATGCTTATATATGCATATATGTATCCAATCACCACATATATAGTACGTATCATATACATGCAATATCCCACAAATGAAAACATGCAATAATGATAAAGTGATGATTATGTCCATCCTATTGTAGTTCCTTGGAGACACAAGGAACTATGGTAATATAAGCTCTACATCACATGCAACCTGTTATTGATGAAGATCTGTACTTGCCAATCCAGGTTGACTGGTTCAATGTTTGAACCGGTCGACTTGCCTCTTGGCCGGTCGGTTGGTCTCCTCCAACTGGTCGTCTGGCTCCTCCAGATGGTCAGCTCGTCCGGTCATTTGAGCTTCTCATTGGTCCACCAACTGCTCCTCATTCGGTCGTCTCGGTCCATCAAGCGGTCATCTTCAATTTTTGTCATTTTAAGAAATTAAGCTAATCCTATTTTACATAATCTTTGTGAAACCTCAAGTTACATTCGACAGGAGAAAAGGTAGAAGATAATCTCGAGTTATATCGAGTTATATTTAGAATAGAAGAAGAGGGCTCAGTGTACAGATCAAGATGCAAACAACCATAACCAACCACACACATTCACATAGGGTTTATAGGCCATAACCATGCTATACATCCACCATCAAAACCATTTTAGGGTGACGCATATCGATTGCATATATACCATATCATATATGTACATATTAGTTTGGGATCATGTGGTATTAATCAGATATTCACATTAGTCATTTAAATATTCACATCATATGCAATAAATAAAAGATAGTAAAACCAAAATCCGATCATATCAATTACCCCAAAACATAGAGTATAAACCTGTCTTTGATACCACTGATGGGTTTTACATGGTCGGAGTAGGCAGCAGAAACAAAAATTTTACTTGACCATAAACCCATAACCAACTAATCGCATCAATATCTATGTAATGAGAAGGATGATTTTAGCGAGTTATACATGGTCTTGAGGCTTGCTCAACGACTATACCTCACAGCAAGTGCGGTCTTCAACCACCTATCTTTGATGGTGTTTGTGCAGCTCTTGGTCATGACTTGGACTGCGGTTGATTGTCATCCTCTTGAGCGGAAGAAGTCTCCCACCTCTATAGATAGTCCACACAGACTACTAGGAACTCTAGTCATCCTGAAGAATGGACTAAAAGGAGTTGTCCCCCTCTGTCAGCATACTAGTCACTAACACACTCTCCCACCACCAGTTTCTTTTCTGCAGTTGTCTTTCCCTCTCTATTCCTCCCTAGATTGGTAGAACTTGCTTGGGCTCTCTTGGTTACCACAACTAGATAGGACAATAACTTTGCATAGCAACTGATGTATTGAGTGTCTAGAGAAGCCCCCTATACCCCTCTATTAATAGTAGAGGGTAGGGTCAGGGTTCCCAGTCTGTACAGGAGTAGAAGGGTCCGAAAATTCCATGAATAATTTACACCACGACAGGCAAACCGGTCATTTCATAATGGAATTGGTCATTTGGGAGTGTAATCTGATCAGCTCACTAGTGAACCGGTCGGTTGGGAGTGTGAGCTAATCAGTTCATCTAGTAAACTGGTCATTTCACTTCCTAGACCCGCATGCAATTGACTTTCCTTATTCATTTCTAATTAATGCAAAGATTAATTCTTGTCCCAATTGAATTGAATAAGTGGAACGAAAAAAACTTTTCTCACAAATCGGGACAACTCAAAACTGATTATTTGGTCTAGTTGAACTGATCGGTTCACCAGAGTGAACCGGTCTTCTCATTGAACATGAGAAATCAGTTCACCCAGTGAACTGGTCGGTTGGTGGTCTAGATTGTGCAAAACACAGTCAATTCAGTTCTCAATCAATCCGACACTTTAGTCAGTTGGTTCAACACTTGAACTTGATAATTCTTAGTCAAGTCTATTAATTGAATGTTTGATTGAGTATCTAAAAACTTTTAGTAATCAATCTAAACATCATTCATGGATAAACTCCTCTTCTAGATTAATCCTTTGTGTGTTACCCTATAGGTCACATTTCACATTGGCAGTGAATGTCCATAACTAGCTTATGACATCACAAGCAAAGAGCGGTACCTAGTCACACATTAGTTCTACCCAAGTGAAAAGGAAAGTTGGAGAACAACTTTCAATCGTATAGTCTGTGATTGGTGTTCTAGTAAATGTATAATTCCTTTGTCTCTGATATCTTGAATGAACTCAAGGCATGGAGTTGTCATCCTTTCAACATTCATTCATGTTTCGTGAACTAGAGCAGACTTTCTGAGATATGTGTGACAACAATATCATATATTGATTCACATGCGCATGAACATGCCTTTCTCAATCTCTATTATCAAGTGGCATGGACATCATACTCCCTTAGGAGGGACAAATCCCATATCTATCACTCACAGTCTATCTCATGCATCAAAGCCACCCAATCATCACCATTATAACAACCCATGTTTTAGGACTGGTGTTTGATGATGTCAAAGTGTACCCAATCACATTCGACGAGTGCAGTGATTTCAGGTCTAAGAATCAAAATCACCACCATCACTATGAGAGATGATTCTGACTACCATGTCATGATTCCATGTGTCACTCTCATGGTGGGTCTATCTGATACAGTGTTCTCCAACATGTATCTGTGTGCTTGGTTTGATATCATATATCATGAATAATAAGACATTGTCATCAACCAACACACACTCTAGTCTTGATGTGTCATTGTTGTCTATCAACCTTCCACGATGACATCTGACTAGGGACATAACAAGAATGTACATACTCTTAGAATTTGTATGATCTCATTGTTTAGGTCCTCAACCTAAAGACATACATCATTGAGTATTGTCACTCTTTAGACATTCATTCTGCTCCATCATTGATCTCATAATCAATTGAGCTACAATAATTGGAAGTTTGCCTTTGATATTTATCAAATCAATTAGAACATATGCCAATCCAATCATCATATGATTGGCTCTCCGGGAATACATACCCACAGTAACAACTTTATCATTGCTAATATTTCCTTACTCTCGACAATTGGGCATTTAGAAATATGCACAATAATCCCTTAGCAAAATGCAACTATCAAATTTATCTCAGAATTCATTTCAACTCTTTAGATATAGATTTAGGGATAACCCAGGGTTTTTAGTACCTCTAAGTGCACTACTCTAATTCTCCTTTTTCTTTGCATCTTAAATAATTTTTGAGCATGTTAATATCATCGTGCAAGGAATATTTAATAATATATTTTGTTACTGAAAAACATTATGCATATACAATAATTTTGCAATAAAATTATCAAGTAAGAATCAACATAGAAACACCATTATTTATATTTGAATATTATAAATCAAGGTTATAAGTTGATTTTCATTCAATTGTACATGTTCTAGCTTATTCATCTTGGGTTTTAGCTTGCACAAGTTTTTTTTTAGCTTCATACCTCAAGATCTTGTCCAAAACCACTCACCAAAAAAAGACCCTAAAGAAGTCAGTTGGAGGTAGAAGACAAAAATGAAGGTCAGAGATGACTTAAATTTATGGATTAGATGTCATCTCATTTAAGAAACAAAGAGAAGAAGAACATATTAGGTCAAAATCTACTTACCATGTTGAATCTAAGAGGAACTCATCAGTTTCTGCTACTAGTCTTGTTCTTCCTTGTCATCTCCCTAGAAATCACCTTCATGATTACCCTTATCGTTGCTCAAAGATTTTCATGAGATAAGAGGAATTGAAATGAACTAGTGAATCTCATTCCATCAATTTTCATCTGGTACTTAAAGAGATCTAAGATATTTTGCGATTTGTGGTATTGGACAACATTGCAACCAAACCATCAGAAGGTAAAACCTTCTATTGGTACTCCTTTGGTTGTTTCCTTTGGCAAGAGAGACATTGTAGGATCTACCTATGGTCTATGCAACCATCGATCAATTCAACATTGGTAGGCAGTAGAATTTGGTTAGGACAACCTTTGGCTATCACCTTCGAACATCATGCCTTTGGTTGATGGTTGTCAGTGTGGCCTTTGTTGAAACCATCAGTCTATTCTACCTTCAGTTGACACTCATCATTCAAAGCCTCCTTAGATGCTCACTAGTATATCCTTTAATTGGTGGTGCCTGGACAAAAACCTTCTGAAGGTACATCCCTGCTAAACCTTTGATTTATGGTTGACACTTCCATTGATCTAAAAAACCATGGACTTAAGGCTCCATGCAACAATCTATCTAAGCACTCAATGAAAAAACCCACTCCATAACCATCAATTGCCAACTCTTTGGGCTAAGGTTTGTTTGTCATGCTAAGAAAAACCTTTAATCTTTATTTTTGGGTTGCTAACTAATGATAATCATGTTGAAGACTAAAAAGGTTGTAACTTCTTCATTTCAACTCTGATTTATTTCATTCTTGTTTATGTGGATTTATAATTCAGTTGTCTTCATTTTTGAGCCACACCATCATTTAAAAATATCACGACTAAAATGATTCATAAGGTAATGAAGACAATAATAAGGTTATCTATCATTAGGTTTATCTTTTACTCTATGATTACCAGTTAAGCATGATACAGGTTGTAACAACCAAGATCTGATAAATATGTAAAATAGTCAGCCAAACTATATTTCCAAGGCATAAAACTTTTCATTAAAAAAATATTAAGGTTCAAACATGAGTGGATCTAGTAATTAGAATGAAAATATGTAGCATGAATACTCCTTACACTTGAACAAGGGGACTTCTCACTCCTTATGGCATATACAAGATAAAGAATGTATATAGAACAAAATTCCATAGTCATAAAAGTAGAAAAATGAGCATTCATGATGTCTAGATGTTTGTCTTCTTGCTTAAGGATGTCTTGAGAGGATCACATTAACATAACAGTCAACTAGATGATGGAGAAAAGGTCAATTGTTGTTGAATGGAGGTTCATCAATTTATCTCTTTTAAGGTTGATTAATGGAGCTATGGAGTGGAATATGTCGATTGACCTGGTGGGTGAAGGTGGTCGGACGATCTATGGAATAGTGAGGTCATTTGGGTTGCATGTATTGAGGTTAGGCTATCAACCAAGGTGGAGGTCTATCAATTGACCTATCTCTTTTAAGGGTGGTTGATCGAGCTCTCTTTCAAGGGAAGTAGATCAAGTCATGATGTGGATGGATACAAATGGATTTGTGGATAGATTTCTACGGCCTCTCTTTGTCTCTACATGATTTAAATGGAGGAAATGGCTTTCTTTTTATAGGAGGTAGAGAGGAATCCCAACGTCCCCCAAAGATCAAGATGAGGTGCCTGTAAGAATGCATTGGAGGTGACAAGGCAAAGGGTCGTGGGCTTTGGTTGGAGCATGAAGGTTGATATTGAAGTCGACCAAATAGAGTTGGATTTGTGGAGGTTTATTGTCAAATTTTTTATCACCATGTAGTTAATCAGTACATCTCAATCATCACATTTCAATCAATAGTTTGTCCTTAGTCAGTAGTGCTCTACCAGTAGAGCTTGGCCAATGGAAGTTGACCATCACATCGATAGATGGCTTGTTGATAGGTTGATTGATTGTTGGGCCTCAATTGATGGAGCTCCATAAGAAGAGTTTGATAGTAAAACATCGATTAATGGAGCTCGACCACTGGAATTCGATCAGTGAAGCTCAATCAGTAACTCGATTTAAAGGTCAATCATAGATGTTAATTGAATAGTAGTTGATCATGGATTTTAGCTAAAATATTGACCTCTTTTCCTTCTGGACATGCCTAAAATCTATTTTGGACTAAGGCATTGCCCCCACACCTTAGGAAAGGCATCCCCTTCTCAACTCCTACCTGATAAAGGGAATTAGGATACCCTAGGCCATGCTGGTATGCAAATGTAAGACTCCAAACCTACAAAAAAAATAAGAGAAGTATCAAAATCCAAAAATTTATCATTAACTCAAAGTAAAACTAATTGAAGCTATTTCTATGCAAAACTAATAAATCTAGATGTACAACTAGACTAAAATGTGATTTGAACATTGAGATAAAAAAAAGGCAAGTAAGTGAATGTATGAGTGCACAACATATGATGAATAAACATAATCTTTTAAACTAGCAAGCACTTGCATATGTGGCAGCTAAGGAATTCTCAGGTGCACATGAGATGGATCATGTTAGACTATGTATCAAAGTTGATAAGACCCATAGAGATGGATATTTTATTATCATGGGAGATGGAAAAATCATGGGGACATGCTTTCCCCTTAAGAGTACAATGAACATCATTGATGGAAATATATATTGTCATCGTAAATAATATGTTAACTAGAAATTTGCTATAACCACATATTTGTTTAATATTTTTGAGTTGGAAATTACGTTAGGCTATATATTCTAGATAATAAATGCAACTAATTCTATATCCTTCTTTATAAAATTGAAGTCTTGAGAGGAATAATTATTAAATGAATGTAAAGGGTATGATCTAATTTGAGAGAACGGTGTTGTTATTAGGTTGATTTTGGTAAATAGTATTTTCAAAAATTATTTGTGAATGGAAACTACAATAATATATACTTTTTAATCTCATTAATTTTTAAGAAGAGAAGACATATAAAAGTCTTGTAGAAGTTCCTTTTCACACTCCAAATCTATGAGGAGTGTAACACCCCAAATTTTATACACATATACATGAGAGGAAGCATAAATGAAAAACTCATAATATTGTTGGGGTATCACAGTTGTTGAATATCATCCATAAGAAATAATTGAAGTTTGGCCCATCATAGATAACATTTTGTTTCTCTTTCTAAAAAGTTTACATAAGATGGGAAACTTGATACATATAATTACATTATACAAAAACCTAAATGTAAACAAACTAGGTTTAACACATGAATAAAAGATGGTGTGGATAAAGGCACCCCACCATGGCACTCCTGGTCTTTCATTGGGTCCTCCTTGTCAGTATCATGATGTCTTACTCCTTCTTTTCTCACCACCTATGGACATCTCGTCGATATCTATGCAAAGCAACATGATTTTACATGAGTGGCATTGAGTTGTTATAACATGAAAATAGCATATAATTGAAATAAGAAGAAATAACTTGAAATTTTAATTACTTAGCATTGTGAACATAGTTACATGAGAACTTGATTAACTTGACATGATTTCATAATGGACTAGAGTTTTACATGATTTGATATAGTAACTCTCTTGAATGCACCCACAGTGCTCATAAGGTCGGTTAAGGCTCACATAATGCTCCCACATAGCTCATAAGGATGGTTAAGTCCCACATAAGTCCAGTTAAGGATCACTTAACATGATTGAGAGGACTATATCAACATAACATGATTTCTTAATCTTAAACACAGTGTTCATAATTTCTTAATTCATTGAACATGATTATATTGGTTTCTTGATTCATTAGCATGATAGTGCACATAATATTTCATTTGAAATCGCAAACATGAAAACAGTAGAAAGGATAAATTCTTAGCATGAACATGATTTTCCATAAGAATATAAAACAAATCATGAACCTAAATTTATTACTAAGTGTGCATGACCACTCACCTGAGCCTGATGAGTGAAAATGACAGTATGTGGAGTCCGGATGAACCCTAATTATCATGTCCAGCATATAAATGCATTAATCATCATGACTAAACCTAGGTTTTTGTGGTTTTCAATAAAACCTAAAATTTTGGTTGGTATTTAGTCTCTGACTCAAGATCAGTAAGGTTCCTTGAATCAAAATCTTTCCATCGAGTATTTGTGCAAGATTTTCTAACACTATTAATTTACCGTAATTTTAAGAAAGTTTGTCCAATTAGAAAACACTATAAATCCACACATGAAACCCCATTTAAAATCATAGTTTTCTGACACACTAAGGTGGCCTAGTTGTCACCATCCATATGGCCCAAGATAACTAACACCAAAAGGTGTAAGAAAGCTAGGACATTGGACAAAATTCTACAAAATGCACATATGAAGTGTTACAGAAAGAAGACATCACAAGGGTAAAATAAGGAAATCATTGGTAATCTTGATCACCCACAAAAAGACAAAGGAAAATAGTAGTAGCTCACATCCTTGAGAGGTAGGAACTCTCAATTCTATCCAAAATATAATAAAAAACTTCAAGACTGACTTTGCAGGTTACTCTGATCTTGGAGACCCCCTTACATGGGTTCTGGTGATGCTAAATCTGCTAGTCAGTTGGTCTGCCATGCTTCCCAGAGAAGGGGATGATGGCACAAGTGAAGGAAACTAAACACGAGGGAGGATAGATAGGAACATACTAAGATGATATAATGCACTAGAATATTACCGATCACATAGGTTTCGTGTTGATCATGTTGAGTCATAGAGATCAAAACCATGATCAAACCAGAAAGAAGGCTCGATAATCCCAATCTCCAATCAGCTAGTGCAGGAGAATAGGAAATATGGGATTCGAGATTTTATCTGGAACTGGTAGAAAGTAGATATTTTGAGGGATTAAAGGTCCATCCTTGGACCCAAAGGTGTCTCTTTAGTGTGGCAGCAAGTCCTAGATCTCACTATTGATGTTCCTCCACTGAACATATTGCCATGTAGTAAAAGATGGTTGAACACGCGATCTCACTAGAAATGGTGAAGCGTAGACATCACCACAAGATGCTTATGACATGATCAATTTGTATGTAGTGATACAGGTAGAAACAAATCCTTCCATTACTGAGTGGAGAAGGATAGATATTGGGGAATAGGTCGACAACACATAAGATGGAATAAGTATAGGAAAAATGGTTTGAAGATGTGTGTGAATCTTTTCGAGTGATTGGCATCATGTGTCATGGCCTTTAGCCAAAGCCCCACTTCACCTAAGAGATTTTGGGATATAGATGTTTCTACTATGCATGGAGATAGGGGTGAAGTTGAGGCTCATTGGACTCAAAACTCCTTTTTGAGTATGTTGGTGGAAAGTTCATGGGATATCATGGATTAGAGTATTACTGGAAGTAGTTTCTTGTGGTTGTTTCCTATCACGTGAAGAATAGGAAGTAGAATATGGAGTCATTGGCCACTAGATCTTGATCTAATAAATAGGGTAGAGTGTGGAAAATGCACCGTAGCATGTCACGCACATTACGGAGATACATAGAAGGGACTTAGGTAGTTTTCAATGAATCTGTCACAATACATAGATACATAGGTCATAAATACATGTAATTAATTCCTTTGTTTTTAATACAACTTTCCATAGTTATAATTATCTAATTTTAAGTGAAACTTGGCCACTTTACTAAATAAATTCTGAGGAATCAAAATATCCATATAGATTTCGTTTGGCCTAATAATCATATGATTTATAATATTAGGTATCCAAAGAAATTAATGCATTAGTAATTATTGGAATGGAGTTCCATAGTAAAAATTTGATGTAATATTCAATATCTTATTGAGTATTAATATCCCAATAAAGGAAAAACATTATGGAAGATGTATGCTCATTTTCTATTTTAAACCTAACTAGTCATCATTGTGTAACTAGGGCTAGGTGTTGTATATTACTTGACCATGGTACAAACCAAGATAGAAATACCATTTTTTTAGGTTAGTCTATGGTTAATTTATGTCTAGAGGCATATTAAATCACATTGGGCATAATAATTATCCATGATTATCAACTTAGATAATTGATCATATGGAATACGAATTAAGTCAACTTAGGGCATAAAATGGTTAATCATAAAGGATTTTCTAGCCAAGATTTCTAGTTACATAAATTTTTAAGATTAAAATTTAGTGTTGTTACAACCTACCCACCTTTTGGAAATTTTGTCTTTGAAATGTGTATGTCTTATTAAGGCACTATCCACCTTAAGGTTTCATGTATATGTACTAACACGTAAGTCCTGTCATAATATTTCATAAGTTTGCACTATCATATCATTGATATGGGATTCATATGAGTAATATCATTATATATAACATGAACAACAAAACTATTGAGTGCATGGGTTACTAATTGGATTTGAAACTAAACCATATCTTCATCATCTACTATGCAAAAAGTGCTTACTTTTCTTTATCATTATCATATAATCTTATTGCTCACAATTAATGAGTTATATTAGGTGAGCTCTCCATGTAAGCTTACACCAAAGTGATCATTGCTCCAAAGAGATCATTGCACCCCAGTTCTCATTAGTCCCAAGAGCTCATTGTAGCAAAGTGCCCATTGCTCCCAAGAGATCATTGCACGCAAGTACTCATTTCTCCTAAGAGACCATTGCAAAAAAGTGCTCCTTTACTTTGGAGAACCACTTAATTAGTGTTACTTTCTTAAAATTACTTTTATTAACTTTCTTTAAAGTCATAACTTAATCATTTTTATTTTTCCGGCTAAAACTCATGTTGCTTTTTTTCATTTTTCAAAGAGTGGAATGTACAATGCATTCATTACTCAACTGAGTAATGACAAAGAAGCATGAAAATGTATAGGTAAAAGCATCTAAGAAAATCTATGCAGGTTAAGAATCTTTGAGAGTAAAGCATATGAAAAAGGAGGGTAAAAGCATCTGAGAGTATCTATGAAGGTAAGATTTAGAAGCTCTATGAAACATCCAAGAAGGATCAGTCGACAAGCCACATAGAAGGAAACCCCAAACAAACCAACTAAAAGAGAACCATCCTTAGCTCAACAAGCAGAACAACAACAAAACAACACTGATAGGGAACCAAAAACCTTTAAGGCTCAAGAAATAAAATGTTCAAATCAGCCTTGAAATCCTTCCAAATGACATTCAAGGATCGAGATTTGCATTCATGAACTCTAAAATTTTGCTCTCACCAGCAATGATAGAAGATAAGGAAACATGCACATTTAATCTTGTCAGACTTTATCGCTAAAACTTCAGTCCAATTGTAAGGTTCGTGGGAGCCATTATTCATACCTAAAAAACCCAAATCTCGATGAAAAAGGAAACTCAAACAAAATATGATTAGTGTTCTTATAACCATTCCTACATAAAAAGAAAGTAGATGCAAGTTGAATACCTCATCTTCTAGCATAATCTGAAGTTGGGAGTTTATCATGAGCAACTTTCTAGTCATTAATCCCAACCTTTCTCGGACCCTTACAACTCCAGTGCCAAGTAAAAATATCATTAGATTCATTTTTAATCCCGATCACATTCCAAGTATAATTAATCTTGAGGAAATCCTTACCATCAAAAAGTATTGCATCAGAATTATGAAAAACTGTATTCAAAGAGCTCAAAAAATTATTGAGTTCCACCAGGTTTCTCGAATCACAAAGGTCCCATGAGTCATTAGAAATGATGTTTCTTAAGTTAGAATCATGAGGAAGACCTATTTTAGTGTGGAAAGATTCATTAAAAAAATCCAATAAATGTTTCCCCTTAATCCATGGATCAGTCCAGAGCTTAATCGTGGATCCATCCCCAATGAGGAATTCAATATGAGCAATCATTAAAGCCCTCATTCTGAGAATACTGTTAAAGAGCCAAGAGCAATTACTGGACTCATCAATAGCCTAGAACGAAGTCTTTCTCAAGTACTTTTTGTTGATCCATTTAACCCAGAGGGAATCTTTCTTCTTAAAGATGCCATAGGCATTAATAATCAAGCAAGCTTGAGCAATATCTATACTTTTCCTAATGCCCAGACCCCCCTCATCTTTGAGAAGAACTACCTTTTCCCATTTAACAAGATGGAGGTTTTTTCGAGTCAGAAGAGCCCCATTAAAAGTCTCTACAAATCTAATCAATTTCATCCATAATATAGCACAGAAAAGGAAAAGAAAATAACAATTAAGATGTAACCCAGAAAGGGTAGATTTAATAAACTCTAATCTAGCAACCACAGAGAGTAGCTTTGATTTCCAACCCTCCATTCTCTTCTAAACTTTATCTATAAGCCCCGCACATTAGTATTTAGAAAGCTTTCCAGTAAACAGAGGGATGCCTAAGTACTTTGAAGGAAGGGAGCTTTCACTAATACCCAAGACATCAAGAATAATATCCCTATAAGAATTTTTACTCAAGAAGGAAGCACTTTTTGTAGGATTGATATGTAAACCAGAAATTGAGCCAAAATCCTCAAGAAGCTTCCTAATATTTTTTGTACTTTGAACATCAGCTTTTAGGAAGGTCATTAGATCATCTACAAAAATAAGGTGAGATATAGAGATTTCTTTGGAGGCAAGTAAAAGAGTGATATCACCTTTTGAAATAGAATTCTTAATGAGCTCATAGAGACCTTGCATTGCAATAACAAATAGATAGGGAGCAATAGGATCTCCCTTTTGAATGCCATTTGAGGGAGAGAAGGAGGTTGAAGGTTCACCATTGATAAGAACTTGGTAAGAGGAAGAAACAAACATTTACTCAATCCAATTTATCCAATGGACAGGGAAACCCATCCTCAAAAGGATGGAGAACAAGTATTTCCAACTAACAGTGGCATGTGCCTTAGAAATGTCCACTTGAATGTACATTTTGTTACTAGATTTGTTGAAGTCATTGAGAATTTCATTAGCAAGAAGGGCATCATCTTTAATGCTACTATTCTTCAGAAAGGCACATTGATTTATATCAATCAAGGAAGGAAGAACAGTCTGTAAACGATTAGCAATATTCTTTGAAATAACTTTATATTAGATCATTGAAAAGGGCAATCGGACGCCAGTTGTAAAATTTTGAGGTATCAACATCTTTAGGAATTAGGGAGATGAGGGTGTAATTTTTTTTCCCTAAGCATTCAACCATTATAGAAAAACTCTTTGATGGCCACATAAATATCATCGCCTATAATAGGCCAAGCTTTCTTCAAAAAAACAACCATTAAGCCCTTCAGGCCCATGAACTTTATCTTCTTTAATGTTTTTAGAAATAACATCATCAATTTCCTTTTGAGTGACAGAATTAGTAAGGGAATCTTTTTGCTCACTACTAAGAGTAGGACCATCCCAATTAAACATCTAAGCAAAACCAATAACACTAGGGCAGTTGAAGAGATCAGAATAAAAGCCAGTGATATAGTTCCTAATATCCTCAATATTACAACTCAAAGAGTCACCAATATACATATTTATTATGTGATTATGATGTATTCGTGTTTTCATAGAAGAGTAAAATAATTTGGTGTTAGAGTCACCCTCCTTGAGCCACTCAACCCTGGATTTTTGGCAAAGGAGAAACTCCTCATCCAACTCAGCTTGATAGGCCAACTTCCTTTTGTCAGAAGCAACCAAGCGTAAGCTATCATTCTAAGGGTCCAAGTTTGAAACGGCTTGGGCCTATAATGCAGCAGATTTCAGCATATGAACATTATCAAAAAAAATTACCTACTTTGTCTTTATTCAATTTCGTTAACTTTTTACATAAAAAACCCAAGAACATCAAGTCCACAACTCTTTAACAACATCAAGAAAATCTTCGTGCATTGTCCAAGAATTGATAAATCTAAAAGGGGATCTCACAGTTCTTTGTTCTCCAACCTCTGGGAAAGGATTTTATGATGACTAGTAATAGTAGAGATGGCATTACCTTTAAATTCTAAATTAATAGCAAAAAAATTAGAATTATGCAGCACCTTATCAATCCTAGAAGTGCAATAATCAAGGCCACTTTGACGGTTCTCCCAAGTGAAAAAGGGACATTGAAGGTACATCTCAAAAAGCCCACAGTTGAGGACACAGTAATTAAAATCCTTCATATACTTTTCTAAAAGAGGTTGCCTCCCAAATTTTTCAACCTCTTTCCTCACTATGTTAAATTCACCAAGAATGATCCAAGGGCCATAAATAGAATTGTTAATATGCTCAATAGACCTCCACAAAATTTCCCTATCAATATCAGGATTATTCCCATATACTGCAGTCAATTGAAAGGAAGAACCATTAAAATCAACTTTAGAATGAATTCAAATTGGTCTGACTAACTAATGAGTTCCACATTGTTGACCATCTTCTTCCAAAGAATAAAGATTGTACCAAGAATATGAGAGTCATGATTAGCTAGCCGTGAAAATTTTGGGAAATACCTACGCATAAAACTTGAGGTGTGATCTCTCTTGAGTTTAGTTTCAACAAGAATTACAATATCACACCTCAACCTCTCTATCTCTTCGTGGACTCCTTTAATCTTGTTAGATATGTAAGGGCCCTCACCCACGTTTTGGGATAACACTATTAGTTTTGCTTAAGTGTGTTGCTTAGCTCCTTGCTCTAATCATCTAAGATGTAATTAGGGCATGTTGGAGGTTTGTGCTCCTTGTTTGATCTTGTTGCTTGATTCTAGTGTTTTGTGGAGAGGTTTGGTGCAAACATGCAATTCACCCAGAATAAGGGTTGATGTGTAATTTTGCCACCTCTAGAGTGTTTCATATCTCTCTTGGCATCATCTAGAGGAGATAGGAAGTGTTGGGCACCTTGTTTTGGCCTTGGATGAGTGGTGACATCCTTGGTGATGTTTTGGGCACATGTTTGAGGTGTGCTTTGCTCATAAGAGTGTTGTCTCGGGCTTGAGAGCCTTGGTGAGACCATGTATCGGTTTGTGGTTGCCTTGAGGAGGCTTGATATCGGTTGAGGGTGTCTTGAGGGACATCCAATCAGTTTCAAGATACCTTAAGGATCACCATATCATTTTGTGGTGACTCTAGAGATGTGCCATATCGGTTTGTGACCTAGGGTTTCATCCCTATCAATTTGTAAAGGGGATGGATGAGTGTATCGACCTTGACCTTCCTTAGCGACCAAGTTAGCAAGACATAGATCCTATCACCTTGTTGCATGGTGTTACATGTGTCCTTTCTTCTTGGACATGTGTCTTCTTGGGTTCTAAGGTGGTGACAGCTTCCCCTTACTCTCTCTCTCTCTCTCTCTCTCATCGACCATGTATATATACCCCTCTCTTCCCATGCAAGAGAAACCCTTTAGTGATCCTTGCTTTCTCTCCTTGGTGACAGATCTTGATCTTGAAGAGCACTCTCCCTTGGAACTTGGTGGCTAGTGCTCTCTTTCATCTTCTTCCCTGGTAAGTGATGGTTTTCTATCTTTTTTTCTCTCCTTCCTTCTTCTTCTCGACCATGGACCTTGGTATCTTCTTTCCTCTCTTTTTCTCTCTCTTAACATTGGTTCTATCTTCCTTTTTGTAGGTGTTGTGTTTGGAGTATCTTCTCCCTCTACCTTGAGTTCATGAGCTTGGAGCTGGACCTTGGAGCTTAGAGCTTGGTGGTTGTTCTAGAGGCGGGTTATATAACTCTAAACCTACTTTGTTATTATCACCTTTCTACTTGTTACCTTGCTAGTTGTCCTTAGCTTGTTATTCCTTACTTGTTAGTAGCTATTCTTGGTATCCTTACATTCTATTTTTTAGAATGGAACCATGCTATGTTCCTTACATGAGATGCACCTTTCTTTTGCTTTGTTAGTATCATCATCTTGAGGTAGAAGATGACTAAATCGATATGATATGCTAAACTAATATGCAATGCAATCTGACATGCTAAATAGATATGCTTTCGTCTAAACCAATATACCTACCATGATGGGGTTTGTTATGATCTAGTGATGATTAGTGAGGAAGAGTGTTGAATCTCCATGATTTTAGTTGAGTATGGAAGTCAGCATGGGTAACCCTAATCCAATATACATATAACCCGACACACATGTTGCCGGATACACCTAGAGTTGAAGAGGGGAACATCTCCCTTGAGGTTCAACTGATACTACACTAAACCCTAGTAGCGGATATCCCTTGGTGATCTTTGAGTCCAACACCCTAGTTGTTGGTATGGCCGATATCCCATGATGGTGAAGGTGGTCGATATCTAAAGGGATGCTTAGGTTGATACCTTGTGATATTATATGGCTGATATACTTTCTCATGTACCTCTAAAATGATATCATTTGTGGTGCCAGATACCTAGTGATGAGAAACTGACATCCTACCTTAGTATGGTGGTTGATACCCAATATTAGTTTGGTTTCCCGATACATTTAGGGTTAACTGATGCCATAGGCGTAAACCCTAATCGGCATCTTCTAATGGTAGTTGAGACATACCATGTTAATGTTAGGGTTTCATAGTGATGATATGATATCCTAAGGATTAGTTGTACATATGATGTGAGGGTTATATTCCTATACCACATGACATGTTTTATAATGATAATGAGAAACATGATTCTATGTCTCATAACATATCTCATAATAATGAGGAAAGTGATGACCTATGGGTGGTTGGTGATCTAACCTTGTAAATCCTAATTAGGAGAAGTGAAACCCTAATTGATATGATGTAAAATGTATTATGTAAATGTATAGCATGAGTTCTATGAGATGATGATGCTTTTCCTTCTTATTATAGCTTCTAACCATGCAGGTGATATTGATTGATTTACATAGCCAGTTATGAGATATGGAGGTAATGATGTGAGGGACATTGGTCCTTGTGATGGACATTGGTCTTTGTGATGGACGTTGGTACTTGAGATGAACATATAATGAATAACATGCATAAAGTGATGATGTGATGAGATCCCACCTACTATGTTTTAGTTTGTTCTAGTGATGAGATGCCCTATTTATGTAGATCTAGTTTAGAGGTTATACATTACTTGATTGATGCTTAGAAGATGTTTAAATTGATCTAATTAATCAAGTGAAATTCGATAGTGTAGTTTCCATGTGTCATAGATCCATTCCAGTGTCAGCTTTATTTCTAGATGGTGAAACAAGTTTAACTCAGAGTGCATATTTTTTAATATGCAGGGTACAAATTGAGTAATTCCTTATATCCTTAAATACATGATGTGTGAGATGGCCATGCATGAGTCAGTCTCGTTATGATATGGATGGCCATGCATGAGCCACTCCTTTTGTTAGAACAGTGATGTATGAGCCTGTTCTTCTAGTGTCGTACCTGTACTAAGGTGGGCTAGTTATGATTATATATGTGGATGGCCATGCGTGAGCCAATCCCTAATCTTGACTATATGTCATTTTAGCAGTTGACTGGTATGTCTCTGTGGTGTTTTTCTTATGCTGACCAAGAGGTGTGGTGAGGTCTTTGATTCTGGCTCTTCCATTAGACCTTGTGCGGAACCAATTTTGACTTATCAAGTGGTCGGTTGGATTTTGGTGGTACGAATCAAATCCTCGAGGCATAATAAAAAATGTATTCAGATGTGTAGTATAATTGTATAGGATCAAATATGAAAACATTGGTTGAGGCCTTGCTTAATATTTATACAATGTTGTTGATAGAAAATATACATGTTCTGCATATTCCTTTTTAATTATTTAAATGTTTCATAATTGAACAGTAATATCCCTTCCTGTTAATAATCTTTGCCTGTTTCATCTTAGTTATAACTATACTGCTACTCAGTTTATCTTATTGTGATGATAATAGAGTTTGTGGTGAGTTATATCTCTTGTTGAGATTTGGAATCTCACCCCGTGGGTTTTCCACATCCTATTTAGGTGGACAAGCATAAGGAGGTAGAGATCGTGCAGAGGAGGTTGAGCAGTAGTGAGAGGTGCAGTAGCTGATAAGGTTGGAGGTGTTGTTGGATGTCTTTTGTTGATAGAGTCCTAGAGTCGTCCCTGTACACTCGGGTCTTTGGGAGCGTTTTATATATGATTTGCAAACATGCTATCTTTATGTGCCCTTTGTATATCAGATATGGTGAAATCATGTATATATGTTTTGGAAGAATGTTTTCGTTATAGGTTGATAGCATTCCTTGTGAATGGTTTGAAGCATGAAAGGACTCATGTCTAAAGGCTCTCGCTCTTTGGCTATTTTATGAAAAAGGTTTTAATTCTTAGTGTTTTTTGGTAATAAGTTTGTTAATCTCTCTTCTGTGGTCTTTTTTTGAGTAATCTCATTTTGTGTGGCGCGAGGCATCATAGCTTGGTTGGTATCAAAGCTTTAGGTTCACGAAGTCTATAGGGACCTAGGACTAGGGTCTGTGTCTGTTCTAATGTCCTCCAATCTGTCTTATAGTTACTTCTCCTTATGCAAAAGAAGAAGTAAAGCTGAAAGATGTCTGGAGAACATGAAGAACATGCTACTGATAGCAGTGTTGTTGCACCAGACTGTGGTGCAAGAAAGTAGGCACGAGAAGATTGGGTGCCTGAAGTCCCCCAAATTGACCCTGCCATGATAGAAAACCCTACCTTTCAATTGCTTTTTGGGAAGTTTATGGCCATGATGACTCATATGGTATATAGGATGCCTACACCTCAGCCTAGGGCACATGTTCCCCATGTTGAATCATCGGGTACATGGAAGACTTTCGAGTAGCTTCGATGTGTTGGGGCGGTTGAGTACACTGGAATAGCTGACCCGGCAGATGCGGATGTGTGGCTGACAGAGGTTGAGAAGGCTTTCAAGATCATGAGTATCCCTGAAGAGGATAAGGTTAAGCATGTTTTTTACCTCCTAAGAGGGAGTGTTGGTCATTGGTCAGCCATAGAGGAGGAGAAGAGACCCAGTGTTGTGGTTGGTTGGGAGGAGTTCTGACGAAGGTTTGTAAGTTGTACTTTCCTCAGACGTATCTTAACAAGAAGATCTATCAGTTTGAGAGGATTCAACAAGGGTCCATGACAATCAACGAGTATGAGGCAAGGTTTATGGAGTTGTTGAGGTTATGTCCTCACATGGTTGTGACAGAAGAAGAGATGATTCGTCATTTTGAGAAAGGGTTGAACACTGAGTTGTCTACCCCAGGTGTTGCTTTGGAGAATCGAGAGAGGTTTCCTACATTTGTGGAGTCCATTCAAAGGATAGAATGCTCTATGAAGGAGAAGAGAGAGGCGAGTGCTAAGAAGCGGTCTGCACAGTTTCAAAGACAGTCATCAGGTGGCTTTAAGAAGCCGAGGTTTTCTACACCACCAGTTCCATAGAGGTTTAGTGCTTCGACACATTGGTCATTGAGCAAGGGCAGAGGCCGTAGTTTTCTTCTCTCAAGAGCCCAGAGTGGTGCATCAGCATTGGTGATAGGACCACCTTGGCCTTGGTATGAGAACAAAACGTGTTACAAGTGTGGACAAGTTGGCCATACCAGACAGTTATGTCCAGTGAAAGAGGACAAAGTGACTCAACAACCGAGGCAGAGTCAGCAAAGTTCACAGAGACAGTAAAATAGTGGTGCAGGAGGATGAGGACATGGACAAGCGTCACAAGATGGATTGTCTATTCAGGGAAGCAGAAGACTGGGGTGACAACATGCAACGACTAGATTCTATGCTATGAGTCAGTCGGAGGCGGTGTTCAACCCACAAGTGGTAACAGGTCAGATGGAGTTGTTTCATTCTGATTTGTCTTCTTCTTGCTTTATATCTATTTTGGTTGACCAGGGTGCTACGCACTCTTTTATTTCATGTGAAGTTCTTAATAGTTGTTCTTTACCTATTAGTTGTAAGAAGAGTAGCTTGTTGCTAGAAGCCTCATTGGTTGGTTTCGTAGTGTTGTAGGATGTGTGGCCTCCCTATTTTCTCTCTTTTTCGGGACACAACATTCAAGTGGATCTCATACCACTTGACATGCATAGATTTGATGTGATCCTTCAAATGGATACTCTAGAGAAGGATAGAGTGGTCTTGGATTGTAGTTCCAAGCAAGCGATGTTTATATATAGATGGTAGTGAGACGTGGATCTTCCAAAGAGATAGGAAGATTCTCCCGACGTGTCTTGTATCAGCTATGGTAGCAAGGAAGCTTCTGAGACAAGGTTGTGAGGCATTTTTGGCACATGTGGTGGATACAGAGGTGGTGAGTATTAGTATCTAGGAAGTGTCTGTGGTTAGGGAGTTTGAGGATGTGTCACCTGAAGAGTTTCTAGGTGTTACCCCACCCCATGAGATTGATTTTGAGATCAATCTGGTACTTGCTACGCAACCCATAGCTCAGACACTATATAGGATAGCACCGACAGAGATGGAAGAGTTGTAGAGACAGTTGCAAGAACTGCTTGACATAGGTTTCATCAGGCCAAGTATGTCACCCTGGGGTGCTTCAGTGTTGTTTGTGAATAAGAAGGATGGGTCTATGAGGTTGTGCATATATTACACATAGTTGAACAAGGTCACGATAAAGAATAAGTATCCTTTGTCGAGGATAGATGATTTGTTTGATTAGTTGTGTGACACGACGGTGTTCTCAAATATATATTTGAGATCAGGATATCATCAGTTGATGATCAAGGAGGATGACATACCAAAGTCGGCTTTTAGGATGAGGTATGGTCACTACAAGTTCGTGGTTATGCCGTTTGGGTTGACCAATGCACCAGCAACGTTCATGGATTTGATGAATAGAGTGTAACGACCGTTCCTTGATTAGTTTGCGGTTGTATTCATATATGACATTTTGATATATAGTTGGGACAGTCAGTAGCATGAACAACATCTGCGTTAGGTGTTGACAGTGTTGAGACAACACCAGCTCTATGCTAAGTTCAGTAAGTGTGAGTTTTGGTTGAGGGAGGTATATCTGTAGAAGGAGTATGTGTTGAGAAGGTAGAGTCTGTGATAGAATGGGAGTAGGTTAAGACGTCGATAGAAGTGTGCAGTTTTCTAGGTTTGGCAGGATACTACATGAGGTTCATTAAGGGGTTCAGTGCTATCACCCTACCCCTAACTAAGTTGACAAGAAAGGATGTGTCGTTCATTTGGGACAAAAGATGTCAACGAGCTTTTCAAACGTTGAAGGAGAAGCTGACAAGTGCACCAGTTTTGGTTTTACCCAAGCAAGGAAAAAGATACATTGTCTTTTGTGATGCATCTAAGAATGGTTTGGGATGTGTGTTGATGCAAGATAAGCAAGTAGTTTCTTTTGCTTCTCAATGGCTTAAGAAACATGAGGAAAATTACCTGACTCGTGATTTAGAGCTAGCTATTGTGGTTCATGCTTTGAAGATTTGGAGGCACTATTTGTATGGGGAGAAGTGTCAAATCTTCACATATCAAAAGAACCTAAAGCATATCTTTTCATAGTAGGAGTTGAATATGAGACAACAGTCTTGGATGGAGTTGATCAAAGATTATGATTGCATGATTGATTACCACCTGGGAAAGGTGAATGTCATGGCAGATGCTTTGATTAGGAAGTTTTCATCTATGGATAGAGGTCAGATGAATTCTTTAATGTGCCACAAGCGAGACATGTTGGTCTCCTTGCGTCAGATGGATGTCAAGTTAGAAGTCTCCTTGTTAGCGAGTTTGTTGGAAGAATTACAAGTGAATCCTACGCTGAGACAACATATCAAAGAAGCTCAATAGACAGATATTGTGACACAACATATTAGATCAGAGTTCTACAGCGAGAAGCGCGATGGTTTTCATGAGACAAAAGATGGGATAGTATGTTATCATCACAGGATAGTAGTTCCTGATGCAGATAACTTGAGGAAGATGGTGATATAAGAAGCTCATACATCTATGTATGTTATGCACCCACGTAGTACCAAGATGTACCATAATGTGAAGGATATGTATTGGTGGCCAGGCTTGAAGAAAGAAGTAGTTGAGTTTGTTGCAAGATGTGTTGTGTGTCAAAAAGTCAAAGTTGGGCATCATAAGCCTATAGGAACGTTGCAACCATTGCCTATAACTCAGTTGAAACGGGATCATGTGACTGTGGACTTTGTGGTTGGTCTACCCAGGACATCTAAAGGTTATGATTCCATTTGGATGATCATTGACTGGTTGAACAAGTCAGTGCATTGCCTTCCCGTGAAGACAACGTTCACAATAGAGAAACTTGCTCAAGTTTATGTTGATGAGATAGTGTGTTTACACGGTGTCCAGATACTATTGTATCTGATAGAGGTCCTCAGTTTACAAGTCACTTTTGGTAGTGGCTGCAAACAGCTTTGGGTACACAGTTGAAGTTCCGTACGGCTTTCCACCCACAAACAGATGGTCAGTCTAAAAGGACCATTCAGATCTTGGAGGATCTATTGAGGGCTTGTGTTCTTTAGTTTATAGGAAGTTGGGATATACACCTCAGTCCGATAGAGTTCTCCTACAATAATAGCTATCAAAGAAGTATTGACATGGCACCATATGAGGCATTGTGTGGGAGACGTTATAGGTCTCCATTGTATTGGTATGAGATAGGGGAGTATCAGCTTCTGGGTCCTAAGATTGTGCAGTAGACGACAGAGAACATTAAAGTGATACAACAATAGTTGAAAGCAGCACAGGACAGACAGAAGTCATAAGTAGACAATCATCTGACCCTTGGAGTTCCAAGTGGGAGACAAAGTATATTTGAAGGTCTCTTCCTGGAAAGGTGTTTTGAGGTTTGAGAAAAAGGGTAAGCTGACTCCCAGGTTTATGGGACCTTACCCAGTTGTGGCACGAGTTGGGAAGGTGGCCTACAAGTTGGAGTTGCCACCTGGGTTGCACAGGTTGCATCCAATGTTCTATGTTAGTATGCTGAGGAAGTTCCATCCAGATACAGACTCAGTGTTACAGCCTGTGGAGGTGGAGCTTGATGAAGACATGACCTAGGTGGAGGGCCCAGTATTGATCCTTGATTGAAGGGTGAAGAAGTTGAAGAGGAAGGACCTTATACTTGTGAAGGTTCTTTGGAATCATCATGGTGTTGAGGAAGCCATGTGGGAGCTCAAATAGGAGATGAGGAGGAAGTGCCCTTCTCTTTTCTCTTAGAATTTTGGGAGTGAAATCCCTATTAGGGGTTTACAGATGGTAAGGACTCTGACCCACATTTTGGGATAACCCTATTTGTTTTTCTTAAGTGTGTTTCTTAGCTCCTTGCACTAATCATCTAACATGTGATTAGGGCATGTTGGAGGTTTATGTTCCTTGTTTGAGCTTGTTACTTGATTCTAGTGTTTTGTGGAAAGGTTTGGTGCAAACATGCAATTCACCCAGAATAAGGGTTGATGTGCAAGTTTTCCACCTTTAGAGTGTTTCTTCTCTCTCTTGGCATCATCTAGATGAGAGAAGAAGTGTTGGGCTCCTTGTTTTGGCATTGGTTGAATGGTGACATCCTTGGTGATGTTTTTGGAACATGTTTGAGGTGTGCTTTGCTCATAAGAGTGTTGTCTCGGGCTAGAGAGCCTTGGTAAGACCTTGTATAGGTTTGTGGTTGCCTTGAGGAGGCTTGATATCGGTTGAGGGTGTCTTGAGGGACATCCTATCGGTTTAGTGGTACCTTGAGGATCACCATATTGTTTTGTGGTGACTCTAGAGATGTGCCATATCGGTTTGTGACCTAGGGTTTCATCCCTATCAGTTTGTGAAGGGGTTGGATGAGTGTATCGACCTTAACCTTCCTTAGTGAACAAGTGAGTGAGATATAGATCCTATCACCTTGTTGCATGGTGTTACATGAGTCATTTCTTCTTGGACATGTGTCTTCTAGGGTTCTAAGGTGATGACACCTTCCCCTTGCTCTCTCTCTCTCTCATCGACCATGTATATATATCCCTCTCTTCCCATGCAAGAGAACCCTTTTACTGATCCTTGCTTTCTCTCCTTGGAGGCTGACCTTAAGCTTGAAGAGCACTCTCCCTTGGAGCTTGGTGGGTGAGCCAAAAGCTTGTGGTGCTCTCTTTCATCTTCTTCCCTGGTAAGCCATGATTTTCTAGCTTTCTTTCTCTCCTTCCTTCTTCTTCTCAGCCATGGACCTTGGTATCTTCTTTCCTCTCTTTTGCTCTCTCTTAACCTCAGTTCTATCTTCCTTCTTGGAGGTGTTGTGCTTGGAGGATCTTCTCCCTCTACCTTGAGTTCGTGAGCTTGGAGCTTGACCTTGAAGTTTAGAGCTTGGTGGTTGTTCTTGAGGCAGGTTATATAACTCTAAACCTAATTTGTTATTATCACCTTTCTACTTATTACCTTGCTAGTTGTCCTTAGCTTGTTATTCCTTGATTGTTAGTAGCTATTCTTGGTAGCCTTACATTCTATTTTTTAGAATAGAACCTTACTAATTTTCTGCCATGAGATGCACCTTTCTTTTGCCTTGTTAGTATCATCATATTGAGGTAGAAGATGACTAAACTGATATGATATTCTAAATTGATATGCAATGCAATCCGACATGCTAAACTAATATGCTTTCCTATAAACCTATATACCTACCATGATGGGGTTTAATATGATCTAGTGATGACAAGTGAGGAATAGTGTTGAATCTCCATGATTTTAGTTGAGTATGGAAGTCAGCATGGATTATCCTAATCTGATATACATATAACCTGACACACATGCTTCCCAATACACCTAGAGTTGAAGAGGAAACATCTCCCTTGAGGTTCAACCGATACTACTCTAAAGCCTAGTGGCTGATATCCCTTGGTGATCTTTGAGGCCGATACCCTAGTTGTTGGTATGGTCTATATCCCATGATGGTGAAGGTGGTTGATATCTAAAGGGATACTTAGGTTGATACCTTGTGAGATTATATGGCCGATACACTTTCTCATGTACCTATAAACTGATATCATTTGTGGTGCCTGACACCTAGTGATGAGAAATTGACATCCTACCTTAGTATGGTGGTCGATACCCAATCTTAGTGTGGTTGTCCGATACATTTTGGGTTAACCGATACCATAGGTGTAAACCCTAATCGACATCTTGTGATGGTAGTTGAGACATACCATGTTGATGTTAGGGTCTCATAGTGATGGTATGATATCCTATTGTGTAGTTGTACGTATAATGTGAGGGTTATATTTCTATACCACATAACATGTTTGATAATGATAATGAGAAACATGCTTCTATGTCTCATAACATATCTCATACTAATTAGGAAAGTGATGACCTAAGGGTGGTTGGTGATCCAACCTTATAAACCCTAATCGGGAGACGTGAAACCCTAATTGCTATGGTGTAAAACGAATGATGTAAATGTATAGCATGAGTTCTATGAGATGATGATGCTTTGCCTTCTTATTATCAGCTTCTAACCATGCATGTGATACTGATTGATGTACATAGCTAGGTATGAGCTATGGAGGTTATGATGTGAGGGACATTGGTCCTTGTGATGGACATTGGTCTTTGTGATGGACATTGGTCCTTGAGATTAACATATAATGAATAACAGGCATAAGGTGATGATGTGATGAGATCCCACCTACTATGTTTCAGTTTGTTATGGTGATGAGCTATGCCCTATTTATGTAGATCTTTTTAGAGGACATATGTTGTAACTTGATTGATGCTTAGAAGATGTTTAAATTGATCTAATTAATCAAGTGAAATCCAATAGTATAGTTTCTTTATGACATAGATCCCATTCCAATGTCAGCTTTATTATTGGATGGTGAAATGAGTTTAACTCAGAGCGCATATTTTTTAATATGCGGGGTACAAATCGAGTAATTCCTTGTATCCTTAAATACATGATGTGTGAGACGGTCATGTGTGATCCGGTCTTTTTGTGATATGGATGGTCATGCATGAGCCACTCCTTTTGTTAGAATGGCCATGCATGAGCCTGTTCTTCTAGCGTCATACCTATACCAAGGTGGGCTAGTTATGATTATATATGTGGATGGCCATGCATGAGCCAATCCCTAATCTTGAATATATGTCATTTTTGCAGTTGACTGATATGTCTCTGCGGTCTTTTCTCTTGTGCTGACCAAGAGGTGTGGTGAGGTTGTGGATTTTGACTCTTCCATTAGACCTTGTGTGGCACCGATTTTGACTTATCAAGTGGTTGGTTGGATTTGGGTGGTATGACTCAAATCCTTGAGGAATAATGAAACACATAATTAACTGTGTAGTATAATTGTATAGGATCAAATACGAAAACATTGGTTGAGGCCTTGCTTAATCTTTATACAATGTTGTTGATATAGAATATACATGTTCTTCATATTCCTTTTTAATTATTAAGATGTTTCATAATTTAATAGTAATTGTCCTTCATGTTAATAATCTTTGCCTATTTCATCTTATTTATAACTATACTACTGCTCACTTTATCTTATTTGTGATGATAATAGAGTTGGTGGTGAGTTATATCTACCGATGAGATTTGGAATCTCACCCCATGGGTTTCCCATACCCTTTTTAGGTGGGCGAGCATGAGGAGGTAGAGATCGTACAGAGGAGGTTGAGCAGCAGTAAGAGTAGAAGTAGATGATAAGGTTGGAGGTGTTATTAGATGTGTTTTGTTGATAGAGTCCTAGAGTCATACATGTACAGTCAGGTCTTTGGGAGCATTTTATAGATGTTTTGCGGATGTTCTATCTTTATGTGCCCTTTGTATATTAGATATGGTGGAATCATGTATATATGTTCTGGAACAATGTTTTCATTATAGGTTGACATCATGCCTTGTGAATGGTTTGAGGCATGAAAGGACTCATGTGTAAAGGCTCTTGCTATATGGAAGTCTTGTTTTGAGTAATCTCTTTTTGTGTGGCACGGGGCGTTACGAGATATGACCCTAACATTCTAGGAAAAGATATCTAAGGAGGCATTCATTTAATAACCTTGATTGTTATGTGCTAGCCTCAACAATAGTTTCCTCTGAGATAACTTCAAGACCACCCAGGTTCTTATGCATAGGGGGAAAAGAAAATTCAGAGAGTATGTGAAAGATACCAGCACTGACTTTAAGATTAAAGCTCAGGGGAGACTTTCAAAAAGGGTGCTTGACTTGTGATGAAGATGAAAAAATGCCTAATAAGCTTGAAGAAGACTGGAACACCAGAACAGGTGTAGAAGTAATCAAATTAGATCCTTTACTTTGATATTTTTGAACCATTTCAACATTATGTGCTAGACCAATTTGATTAAATTGTATCACATGCCCTATTTTTAGTACAATCAATAATAGCCCCAGAATTTATAACAACATTACTAGAGAAACTTGAACCAACATTTACATAATGAGGATTGTTCAAAACAAGAGCACTAGATACCAATAAGATAGACTTCTCTAAGCTATTAGATTGCTCAAGATTTTTTGGTTTTTAGATCGGCTGAGAAACAACTTGAGATCTAGTAGGCATTGGGCAAGAGAAATCATCATGACCAAAGAAAAAGCAGGTAGGAAAGATATAAGGAATCCATTCATAGAATAAATCTACTCTATGAGTCACTCCATCATCCGACTCAAGTTCAAGGTAGACAAGAAAATCTGAGGAGGAAGGAATTTGAATCTGCATTCTCTTAACTTAAAGATTCAAACATGACTTTGTATCCTCATCAAGACAGACTGGATTACCCAAAACGGAAGCTATACACTCAAAAATTCCTTTGTCCCATAACTCAATAGGAAGGTTATAAATCCTAACCCAAATGGGGACATCCCATAGCGCGAATTTACCAATTTATGCACCCAGTTTCCATTTACTAACCAACAGTGGGTGATTTTTAACATGCCATGGACCTTCGTTCAGAGCATTAACAAGGTCCTTGCTCTCAAAAAACCGAATAATGAATATACCATTGCCTCTATCAAGAACTTATATAGATACCCCTGGGTTTCAAAGCCAATAGAATAACTTTCAAGAGAAGGAAGATGCGGCTGGAAATCTAAAATGTACCATGCCAAGCAGTTCTCCCATCTGTGATAATTTGCAATTGCTTTAGATCTAGGGTATCGAATCCTGCCATTAATGAGCTCGACAGGGGTAGCTTTTAGAGAAAATTCTTCAGAATTTGGGCATTTGGCAACTTCTAACCATCGTTTTGGAACCAAAGAGAGAGGGCGGGTGGATTCAAATATGAAGTTTGATACTCCTTCATCCCTCTTTCTCCATATTTGGTCATTTCCATGAAGATTAGGATTGCAGTGCAAGATTGTTACACCCTACTTCCCGTCTGCTCCAGCCATCTTCAATAAAACAATTAGATCATTTCTCGATTTGTGTGTGTCATCCTTGTATAGGCATCATTCTTCTCTTCTCTATATCGTTCCAATTTTATCGGATGTCTCTAGAGAGACTTTGGGTTTAGGTGTACTTTACTAACTAATGGGATAACTTTATCACAAATGTATTTAACATCTAATACTGGCATAACTAGTGTACTTTACTAACTAATTGTATTAGGCTTAGGTGACTATCTAATTTAGATCATCGAACGTGTCTCTATAACATCCCCAAATATGTGTTGATTAGGCACATACCCAATGATGTGATACGTCATTATGAAACTCCCCACCAACTCAATAGTGCACATGTTTCATACTGATGCACTAGTAAGTAGGGAAGAGGTGCACAATAATTCTTAATGTTCATGATGTTTGCTCTATGACCCTCAATTGGGATGCACTAACCATTTGAGAAAAAGAGAGGACAAGACACAAGTGATAGATAATACATAAGACCTAGATTGGATGGACATATATCCATATTACATACCCCGACATGCATAGACCTCACAACCTAGATTCCTAGTCAAGGTTGCTACCTTTAGATATTTATCATGTAGATAGAGAATTGATTCTAGCATGTCAACTTCAGCACAACTAGATCATAGGTTGGTGGACCTAAAGGGACATTTACAAATGAAAATAATGATAGTGCATGGTGGACAATTATCCATTTGCTCTTATACCAAGTTTATAACACCCCAATTTTTATACAAATTTACATGAGTGGAAGCATCAATTCCAAAATCATAATATTGTTGGGGTGTCACAATTCTTGAATACCATGCATAAGAAATACTTGGAAGTTTTAACTATCACAAGAAATATTTTATTTTCGATATAAAAAGTTTACATAAGATGGGAAACTTAATACATATAATGACAACATCCAAAAACCTTAATATAAACAAACTAGGTTCAACACATGAATAAAAAAACATATAATTGAAACAACAAGAAACAACTTGCAAAATTAACTAGTTAACATGGTGAACATAATTACATGACAACTTGATTAACTTGATATGATTTCATAGTAGACTAGATATTTACTTGATTTGATATACTCACTGTCTTAAATGCACCAATGCTCATAGGTCATGTTAAGGCTCATATAAGCCCAGTTAAGGCTTTAAATGGCTCACTTAATGCTCCCACAGAGCTCATAAGGATGGTTAAGGCTCACTTAGCATGATTGATAGGACTATATCAACATTATGATTTCTTAATATTAAGCATGTTGTTCATAGTTTCTTAATTTAGTGAACATGATTATCTTGATTACTTGATTCATTATCATAACAGTGCTACATAATATTTCATTTGAAATCATAAACATGAAAATAGTAGAAAAGGTAATTATTAGCATGAGCATGATTTTCCATAAGAATATAATGAGTACTTATGTACTCGTACTTTAAGTGGGTCATTATGAGTACATAAGAAAATAAAAACAAACCATGAACCATAATTTATTACAAAGTGTGCATGACCACTCACATGGGCCTGAGGAGTGAAACTAACAGTATTTAGAGTCATGATCAACCCTAATTATCATGTCCAACATATAAATACATTAATCATCATGATTAAACTTAGGGTTTATGATTTCCAACAATCCCTAAAAAAATTTCTGGTAATTAGGATCTTATTCAAGACTAGTAAGGTTCTTTGAATCAAAAGATCTCTAATTATTGGATCGGACATAGGCATTAGAAAGTCTCTGATACCATTTCTAATGTCTGGGCCCACTATGCAAGGCTCTAGTAGAGTTTCAGGAATGACGACTCACCCCGCAGACCACCACTAGTCTTAGCTACATTCTTTGTCCCCACTCATGTGCAAGACAAGATAAACTTTCCAAATGATCAACCATCCTAGTACTACTCAGGTTTGAGCACACTTAACTAAAGAGTTCTTTAATTATGGTCTCCCTAAAAAGGAGGTGCACCTTGGTACATGGGTAGTCCAATCATTTCTTTTCATATTATTTTATCTGAGACCTCAAATCTTGGAACGTTACAATCTCCCCCAGTTAGACTCTTGACATTCTCATCAAAACTCAACTATATGGCCTCATAATATTACCCCATTTTAGTGCAGACCTGAAATGGCCCATGCACACCCAGCTCTCGATCATGGAATATCAGAGCAAGAGTGTCTGCATCACCATGGACAACCCTTTCCAACATGCCTAGACCGCACGGCTTAAGACTGGCATTCTACATGCCCATGTGGCCCCCACCTACAGGAGGGGTTATGTATCTAATAGAATTTACTCTAGAAGAGCTTCAAGAATGATGACTGGCCCCAAAGACCACCACTTGTCTTTTTCCTCACTCACACGTAAGCTAGGATAAACTTTGTGACTGATCATCCTAGTACTACTCTGGGATGAGCACGTTTAACCACAAAGCTCTTTAGTTATGGGCTCCCTAAAAAAGAGGTGCAGCGTGATGGTATGGGTAGTCCAATATTTCCTTTTAAGATCATTTTATCTGAGGCCTCAATTCCTGGGACATTATAGTATTTGTACAAGATTTTCTGACACTGTATCAATTTACTGTGATTTTAAGGGAGTTTGTCCGATTAGAAAACATTATAAATCCACACGTGAAACCTCATTTTAAGTCACATCTATCTGACCCGCTCAGGTCTCTCCAGTTGTCAGTGGACATATGGCCCAGGCTACCATGACACCAAAATGCGTAAAAAAGTTGGGACATTGTCAAAAATTCCCCAAAATGAACATATGAAGTGTTACAGAAAAAAGACATCACAAGGGTAAAAGAGGAAAATCATGGGCAATTTTGTTCACTCATAGTATAATGAATGAAATATATTACTAGCTTAAATCCTTAAGCAGGAACTCCCAATTATATGCAAAATCAACTAAAACATTAAAACCAACTATGTAGGTTACTCTGATCTTGGAAACCCCCTTACATGGGTTCTGATGAGGCTAAATCTTCTAGCCAATTAGTTAGCCCATGCTTCCTGGAGAAGGGGACGGTGGCCCAAATGGAGGAAACCAAATAGAATGGAGGATAGGTAGGAAAATCCTGAGACTATACTATGCATTGGTTTCGTGTTGATCTCACAAAGTCACAAAGATCAAAACCATGATCAAACCACAAAGAAGGCTCGATAACCCCATTCTCGGATAGTCTAGTGCAAGAGAGTGGGAAATTTGGTATTTGAGGGTTTATCTAGAACTGGTAAGAACTAGATATCTTTGAGGGCTTTTAGGTCCATCGTTGGACCCAATGATGTCTTTTTAGTGTGGCAGATAGTTCTGGAGCTCACCGCTGATGTCCCTCCACTAATGTAGGATAATGGAGTTGAAGATACTGACCACGCTATCACGTAGAAAGGGAGATTAGTGAAGTAGAGACATCACCCTGAGATGTTTCTGACATGATCAATTTGTCTGTAGTGGTAGAGGTAGAAAAAACTCCTTCCATTGTTGAATGGAGAATAGAGTTTGGGGAAGAGGTTGACAATGTGTAAGATGGAATTAGCCTAGGGAATGAAGACCTATGCGAATCTTTTTAGGTGATTGGCATCATGTTTCATGGCATGTAGACGAACCACTTCACCCAACAGATTTGGGTTTTAGGTTTTTCTTCTATGCATGAGATAGGGGTGAAGTTGATGCTCATTGGACTTAGAATTTCTTTTTGATCCTGTTGGTGGTGATTTCAGGGGAAATCATGAAGTAGAGTGTGGTCTGTGGGAGTAATTGCTCATAATTGGATCTTGTCGCACAAAGAGAGGGTAGTAGAAGACAGAGTCATGATTGCTAGATCTTAATCTAACAAATAGGATATAACATGAATGCACAATAGTGTTTGATGCACATTGCAGAGATATGTAGAAGGGACTTAGGTAGTTTTTAATTAATGTGTCACATTACATAGATAGCTACGTCAAATATGCATGTAATTAATCCCATTCTTTTTAATACAAATTGGCATAGTTAGGATTACCCAATTCCAATGAAACTTGGCCACTTTACTAAATAAACTATGAGGAATCCAAATATCAACATAGATTCAAATTTGGCCTATATAATCATATGATTTATAATATTAGGTATATATGGTAATTAATTCATTAATAATTATTAGAGTGGAGTTACATAGTAAAAATTTGATGGAAGAGTCATACATATCAGGTATTCATATCCCAATAAAGAAAAATATTATATAATATGTATGGTCATTTTCTACTTTAATCCTAACTAGTCATCATTGTGTAACTAGGGTTGGGTGTTGTGTATTACTTGACCATGATAGAAACCAAGATAGAAATATCATACTCGTAGGTTACTCTATAGTAAGTTGATGTGTGGGAACCATATTAAATCACACTAGATAGGATAAGTATCCATGATTATCAACTTAGATAATTGAGTATATGAAAGTCAAATTCGGACAACTATGGGCATAACATGGTTAAACATAAAGGAAATTTTTTTGGCTAAGCATTTTAATTACATAATTTTTTAGGATGCAAAGTTAGGTTTGTTACAAAGATCTTGTTATGTCCTATGAGCCAAAGAATAAATGAAGCTTAGGAGGACATAGGATCTTCTAGAATTGAACACCATAAAGCCTATTATGTCCAAGCGTTATGAAGGAATTGTAAACTCTATTTAGTATATATTTGTTCCCCAAGTCCATGAAATTATCGATTTATTGCAATGCCTATGTAAGAGGCTTTTAAGATAGGTCGTATGATTTATGGGATCAAGGACTTCTAAAAATATTTCAAGAGCATGCTGCCCATCAGATGTCAGTAGAGAAATCACTTTGTCAAACAATGATGTTTGTGATATTATTTGAAATGACTTGATCAATGTTGTATTGGTCTAATCCTCCCAAGTTTGACTAATAGTCCGTGCAGAAGTTTATGGAGCCCCATCAATGCAGAGGGTTGCTTATAGCATCCTCAATTAAATGAATGTTATTTTCTAAGTATCACCAAAAGTGTGATAATTTTTTTGTGTTATGCGCATAATTCTATGGGGATTTGTGCCTTCAATACTTATTTTTTTATGTATACATGCAGTGTGTTTTCCTTTTTTCTATAATGCTAACAGTAACTTTATTGAATATGCATTGTGAATGAAGTCTAGAGTCATGATTTGGGCTTGCGAATATTTTGTGTATTGTATTGGTTTAAGGACATGCTTGGTTGGCAAGATGTGACAACGGACTGGAAAGAAACGCCATACCATGTCCATTTCTAGCGCTTGATTGTAGAATATAAGTTGAGATAAGGGTGAAATTGAGGCACATTGGACTCAAAATTTCTTTCTAGTTTAGTTGGTGGTGAGTTTAGGAAAAATCATGAAGCAGAGTGGAGAGTGTGGACTCCGGAAGTAGTTGCTCATGGTTGGTTTTTGTCGCATGAAGAGAGGAAAGCAGAAGATAGACCCATCACCACTAGATCTTGATCTAACAAATAGGATATAATGTGAATGCACAATAGCACATGTGTGCATTGCAGAGATACATAGGAGGGACTTAGGTAGTTTTTTATTAATCTATCACATTACATAGATATCTAGGTCAAATATACATGTAACTATTCCCTCCTTATAATACAAATTGGCATAGTTAGGATTATCCGATTCTAATAAAACTTGGCCACTTTACTCAAATAAACTATGAGAAATCCAAATATTTATATAGGTTTAGATTTGGCCTAAGTAATCACATGATTTACAATACTAGGTATCTAGGGTAATTAATGCATTAAAAATTATTGGAGTATTGGAGTTACACAGTCAAATTTTGTTTGAAGCCTCATATCTTATCTAATACTCATATCTTAATAAAGGAAAAATATTATAGAAGATGGATGATTATTTTCTATTTTGATCCTAACTAGTCATCATTATATAGTTAGGGTTACTTGTTGTGTATTACTTGACCATGATACAAACCAAGATAGAAATATCATACTTGTAGGTTACTCCATGGTTAATTGATGTCTTGGAACCATATTAAATCACATAGGCAGAATAAGTATTTGTGATTATGAACTTAGATAATTCATAATATGAAAGTCAAATTAGGTCAACTTAGGGCATAACATGGTCAAACATAAAAGAAATTTTTTTGGCTAAGATTTTTAATTATATAAATTTTTAATTACAAAAAGGATATTTTTGGCTAAGATTTTTAATTGCATAAAGGAAAAAAGATGGCTAAGATTTTTATTATATTAATTTTGTTTTACATAAAGCAATTTTTTGGCTAAGATTTTTAATTACATAAAGAAAAAAAAACATTTTGTCTAAGCTTTTTAATTACATTTTTTTTTGCTGCCATAAACTTAGGGTTTTTACAGAGAGCTTGTTATGTCCTATGAGCCAAAGAAGAATATGAAGCTTAGGAGGACATATGATCCTTTAGAATTGAGCACCATAAAGCCTATTATGACCAAGCGCTATGAAGAAATTGTAAACTTTATTAAGTATATATTTGCTCCCCAAGTCCATGAAATGATAGGTTTATTGCAACGCCTATATAGGACCCTATTAAGATAGGCCGTCTGGTTTGCGAGATCAAGGACTTCTAAAAATATTTTAAGAGCATTCTGCCTATCAGGTGTTAGTAGAGAAAGCACCTTGTCAAGAATGATGTTCCTACCCGGCCAGCGTAGTCCGGGCGGTCAAGCCAGCGCGCCCCTCATGAAGGGTCGCTGGTTCGATTCCCCGCTCGGATCAGCTGTATTTACCAACCTCTTGGGTCATCCGGGCTCTGGCACCTGTTTGGAGAGGGGGTGGGCTTCGCCCCATGCAGATCCAAAAAAAAAAGAATGATGTTCCTGATATCATTTGAAATGTGTTGATCAATGTTGCATTGGTCTAAACACCCCAAGTTTGACTAATTGCCCGTACAGAAGTTTATGGGGCCCCATCAATGTAGAGGGGTGCTTGTAGCATCCTCAATCAAATGAATGTTATTTTCTAGATATCTCCAATTGTGGTGTGCATATAAATCGATGGGGATTTGTGCCTGTATAGTACTAATTTTCTATGTACAGCCGTGTGTTTTCTTTTTTTTTCTATGATGCTACCAGTAACTCTATTGAAGAGGCATTGTGAATGAAGTCCAAAGTCGTGATTTGGGCTTGCGAATATTCTGTGTATTGTATTGCTTTAAGGACCGCTTGGTTGGCAAGATGTGACAACGGATTGGAAAGAAAATAAGAAATGCCATACCATGTCCATTTCCAGCGTTTGGTTGTAAAATTTGTAACAGGGATGTGCATCAAACAGAAAGTCAGAACCCGTATCAGCCAGATTAATTTAAGAAGTTTGTTATACATATCAAAAGCTGGACCAGAAATGTGACTCCTTTTGTCATTATCTATGCATAACAACAACACTCAGAGGAAACCATTTTTGTTGTTATGTATATATTTCTGATCTAAATTCTGTTCTATGTATCATTTCTGATCTAGATTCTGTTCTATGTATCAGTTCTCTTAATTTAAATCCACTAGCCTGTGTGGCTGTGTCATATCTCATCCCGGCATATGGCAGCAAGTGTATAAGATGACGTCTCGCGTCGGTTCCGTCATGGTTTGATGAAAGTTCGTCGACAATTAGACATCCCAGGGTGGCAATTGGTTACAGTGACAACAGCCGGATTAGTCGCTTGAGGCGATGAAGGTAATCTGCTAGCGGATTGCGGCTTTCGCATGTACTCGCTAGGTTCCGCTTGCCGAGCTAGCAAGCCGCCGTAGTAACGGCTTCTCTTTCGGCCATACTCCCTGAACTGGATACGTCGTCTGAGGAAGCCGCGAGGACGCGTTTCTTGGCGGTGTGGCCTCAATTCCACCGAGCCCACGTAGCCTTCATGGTCCAGCCCTGCAGGCGTCACTTGTCGTCCCTCTGTCCTTGTTTGCCAACGGGGGCGGATGACAGTAGAGGAGGAATGCTTCTCTGTTCTCTTCAAAATAGTTACTGCTGCTTGACTGGGACAGGAAGATGTAGCTAGCTTGACTATTTCTAACTTACATTATTTACATATGGAATGCAGTATGCATGCCGCTGTACAATTCCACTGTCCTGGTGTGCTCTTGTCAGTTCTATCTTCTTTGTGTTGATAGAAAGGTTCATAATTATTAAGGTAAAACATATATGAGATCACGTACGCGCAATATCAGATTACATAGAAGGTAGAAAAGTTTAATCATAAGCATTAAAGGTACAAAGTATGAAAGTAACATACATGATGTGTACTTCACATGTGAAAAAGAGAATAGGAGGGAGGCATCTCTCAACAAGTCTCAACCAAACTTAATTAAACTAGATATAGAGATATCACTAAAAAAACCTAGCAAAGCGACGGATCGGAGTAGCATGCCTATCTAGTCTTCGGTACCTTCCAGAATTTATTTCAGCGTGTATGACATTATTTCTACTCACAGTTGATGTAGGCCGATTCTGCTTCTTGGTTCAGCAACAATCATATCTACCTACTTATCCGATCCCTTGAATTTAATAGAAAAAACAAGGCTAAAATTGGATTTACTGTCCTTTCTCTTCTCATTTCTATTCCATTCCGATCATTTATGTTATCCGTCCCATTTCGTTTCCTTCCAACCAAACATTGTCTAAAAATATTATATTACTTGAAGCCTGTAAATGAAGTGTTGCACTACTTTTTCTAGCTAGAAAAATTAGATAAGAACAGAGTTGATAGGGAGATAAGTTGCAAAGGAAAAAATCATATTAAAACTTATTTATAATTATATGGATGGGACGAAAAAGTTGCATTCAAATTCTTCTATGATTTTGCAGGACTGTACGATTTTTATAAAAGACTAATTTAAAATGCATGGACCTCATTATAATTCAGTCTTTAAAGATAAAATTGTAAATAAAACTCCCGACAACATTCTTATATATTAGTGTAGCGGTTTCTGCATGTTGAGTTCAGTTACCATTTGTTTCAAATTTAAAAGATTCAAACCAAAATTTGAAACTGCCACATCCATTGGCAGTTCTCTAAGGTTTAGCAAGAGATAAACTGTTGAACAATTTGTCATTGAAACCCACAAATCATGCAGTAATTCAAGTCTGAAGAGTAAAATAAGTTGATTGTGTTAGGCACTAGATTGAAAATGTGTTAGTCTGAATATTACCTTTTCCGAAAGCTATTATACTAGACAACTTTCGACAGACTGTATCATAGTGATTTATTTCTTAGATATATGCCCGTGTAATTTTTTGTTGAAAAAAATCTCTGTACCACTAGTACTGGAAACCAGAAGCAGGTGAGACTGTAGAACAGATAGACGATGATCATGTACTTGGAAGGACATCACACAGCTACATCACGCTACACCGATCTCGCTGTCGGTGGGCCTGTGGAGTGAAGTGCTGGACGCAGACGTGTATCCGAATCTCAAGCGTGCATGCCATGTGGGAGGGAGCTGATCACAGCTTCACAGTTGAAGGCACTGAGGCTGAACCAGTTAACCAGGTAGTTATATACATGATACATGTGTAGCAGCAGCGGCAGCAGCATGATTCGCCGGGTGAAATCCGCCGGTTCATGCTTTTATATAGGAAGACAAAGAGTCAGGGTGAAGAATAACAGCGAACAACAATATCCCCTTTGGTTCAGCTTATTGTTGTCTTGGTTTTCCATGGTCAGCGTTGGACCAGATACAGATACTGCCCGACTGGCCACTTGATCGGCCCACGGGAATATCCCGTCCACAGGATTGAATGATAGAATATCCTCACTTCATGTGGTGTTGAATCATATAATAGAACCGATGACAACTATACTAGTAACTAGATAGCTTTAGCCGGGGTACGCAATTCTATACCTTTCACAATAAGACAAATAATGATTGGTTTTATCAATGCAATTTAATAGTTGATGATATACAAAGGACTCGGGAATCTATATCTCAAGTATTCAATATTTCAAAGAACACGGAGATGAGCAGTATAGATTAAAGTACAAATCGTGAATTTCAAAACAAACTTTGAACTGTTTGGAACTATGAGTATCCAAATTTGAGTTCATCAAACTAAAAGCGCAGCCGAATGCGTCATGACTCTGCCACTTATTTTCAACTATTTGTTCATATTGTAATAGTAGTGTACGGGTTCCTATCAAATAATGATTAATAGAGTGGCCAATTATTAGCAAGAATTTTGTAGTGTAGACCACACACATGTCATTCGTCTTATGAAAGACTATTTCATTGTGCGATTAACCACAAGCTTCATACCACCATAGACCTCGAGCGCTATGTGTCTCCTTGGCCTCCTATCCTTCTCTTTTCTATATATTGTGTTAGTATATTTGATTAATAGGGTTTAGGCCTATTGTAATTTTTTCTTGTTTCTGTTTTGTCCATGTACCCTAACTCCTATAAATAGGAGAAGTGGTACTCTTATTTGTTTTACGAAAAGTAACTTATTCTATATAGTATCAGATGCACGATTCTAATCATATTCTTTCCTCTCCTTTTTTTTCTTTTCCACTCCCCCTCTCCCACCTGACAGTTTGACGCCCCTCCTCACCACCACCACCTGCCTCCACCACCCCCCTCCTCAGCCCACCACCACCACCTTCCCACCCGCCTGCCCCCTTCTCTCACTTTACCCACCATCAGCCCGCCAGCGGCCAACCGCAACACGGCTGCTCAACGGTTGTAGGCGGGGAAAATAAAGTTTGCCCTTCGGACAACACTAGCGCTAGTCCAGGTCACGGACGACCATGGTCATCTCCCATGGAACAATTTGAATTTTTCCTATTCCCTATGTCTTTGTTTTTGTTTTAGTTCAAAAAAGTTGATATAGACGTATAAAAGAGTATATTCAAAAGACTTCTTCTTTATTTATAGAACATCAAAATAAAAAAGGAGCAAAGTTTTACTTTTTTCTTCCTCTCCATGTGGTTCCCCTAATCCACACAAATGAGTGTTTTTCTTAAAAATTAGGAATTGTATATTCATTATCCTACCAAGACATTAATCTGATAGTGCCTTTTATTTTCCTACCGAGATCCATTCTGATAATACCACTCATCTTTCTATCAAGTTTCATTCTAGTAGTATTGATTTATTCCTATCGAGATCCATTTTGGTAATGCTACTTCTCCTATTGAGTTTCCATTCTGATAGTATTTCTAATTTATTCTTCTGAATCATGCTACATTTTGGTACCTTCACTTTTTATTTGTATCATGCTATATTTTGATATGAATCTGTCAATTTGTATGGTGCTATTATCTGATATTTTACCCACCTCATCATGGGTGATGTTGTTAAAATAACTATCATTTATAATGATATATCACACATATCTGCCATAAAACTTAATGATGACAACTTTCTACTTTGAATGAATGATGTTTAAATATTTTCTGAATTACGAAATAAACTCAAGTTTATCGATGAGGATGCCCCTTCCATACTAGATAATGTGGATTGCATAAAACAACCAGGTTCTCTCCTAGATTTGGTGGTGAATGGAGCATGACATTATAGTCAAGTACATGTGGTACAAGTGCACTAGAACATTATGCGACGAAATGAAGCAACTCTTCACTCAAGAAGATAATGACTTGCACATGTATAACACCATAGACAAGATCTACCCTGAACAATAAGGGGATTGATCCCTATCTAAGTAATATGTGCAATGAAGGCCATGTCCAATCAAATGATTTTTTTCTCCCCGGAAACCTCTACTGAGGTCACCAAAGAAAGTAAAATTCTTCTCATTGGACTCTTCCTCAATAGGTTTCACCCTTGTTTTGTTGTTGTTCATACGACCCTTCCATTCATGGGCCATGCATATGCATGTCTTCCTAGTCTGAAATGCTTGCTCCTTGCATATCTACAACTGCTAAATATGTACCTCCATCACAATGGTTGCGGAAGACAAAGGTGACGAGGCCGACACCCAAAGTGTACTTATTATGGCTGTGACGCCCCAACACACCACAAATGAGATTACACAAAACCAAATGTGGAATTAACACTAAGAAAGAGGATTACCTGAAAACACGGAAAAATTAAAACCAATTTCATAAAAGCACCATAGGCTGAAAACTTTCACATATAAGTCAACAACAGGACACCCGGATAACATAACATATATCATAAGGTACTTACATCATTTTTTCAACCTTCCTGTCATCAACATGTTACATGAGATACTTGTTCCATATATACATACATGTACACATCTATACAACAAAAGGCACTCAAGCCACAAACCTCGTGTCGATGACATCTCTACAAAACACATTGAAAACACTCCCAAGACCTGAGTGTACAGGGACGACTCTAGGACTCTAACACCAAAAGACTAGAAGCGCATCCAACCTTATCAGCTACTACTCTTGTTGTTGCTCTTCCTTTGATGCACAATCTTCACCTCGTCGTGCACGACCACCTAAAAGATGTGGAAACCCACAGGGTGAGACCAAACGTCCCAGCGAGAGATATAACTTTCTGCCAACATCTATTAAAGCATAGATAAACTGAAGAAGATAGGTAATATAATTACTAACTGAGCATATTCAACTAAATGATATGTATCCAACAAGTAAAGTAGGTTAAGAAATACTAGACAATTATCACTGAGAAGTAGAACAATTAATATTCTAAGAAGGAATATGAAGAACATATATATTTCTATCAATAAAACTATACAAAATCAAGGCAAGGCTTCAACCAATCTTATTTGTAGTTGTCCCTATGCAAATATACTACACGACTATATTATGTCTTTTATTATGCCCTGAGGAAATGAGATATACCACTATTCTCCAAGTGACCACTACTAAGTCAAAATCAGTGCCATATAAGGTCTATGGAAGATCCGTAATCCACAACCTCTCCACACCTCCCGGATAGCATGAGAGAACACCGCAGAGACATATCAAGTATAACTGCAAAATAGCCTAGCTTGCCTTGTATATAGGCACAACGCTAGTGAAACTAAGCTACGACCTGTAGTCACACTCCTGCCAGGGTATGGCCCGTAGCCAATCCTATAAAAGTATCATAAGTATATACTGAGTCACATCATTGAGCTACGGCCTGTAGTCATACTCCTGCTAGGGTATGGCTCGCAGCCAATCCTGTGAATGTGTATACTCAATAGTATACGACTCTGAGCTTCCACTAAGGGAGAACCCTTTCACCATCCAGTACTAAGACTGACACTTGAATGGATCTATGGAAAAAGACAACTATATGATTAAGGTTCCACTTGATTAGTTAGGCCAATTAAGTGTCTTTTAGCATCAATCAAGTTACAACATACAAATCTAAAAAAAACTCTACAAGAATAATAGCATGGTACAACTTCAGAGGATATAAAATGTATAAGGTGTGAACTTGTCACATCATCACATAGCACTGTAGCACTGCCATTCACAAGGCCATCACCACTGTCACACAGCCACACAAGGATATCACCTATGTCACCTCATGGTGGGATCTCAATCCCTCAATCACATCTCTAGAGGGTATCACCTCAAATCATGCACAAAGCACATGACAGGTCATCAGACCCAAACACACAATCATTGCATATAGAACATTACATTATGATTCAACATTTCTCATAATCACCATTCTATATAATATAGGATTCACCATAGCATTCACATAGCTATGTCATTCAAGTTCATATCACATGTAAGGTTAGGGATTTATAAATAAGAGAGAGAAAACATCATACATGATAAACATTCTGAGTGAGAGGAGCAAATATATCACATTACCTTGCAATTAGGGTTAGGGTTTTGTAGCTATATTCAAACACCCAACCCTAGGTACACCACCTTCCAACTTTCTTGGAACATGTAGGGTTAAAGGTCAAGATTAGGGTTGATTAAACAACTATCCAAACAACACTATGCATAGCTTATTCATTACTCACATATATATGGGTTGAATATGTGTCCAAGTATATATATCTCTCATCCAATATCAATGTGTCACAACCACCCATAGGTTAGAGTTTTGACCACCCTCAAAACACATATATCAACCTCATACACCCATAAAAGCTTGGGATGACGACACATCGTCACCTTGGTCGTGACCGTGACACACCATCACCTGGTTGCGACCGCAACACGTCATAGCTAGGCGTCTCGACCAAAAGAAAGCATGTCTCGGCCGGGGTCAACCACATGTCATGACCTACTAAAAGAATAGGTATTTTGACCACAAAAAAACCAACTATCTTGGCCGCAACCAACATAACGTCCCATCCACCTACCATCACAGCGTCGTGACCACCAAATGACATAGAGTCTCGCCTGTGATAGAGCATGGTGTCGCGACCATAGCAAGAATCGTGGTGTCTCAACCAGCCACGGTAGTGCGTCACAACTGAAAGGAGATAAGGCGTCGTGACCAGATCAAAACCAGCACAAGACATCTCGACCGAAACAAGACCAAATTTCAAGAATACCAAGAATCACAAAGCCCAAAATTAGGGATTTTGATATCATCAAACCCTAGATTCATCACCATGAATATCATCAATGAAAACCACTTAGGAGAGAGAAAAAGCCAAACCCCAACACATGAGGAAAACATCCAAAGCTCCAAGGAAAACATAAAGGCCCGACTTAAAACACAGTGACAAAACCAAAGCTTAGGATGCATGTGAGACCACCCTCTCAAGATCACTTAGAAAGCTTGCACATAGAAATTAGGGTTTAGGAAAGAGAGTGAAACCATGTTTAACACACCCAAAACAGAACCTAAAATCCAATGAACAACAAGGTACATGAGAATCATGCATGTGCTAAGAACCAAGTTCCAAAGATAGAGGAAAATCACCATCACACCATCATCTCTAAAATTAGGTACCACAAGTTAGGGTTTTAGATTTTAACCCAACCAAGCATGATTGTCGCCCTCATTCAATTTCTAATATATGGTATAAGCTACTAGCATGTTAGGATTATACCCTAGTGAGAGAGATATAAACATGCAAGCAATAATATGGTGCAAGTAATAGAGGGAGGTAGAGAGTTATATAACTGGCTGCCTTGAGGAAGATCAACTCCAAGGATCGCAATCTCCAAGCACACGATTGCCAAGGATGATGAAGCTTCACCAAAGGCTCCACTTTCGGCCACAAGATCAACTCAAGAATAAGAAGACACCAAGGTCAAAGATTTCTTAAGAAAAGAGAGCAAAAAACTCTAGACCAAACCAAAAGGAGGGAGAAAAAGAGAAGGAAACTTCCTCACACTTGGGTCCAGCTTGTCAAAACATAGCCTATGACCCTTGTGATGAGAAGTTCCTCTCCAAAACGACCATCATGGAGGATTCATGGTTTAAGTCCAAGAAGAGATAAGGAGGAGAAGGTAGAAGATCAAAATAAATGTCATCAAGGAAAGGCATATACTTAACAAGGTTGAAGATGAAGCAAGAGTCCCCACATGCAAGGGATCTTGATCACCAAGGTTCCAAGGATCAACCTTCCTTGCTCCACCAAGATCCAAGGATGAGCAAAAGAGAGGGAAAAGAAGGAAGGCCAAAAAGGGTCACTTGCATGGAGAGAAGAGGGTTTATATAGAAAATTAGGAGAGAAGTAGGGTAAAGATGAGGTGTCAACACCAAAGGGACACTTGTCCACCCAAGAAACCAACATGCAACCACTTAAAAGACATATGCAAGAAATGGTGATAAAACCTATGTTGGATCTCAACCACTTGGGTCACCCAACATATGGTCACAATCACAACACACCAAGGACCACCTCATGGTCGAGACAAAGCACCAAGACACCATCTGGTCGAAGCAAAAGGATCACCACATACACTAGGTCGAGACACTTCACTAGAAGACAATTGGCTCAACCCAAGACAAACCAAAACCATTATGGCAGAGACAACAACACCTAGAGAAGGTGTCTCAGTTGAGACACACCCACATGGTTCGAGACAAGGGTCACCACCTTCAACAAGGTACACATGGTCCAGATACACATCAAAACCCTAGAAACCCTAATCACCACTAGGGTGTCACCACTCAACCAAGGCCCAACCAAGATGCCCCAAAGCACAACACTCTCTCTCATGAAGCCAAGAGAGAGAAGGAACACTCTAAAAGTGGAAAATTGTAAAATAACCCTCACAAATGGGTAAATTTCAATTTGACCCAAAATAAGCACACAAGGCACAAACATCATCCAATCAAGCTCAAATTGGAGACTTAAGCTCTCCACCAGCTCTAAGATCATCTCAAAGGATTAGAGAAAGGTTCTAAGCACTTAGTCAAGCCAAATAAAATAGGGTTAGCCCAAAACCCAGGTCAAGGGTCTTACAAGCCATAAACCTCTAACAGGAATTTCACCCCCAAAATCCAAGGCAAAAAGAGACAAGTACTACCTCCGCACCTCTACCTCAAGCTCCTGCTCAGGTCAAACAAAATAGATATAAAGCTGATGTAGACATATCAGAATAAAATAACTTCATCTGACATATCTCTTTTGATAGGTTGGCCTCTCCTTCTGGATGACTCAAGGCGTAAAACCTAATCGTCTCATGTTGTCGTCCTCATTCCCCAATAGCCTTCCCAGAGGAACCAACCTGCGATGCTTGTCCACGGCCTATTACACCGCTACTAAACTATTCTCTGTGAGCCCTACTAACTCTGACTCAATTGTTGGGTCACATCATCACCTTTCATTGGACACTCTCTCCTCAGATGTCCTACATGCCCACACTTATGGCAAGTTCTGGTCTCATACTGTGGCCTATAAGGCCCCATCGATCACTGACATTGACATGCATTTTGGGCTCCAACATGTGGAAAATTGTGGCCTCTGCTCTTACTTGGTGACACTGCATTGGTGCATTAGACCTATATTGTGCTGGTGGTGCAGAAAACCTAGGCTCCTTAAAGCCACTTGACGACTATTCTTGGTACTGGGTAGGCCACTTCTTAGAACCCTTCTTGCGCTTCTCAATCACAAATCTCTCTATCCTCCTAACTGCCTCCATGAACATGGCAAAACTCTCTCTGTACTCTAAGGCTACTATCGGCGTCATCAACTCCGCACTCAATCTTTCTCAAAATGTTTGATGCTCTCCTAATTTGGGTCAGCCATGTGAGGATAAAACCTCAACAACTCCATAAACTTAGCTTCATACTCATTGATTGACATGGATCCCTACTAGATCCTCTCAAACTAGGTGATATTCTTGTCCAGGTACGTTCGTGGGAAGTACTGATTCACAAACTCCCGTTAGAACTCATCCTAACTGATCACATCACTTGGCCTTTTCTCCTCTTCTTTGGCCCACCAATGGCCAGCACTCCCCTTCAAAAGATATATTACATGCCTCACTTTGTCTGCTTCGAGGATGTTGAGGATCTTGAAGTCCTTCTCCAACTAGGTCAACTATAGATCTACATATGTTGGATCTATTGTACCAACATACTCCACAACTCCAACTCACCTCAACTGCTCAAAATTATTCCCCGAGACTGGAGATTCCACATTGGGGATTATTGCTCTCATTTTAGGAACGGGCATTCTGTCCACCATATGTGTAATTGTGGCCATAAAAATGGACTAGAAGGAAGGGTTGGCCACCACTATAGGGTCTAACTGGGGCATCTCAGGCACCCTCTCCTCAACCACCTGCCTCCTTGCACCTCCACCTAGTGCTGCAACACCATTCTCAACAAAGTGTTCTTCATGTTCTTCAAATTCTCCATCCATGTTTTCTACTCTTCTTCTTCTACAAAAGCATAAGTCACAATAAGACAGACTAGATGACACTAGAATGACACAAACCCTAGTCCTAGGTCCCTATAGACTTAGTAAATCTAAAGCTTTGATACCAACCAAACTGTAATGCCCCAACACGCCACAAACGAGTTTACTCAAAATCAAACGTGGAATTAACACTAAGAAATCGGATTGCTAGAAAACATGGAAAATTAAAACTGATTTCATAAAAACACCATAGGCTGGAAACTTTCACATATAAGTCCACAATAGGACACCTAGATAACATAACACATATCATAAGGTGCTAACATCATTATTTTCAACCTTCCTGTCATCAACCTATTACATGAGATACATGTTCCATATATACATACATGTATACGTCTATACAACAAAAGTCACTCAAGCCAAAAACCTCGTATCAGTGACATCTCTAAAAAACACATCAAAAACACCCCCAAGACCTGAGTGTATAGGGATGACTCTAGGACTCTAACACCAAAAGACTAGCAACACATCCAACCTTATCATATACAGCTCTTACTATTTCTCTTCATGTGCTATACGATCTTCACCTCAGAGTGCATGATCACATAAAGGATGTGGAAACCCACAGGGTGAGACCAAACATCCTAATGAGAGATATAACTCTCTTCCAATGTCTATTAAAGCACATATAAACTAAAGCAGATAGGTAATATAATTACTAACTGAGCAGATTCAATTAAATGATATGTACCCAATAGGTAAAGAAGGTTAATCGATACTAGGAATTTATCACTGAGCAGGAGAACAATTAATATTCTAAGAAGGAATATGAAGAACATGTATATTTCTATCAATAAAATTATACAAAAGCAAGGTAAGGCTTCAACCAATCTTATCTGCATTTTTCCCAATTCAAATACACTACACTGTTATATTACGTATTTTTCATTCCTTGAGGAGATGAGGTATACCACTCATACTCCAATTGACCAATACTAAGTCAAAGTCCGTGCCATAAAAGGTTTGTGGAAGACCCAGAATCCACAAACTCTCCACACCTCCCAAACTGCATGAGAGAACAACACAGAGACATATCAAATCTAACTGCAAACCAGCCTAGCATGCCTTGGTATATAAGCACAATGCTAGTGAAACTGAGATACAACCCGTAATCACACTCCTATCAGGGTATGGCCTACAACCTATCCTATGGAAGTATCATGAGTATTTACTGAAACACATCACTGAGCTACAGCTCGTAGCCGCACTACTACTAGGGTATGGCCCACAACTAATATTGTGAATGCATATAATCAATAGTATATGACTCCAAGATTCCACTAAGGGAGAAAATGTTTCACCATCCAACACTAAGACTGATATTGGAATGGATCTATAGCATAGGGCAACTACACGATTAAGGTTCTACTTGATTAGTTAGGCCAATTAAGTGTCTTTTGGCATCAATCAAGTTACAACGTACAAAGCCAAAACAAACTCTACAAGAATAAGAGCACGGTACAACTACAAAGGATATAAAACATATAAGGTGTAAACTTGTCACATCATCACATAGAACTGTAGCACTGACATTCACAAGGCCAACACTATTGTCACACAGCCACACAAGGCTATCACCTATGTCACATCACAGTGGGATCTCAATCCCTAAATCACATCTCTAGAGGGTATCACCTCAAATCATGCACAAAGCACCAGCCAGGTCATCAGACCCAAACACATAATCCCTACATATACAACATCACATTATGCCTCAACATTGCTCATAATCACCGTCCTATATAATACATAATTCACCATAGCATTCACATAGCTATTTCATTCAAGTTCATATCATCGGTAAGGTTAGGGATTATAAACAAGAGAGAGAAAACATCATACATGATAACTATTCTAGATGAGAGATGCAAACATATCATATAGCCCTACAATTAGGATTAGGGTTTAATTGTATATCCAATTACAATTTTGTATCTATATTCAAACACTCGACCCTAGGTACACCACCTTCCCATTTTCTTGGAACATGTTAGGGTTAAAGGTCATGATTAGGGTGATTAAACAACTATCCAAATAGCACTATGCATGGCTTATTCATTACTCACATATATATGAGTTGAATATGTGTCCAAGTATATGTCTTGTTCATCCATCATCCATGTGTCGTGGCCACCCATAGGTTAGGATTTTGACCACCCTCGAAACACACATATCAACCTCACACACCCACACAAGGTCACAACCACAATGCACCATCACCTTGGTCATGACCGCAATGAGCCATCACCTGGTCACGAATGCAATGCATCATAGCTAGGTGTCTCAACCAAAAGAAAGCATGTCTCGACCAAGGTCAACCACATATTGTGACCTACTAAAAGAACTGGTGTTTTGACCACAGAAAAACCAATTGTCTTGACCGCAACCAACATAACGTCTCATCCACCTACCATTATAGTGTCACGACCGCCAACTAACATAGAGTCTTGCATGAGATAGAGCATGGTGTCGCGACCATTGCAAGAATCATGGTGTCTCAACCAGCCACGATAGGATGTCACAACTGAAAGGAGAAAATGTGTCGCGACCATAGCAAAACTGACACAAGATGTCTCAACTGAAACAAAGACTAAACATCAAGAATACTAAGAATCACAAAGCCCAAAACTTAGGGATTTCGAGATCATCAAACCCTAGAATCATCACCATGAAGATCATCAATAAAAGCCACTTAGGAGAGAGAGAAAGTTGAACCCCAACACATGAGGAAAACATACAAAGATCCAAGGAAAATGTAAATGCCAAACTTAAAACATGGTGAAAAAACCAAATCCCAGGATGCATGTGAGATCACCCTCTCAAGATCCATTAGAAAGCTTGCAAATAGAAATTAGGGTTTAGGAAAGAGAGTTAAACTATATTTAACACACCCAAAATGGAACCTAAACTCCTAGGAACAACAAGGTATATGAGCATCATGCATGTGCTAAGAACCAAGGTCAAAGGATAGTGGAAAACCACCATCACACATCATCCAAACAAGCTCAAACTGGAGGCTTAAGCTCTCCACCAGCTCTAAGATCATCTCAAAGGATTAGATAAAGGTTCTAAACACTTAATCAAGACAAAGAAAATAGATTTATCCCAAAACCCAGGTCAGGGAACTTACAATGGCAAGTTGGGCCACACTAAAGATGTCTACCACTTGAAGCATGGTAATCCAACACACTATGGGAGAGGACCTGGAAGGGGCTTTTCCCATGTTGCTCAAGCACTTGTTGTAACATACTAGATCTTGGACCCTACCCTGGAAGTTGACATTTTTGACTTAGACAAACAAGGTTGAAGGTTAGACTTATGTTTATAATGAATACATAAAATATGCTACATACCTCGTTTTGGTGGTAATATGAAGATAAGTAACTTAATTAGATGAATAATTTATATAATGGGACGTTAATGGGCCATATGACATTTCTCATATAAAGAAGTCTAAAAAGTGGAACAAAATTCAAATTTGAAATCTACATATCAAAATTAGCCTACATGTCAAATTTCATCTAATTTGGCCAATCTTGAAATATTAGGATAAGTTTAGGAGAGAGAAAATGAGTAAAAGGCATAAGTAATGAATAATGTGATTATATAACTTCAAAATATGTAAATAATGAAAAATTCATATTCAACACATCAAAGATAACTTGTGGATGAAGTTTGGTCCAATTTGGATGTTGTTTGTGCAAGTTATGCAATTTTAGGTACATTCTGGACTTTTCTGTAATTTACCCAATTGGGAGGTTTTCTTTGCAAATTGTCACATGAATTATAATCCTTATATATTCTATTACCATTCTCAAGTTTTTGAACCATAGGGTACCTGGTTTTACCTTGGTTTGAAGGTGTTTCTTTCCAAGGGCATTTTAGGGATTACTCTCTTTATAAATGAGCTTATCTTTAGAAGCTATCAACCAATGGGGTTATTTCTTTGATTGGAGGTAGGTTCATATGGCCTATAAGTGTCCATAAATTGACATTTAATATTCAAGAATCCTCTATGATCTGTCCTCTTGCGTGGCCATGAAATCCCTAGGCTAAGGACACATGGAAAGCTCCATGGACACCTCATGCTTGACTTCTTCCTTATCCATAAAGGTTTGCATGTCCATGGGCACCCTTAGCATTGGACACATGGAAAGTAACTTGACACCTCATGATTGACTTCTTCCTTATCCGTAAAGGCTTGTATGTCCATGGACACCCTTATACATGACACATGGAAAGTCTCATAGACACCTCATACTTGACCTCTTTCTTTATATAGCCATATCTACCCCTTCCCAAATCCAAATTCATCTTGCTCTTCTTTCTTTCCTCTAGCTTAGAGCATAACTCCTACTCTATTTGGCTACAAAGGTGTTGTCCCAAGGTAAAATAAGGTTCCTACCTTGGTGAAGAAGGCTCTTAGGGTTCCAAATTTGCTCTATTTAGGGTTTCTAAAGCTCCTTCTTGATTATTTCGACCAAAACTAGTAAGTTTTCTCCTTTAATTCCCTATTTTCATGTTGTTAGTTTTCCTTACACCTTCCTCCAGGTCAGAACCATAGCCTTCCATGGTGAAACCCCACCTAGAACCCATAAACACCTCATCTCCATGTTCTTTTGTTAGGGTTTTTCACCTCTAAAGTGGAGAAGGTGCTTCTTGCTCGAGATAAGAGATTTATTGGAGAAACCAGCCTCTCTAAGCTTGGGAACCTTACTTACTAGACCTGTCCAACTTCCCTAGAGGTTCTTCAGAGGCCTGGGCTTGGATTTGGGGCTAACTTGGACTGTTTAGACTCTGAAGTTGAGGTATGATGTATCCCCTATTCTTCTATCACTACAAATAATTTGGCCTTTATTGAAGACCATTTGTGAGGAACCGGAAATCATGAATAATGATGTCTATTTGTGAGGGATCATCCTTCAAACATGGGACCAAATCCCTCAACCGTGTTTTTTACATCCTTAGACCTTTTATGTGAACACTAATCCCTCACAAATACATTACTCACTAATCACCCCGTGAAAAACACCATGCCAAATATTTCCCTCCATCTCATAACCCTTCCCTCCATTCTAAAACACAACATTTGCAAATACAAAAATTAAAAAAAAAAGATAAACCCTCCCCTCTCATGCCGTGCTCCCTCCCACACCATCCTCCCTCCCCTCTCACTCCGTGCTTTCTCCCGCGTCGTTCCTCTGCCTAGCTGATTGCACCGTGCTCCCTCCCCTCTCACGTCGTGCTCCCTCCCGCGCCGTTCCTCTGCCTAGCCGATCCCCGCGGGGTGCCCCGCGATAACCAGGAGAAGGAACCGCCGTACAACCAGGGCAGATCTGGGTGATTGTATGCTCCCCCTAATACCTTGACCAGTGTTTGCCTTGACGTTGTAGTGTACAAAGCTGGAGAGGCAGCACGACAGCCACAAAGATCAGGAACCCCCAAAGATGGAGCATTTTATCGGTGCTGCTAGGATTGGGTGATGGACAGGGTGCCCTCACATCCTCCGAAGCCTGCGTGCGTGAGAGCAGTCGCGCCTCATAGGACTACTGGACTAGCGTTGTTGTGGCCAACTCTGGCTGCTAAAGCATCAGTCACTGCTTCAAAGGTAGGTTTTTGCTTGGCACGCGACAGGACTCCAGTGGCTTTGAGCATCTCTTGATCGGATTTTGTCTGCCCCTACGTCTGCGTGTAAGCCGCCGGAAGACTGGATCTCCGACGAGTGAAATACAAGTCATGCTGCTCCCTTTCAATCGGAAAATGTCTCCGTTAGACCCTATATGCTTCTCCACAGAGCAGTCCCTAGTGTACCTCAACGACGATAGGTTGGGTGTCTCACTTGTCAATATATCTTCTTCCTTTCTTGTTTGTTTCCTAATTTCCCATGTCCCCTCTTCTTCTTGATCAGTAAGGGGTGGTCTGAATTACAATTTTTGAAATCCAAGTAGGGGGTCACACTTTACCTATGTCCAAGGAAGTGAAAACAAAGAGAGGGATCATTGCTAATCGGTCTTTGATAACAATAATATCCTCAAAATCGAGGGTAGGTCTACACGGGGATCTTGCTAGGCTCACAAAATGAAAATGGTTGATTTAAGAAGTGTGAAATTGTTCTGATTGAGTGATGCTACTTCTCTTAGCTCTGGGTGACGATTGTCTATGGCTGTGAAGGATTTCCCACCTCTCCCGCAACAGGTGATCACTTGTTCATACAGTAGTAGATGCATAAATAATTGCAGTGGTTGTCTTGATCGGTACTGATAAATATTCAGTCCCCCATAGCATCCTGGTTTTAATAAAATCCTTGACAACTGTTGCTTGCCATATGTATTGTTTTTTTCTGGCTGCAGCCTGCAACACCTGCTTCTCACTTCGATTTTACCATACATATTCTTGTCAATGAATCATTAGCTTCCAATTATCAGCATTAAGCAGCGTAATGCTTACATGAAGAAAACATAAAAATAATCGATATCAATCAGTAATGAATTATGTAACTGGAGCCATGGGAACAATGCCACTGTTTGGATAAAGTAAACAAGACCATCAAACGAAGGTAAAAAACAATACCACTGGCTTTGATATTAACTTATTATGGTTATAATGTTTTTGTTTTCTTGGTGCACATTTTACTGAAGGTGCTTATGAAGTGTGTTGGTAATTCATAAATGGGAGAGCTCGAAAGGAGACATGAGGAAACAAACATACAACATAGAACATACAACATAGAAAGGAGTCTGGCCTAAATAAGGTAATGAAGTCCAAAAGAGCACATGGTGTTCCATGTGTTTAAAACCCATCCAAAACATTGTCAAACAAAGTCAGTTAACATGATATTTGGAAACCTACTTCACCTTCTTGCCCTCTGAACCTGAATGCATATCTTCTCTTTTTTATAACCAAACTATTTTCTTTGAAAATATTTGGTAATTTTTCCTCCAATTCAATTTTATGGACTAGGTAGTCATAACTGGTAAAGAATCCCTATATTTTACATAACGAGTCAATTTATTTTCTTTATGGAAATCAAACTGAGTTTATTTTCTTGATTATCTACATTATACAAGATCCAATTGCAAAAGCTCAAAGAGTTTCCTACATCAACATTAATGCTCAAAAATATTATTTCAATTCATAATTTACATAGAATAATATTTATATGTACTCTTATAGTCGTTGATAATTGTTTATCATTGTTAAATCCATTCTGCTTAATGTCACAATGTTGTTTTCTATATGCCAAATTTGGTTTCGATGGTAGGACAGAGTTGTTAAGTGCAAACGTTACAAATATGTTTGTACCATTTGGTATAGGTAAACATATATGCTATATATTTAGTATCAAAGATGATCATGTTTTTGGTAACATGCCTTTCTTTGTTGGAGCACAAACTGATTAGATGAGTTCATACCATCTTTATTTTTTGTTTCAAAGTTCATTGCAACTTGCCCCTTAACATTATTCTCACTATTCTCAAGAGGGTGCTCTTTTCACACAACTTTAACATCATACTTCTCACAAGGAACAAGCCCAAACGAGAGGTGATTTTCCACACTAATTTTTTTGGGATATCTTCTTTTCATAGCAGGGACTGAAAGCTATTGATATAATCCAGAATCTAAAGCAGATCTAGTTTTTCTTTTGTAAACTAGAGTATAAGTAAGTATCATTTAGAACAACCATATCCTCCTACTTTCCTTATAAATTGTAATGTCGAGTAGTTGTATGAGATTTAGTTTGCTCTTATATTATTATGCCATTGACCAAGACATTGTTAATATATCAACAATCACTATTCTAGGTCATGTGATTATTGAAGATGCAACAATTCCACTTCCAAAGATTCATGGTTATTAGGAAGAAAAGAAAGCATGGCAAGCAAGGTTCTATCTTGGGTTTTGACACTGGATGGAAGATCTAGGAATTGATGATCACGAAAATCCAATTATGGGAAATGAAGGTGCACTTTCTCTTCCTTTCTTTGACAAATTTCTTTAATTCATGATAACTATTTCAATTTTATGTATATGCTCGACATCTATAAACACCAAATGATGGATATTTTTCACTTCTTTATGTTGCATTTATTTGTATATAATGTTGATAGAACCTAGTAATTTCTTCATGTGAACCCACATGAAATATGTGAAATGATCTGTATAGTTTTGTATATTTTAGAAAAATTGGATGGTTTTCTAACCAAATGTCAACCTGTATAGTTTTGTTCCTGCTTGGTTTGGTTTTTCAAGATATCTCTGATAGAATTGATGGGTGTTTTGAGAAGCTATCATGCACCAGTCCTGATCATTGTAGGATCAAAGACCATTGTCTTTCTATGATGGTCAGACTTTTATTCTCAGAGTAACTACCTTTTTGTTGCTAGAATGCTTGAACAGTAGTATTGTACCTTTAGATTTTGGGTCACTAGCGCGATGTGAACACAATAATATCATGTGGATCATATGACCATTTTTAGGCTCATGAGGCCGGGAGTTCAAGGTCACTGGTGGTCTTTAAATTTGTTCATATGGGATTCAAAGAGGAATTGGTCTTATAGGCAATCCAACAAAATGGTACATGCTTACATGTTCTTGATGTATTGCATCCTAGCCAACATTGGTTTCCAGTTTTGCTTTGGGTGGTTTTAAGGATTCTTGGATAAAGTATATTTCACTACTTCCCTTTGCTTTTTTGTAGTTGAAGGGGATAGTGAATCTATTCTGGAAACTCTTCTTGCTTATCAGGTAAAGGCCTTCCTATCATAGATATGTCTTGGGTGTTGTGATATTTTCTATCTTCTGTCTAGAATGGGCTATCAATCTTTTTATGAGGCTTGATACTAAACTCAACTACCTGATGTATGTAGGTTAGTTTGTAGGACCCCTAAAGTTGCATATCTGTAGGATGATCCTTTTAAAACTAAAGTTTGCTATTTTCTTGATTACACATGTCAGTTTTAATCTTTAGAGTCACAATTGATGATGTAGAAATTAATTTTGTTGTATCATATCTCCCATCTTGAGTATGTACAAGGATTTGATTTTGTCTAGCTCAAAATTTTCAACTGCTTGAAGTCTCATATTTCAATGTCTATGGTTCATACAAGTAGTAGGCATCAGGTATGATTATATTATATCATATTTCAATGTCTATGGTTCAGACAAGTAGTAGGCATCAGGTATGATGATAATCTTGCATGTGTTGCTTGTACATTGTGAGCCTATATATTCATGGCACATAAAATTTATTGTGTTCTTGTAGTTCATGCATTGTTTGAGTATATATTTTCCAACTTTAGACCAAATTCGTCAAGAGATGATAGTTAACAAGACTACAACATAAGATTATGCATATATGAGAACATACTATGTAACAATAAACCCAAGTCAAGGAATTCCTTTCTTGTTAATATGTAGTAGCAGCAATAGTTATAAAAATGTGTACATACGGCCTTGCAGATGACAAAATATAGAGAAACCATGATTCGAGAAAAGAAGCACAAAAATATCAAGTTTTCTAATCATGCTTCTTTTGAAGTGGGTTTCAATCTATCTGTCAGTCCAAATCAAAAGAATCCTCACAACATAGTTATTCAGACACACATGTACTAGTAGCAAAGGCAAACGGGGCTAAACCTTGGTGGGTGTCTCAAGGCACCCCATGGCACTCTTTACTAGAGTCACAACACAAACTTCATTGCATCATACCCATTTTTTAGGGCTCACATACCCAAATTACATATTTCCAATTATTTTTAAAGCCCATAGTGTCCATATCAGGTATTAATGGTCATGATATAGAGTCACAGACTTCAGTGCATCATGTCCATTTTTTAGGACTTGCAGAGACAGAGAATGTTGAGGTTCCACAAAGAACCGATAACGATGACACGACGGAAAAGACAGATAGTGACAAGAGATGGCCCGGTTGGCCTGGAGAAAGCGTCTTTAGGATACTGGTTCCATCTCCCAAGGTCGGAGGCATAATTGGCCGCAAAGGGGAATTCATCAAAAAAATGTGCGAGGAGTCGAAAGCCCGGATCAAAATCCTAGACGGTCCTCCCAGAACTGTAGAATGCACTGTAAGTCTTGAATCAATTTAAAGAAGTTCTTTAATGTTTTTCTATAACCAAATTCACACACTAGCCCCAACTATCTGTGGTTGTCACGTCTCAAACTAAAACTTCGATACTTTGTCCGTTACACCAGGGGTTTACTTGTTTGGATGATTTCTATCAAAGAAAAGACTAGTTTATATGTATTAGGTTTTACTTGGTATGCTAGTATTATATATTTTTCTTTAAGCTCGTACTTATTTTAATCACCAGGAATTTTGATTCTACAATGTTTGCATCTCTTTTTGGAAGCAAATTTTCTAATTAACATATTTTTGCAATAGCAGAAACTGACATAGTTAGATGCAAGATTGCTTGAGATATTACTTGAAATCATCAAAACAGCACAGGAGCCCTCTAAATTTTAACTGAGATACAATGTTCCTTTTAAAGAAACCCTAAAATCTGCACCAGTTGGTTGAGAAATGTAATCTAGACCATGACCTTTCCAAGCTTATACATTAGTGAGAACGATTAATGCAGCCTTTTAGGCTTTACATGTAACAACAAATCAACTAAGAACTGGAAGTCTGGCAGTTTTCGTTGTTGTACTAAGTTTTCAAATGCTCAGCTATTATTCATAGTTGTTAACATTGCGATTTCAAAACTTCCATGCCTTCAGAATATTTTATAACAATTCCTTTGCACGTGTTCCCTAAACATAAACTATAACTATGAATCAAGTCAGTCTGAGACTTATTTGTGTTGTAGATATGTTCCACAATACCTGATCATGTCTCAACATTTCTGAACCTATTTTTAGGCTTAAAATATGTAGACATTTGTGTTCAAGCTGTGTCCAGTATGGTCATGTCTATTGTGTAAAGTATATATACTTCCTTGGAGCAAAAATTTTGAGACTAATATATTCATGTAGAAATGAATCAACCCAAATTCATTCACAAATCACAAGTGGTATGGCCGTATGGGCTATGGCCATATACTCACCTTCAACATTGGATTTGGCAATGAAATTTTGCTTCTTACTATGTCATTACAAGTTTGCCTACAAGAAAGGTGCTATATCCAGATGTGGATTATTCATCAATACAACTTTCCTACTGTTGTACATGCTTATTCACCAAAAGGAATAACATCTTTGGTTTCATTTATTGGACACACACTCTTTATGTGCTATTCAATCTGGAAAGAATCTAGAAACTCTAGAATGGACAATAAGAACCTATCAACTATGCAATAATGGTTCTTAGAGCTCCATAACTCTATCAAGCTATGCTTATATAGACTGTTTTAAGAAGGTCATGCAAAAAAACGCAAATATCATTTGGGTAGTGTGGATGGGCATCTACAGACGATAACCGATACATGTCTGAATTGGAGCTTTCATAATGAGGATAATGATGCACCGATTGATGGTTTGTAAGCCATTTATTGGCGATGTGCCTAATCTCTTAGTAGATAAGATGTAGGGTAAGGGTTTGCTGAACAGTTAGATCCAAGGCTATAAACTAAGAAGGTTCTGAAAACATAACATAGCATTCTTAAAAACTGCATTAGTTGTCCATTTCTCCATATCTCACATCCCTTCCTCTACACTACATGCAATCTATAGGAAATGCACCTATTTCAGTGTATCAAGGTTCAAAGTTCGTGCTGGTTGCTTTAGTTTCATTACAATACATCTTCCATACTCCATAGAAAGCACTTCCAAACATGTTTGGGTGAAATAAGAAGTTCTATAGGATCATGTACATCACTTTCATGTTTGCTGCATTTCCAGAATACCTACAGTTGAATCTAGAGTAGTTAAGGGTACTGCTGATAGTTAAGCCTACCAAGGATAGTATAGAATATTATAACCTTGTAGAATAAACAAGTACATATCCTTGTTGCTCTCATTTTGTACCACTCCTGGTACATGCGTAATAGAGTCATTTTTGATGATGTAATGCCTAATGCTAATGTTTGGAACCTCATTATACAAGACTATAAGAGTATCTACATCTATAGATAGGCTTTTTTTATATACCCCACACTTATAAAGTTCTTTATTTGATTAAACGGAAGAGGAGCAACATGCTTAATGATAAAAAAACATATTTTCAGCAAAGCTAACAGGGTCGTGCAACCAGAGAATTACCAACACTCTTTCATAAAGCTAATTTGAGCATCCACCTCCTTCACCTCATTTAGAAGGGGCATCCTGACGTTTTCACTGCTAATTGGTTTATAGTTCGGACTGAAATTTCCAACAGTAGTGTCGATATTATAGAAAGCAGGAAGCACAAGGTGGGTTTTCACCACCCAAGGGGTGCCTATACAGTGCCGATATTTTGCTTATTTATTTGACCAAAATAAAAAAAAAGATATTTTAGAAAACCTACCAAAAAGTGCTCGATCAAGGCTATAGTTCTCCAAATACTCATAAACTAGAAGTCTCTTCTCCCCCTCATAGCAGCAATCAAGCAACTTCACGAGGTTTTGATGTTTAACTGTAGAAATAGTAGCAACCTCAGCAACAAACTGTCACTTTCCTTGTAAAGACGAAGGTGAGAGTTCTTTTATGGCCACAACCTTCCCATCAGCCAATATACCCTGAAACATAAACCATAATATCTATAACATGCACATCCAAATTAATAGCCCAGTGGAAAAGGGTTACTAAATTCTGCATGGGTATGAGTGCATGAGAATGCTCGCATGTCTATCCTTTCTATTAAACTGCTAATGATGCTAGATGCAAGAGACAATAAATACTTCATTGACATTTTGTGCTTAATTTTGAATTTAGAACAGAACGTAACTTAATGGTAGTAAACTACACTATTCATATACTGATTAGTATGAATGTGAAAGTTTTATACAATAATATTATACTACAGTATTAGTGTGATATAGTACATTTTTTATTACTATATACAAATAAAAATTATGAATTACAAGAATATAGGTATTTCGATATTATGTTTTCTATATACATAAAAGATTAAAATATATGATTTTGTAAATTACATGGTTACACCCACACCTAGGCAGGTTAGGCTCTGGAGGAGGTGTCTTGAATCTGGGTAACTAGTCTGTGGACTGTGATCACAGGAACAACTTAAGCCCAATAAACTAATTCTGGAGCAAATTAGTGTAATCCATGGGAGGATCAAGTTAAACTAGGTCAGGGTTTAATTAGGTTAGTTTGTTTAATTCAGGTCAGATTCTGCCAATTTAGGTCTAAAGTCAAAAAAGGGTATGATGTAGGTCGTATTATCGTAAGTTGTGTGAAATATGCCATGTTAGGTGTGATATAGTCGAATTTTGGACTCATTATGTGAAAACCTCTATACAAGGTAAAATAACTAAATATACAAATAACTGTATCTAGAAAATTGAAACCAACTAAAATATGCATAAAATAAAAAAATGAAACAAAACACCTATTCCCTTGGCAATGGCAGCTTAGTCGTCTATACTGCTAGGCTCCCTAGTCTTGGAAGCCACCACTAGGCGCATAGAAAAGTATCGAATAAAAAGTAGAAATTAAGAAACAATTAAAAACATGTGGCGCTTATTAAGTGGCTGCAAGGTCGTATCAGCCCACCTCCTACTTCTCAATAATTAAATACGTATAAATAGGATATAAGGAAGTCCATTAATTTACTACAAGGAAGACTTAGATAAGTCTATTGATTTACTACAGAGCAGACATTTAAGAACAAAAATATGTTCATTACTTTGAACTTATTAGAGGATAACTGTCTTACTGGAATTGAAACCACAAAATCAGTCAATACTTGATAACATAATGACTGAAACTGGATAGTATTTTTATACATTAATAATATTACATCATAAATTCAACATGACAGATATACAATTGATTAACTTACTGTGGATTGAAGCAGACCAAATTTTATATCCATTTATTTATGCAACTTATTGATCATCTAATTACATATTCAGTTTACCGTACTAACGAAGGTTCACATGCAAACATTTCTCATGAATATAAACTTAAATGTGTATACATCAAATCAAAGGGTAAAAACTCTTCAGACATACTTGCAACCACAAAAAAAGGCCCAACTTCAAGGGGATAATTCAAACCAGGGACTGGTGTAGTAGAAGTGGCACATCTTCAAAATTGATTCGTTAGCTTTGTTCCAAACTGGCACATCTTACATGTTATTGTGGTCTTCTTACATACAAGTATAAAAATTTCACACAGCAGTTCCACTTTCATGTAATCTAGCCTTGAGAATTGGAAAGATATTGTGTGACATAGATGTGATCAAATATCTCATAAATCGCCTTCATATGTTTTGGATATGGTTTAAGAAGATGTGTCTAGAGGAATCCAAGGCCCTCAAGGCAAGGCGGCCCCTGATGCACCCACTTATGCAAGAAAGGCATGTGCCCCACTCTGTGAGGTGGCCCCAAGGCACAAGGTGCTGACACCGTCAAGAGCAATAAGGCTTGTACTATGTGAAGTAGGTCAAGGGGGAGGAGGAGGGCAAGGGAGAGAACTGGTTAAGGCATAACAACTACGTGGTTGCTGCTGCTGCTTAGTTACGTTATGTTCTAAATTCGAAATTAACTATTTAGTTACGTTCTGTTCTAAATTCGAAATTAACTGTTCTAAATACTACCATTAAGTTACGTTCTGTTCTAAATACTCAAATGATAGAAGCTCTAGGATTATGAGAACACAATCTAAAATTAACTCAACATTTAGGAGAACAATATATTTTCCAACTATTTTTTAGTGGAAGTGAAAATCTTAAGCTACATCAACAACTGTAGTTTTGGATTAGGACTCATGTTTTAGGTTGTGACTGAAACTGAAGAATCTTGCCTCCATTGCCCTTACTTATGAAAATTGAAGTTCTAATTAGTTCAGACCTGATTCCGGGATTGCCTTTGATTATGAGCCAATAGGGATCTTCTGGTGTGTCTAAAGTAGTATCACTGCATCATGCTTTTACGGGTTTGCAAGGCAATCTGATGAATAATAGTTATGACATTACAATAAACCTGCTTGTGGATGACTCCACAGTCAGAGTGGTCAAATAACATAGTCATCTTACAAAATGTCTCAAGATCCAATACAAGTGAGGATGCATCTTTGTGGGCAACTTAGTGTTTTAATTATTTTGCTAGCTACATTATTCCTAGTTGCCATGATGTTTCTTTCTTCTAGATTTTATCTGATTTGATCAGTCCTCCATGTTGACATTAAATGCATTGAGATGAGCATTACTTTCCCGAGGGCATAGTTGATTAATAAAGAGCACATCAAAATTCAGGTGAAAGCCGGTGCATGTGTTTTCTTGGGATTTCAATAATAACTAAATTACCAAATCCCTTGAAAAAGTCTTCTTAGATTAATTAAGAATGCACATTATTTAGGTAGAAGTGGTTGAATCTGGGTTAACTACAAACTACAAACTTCATATTGCATTTGCTAGATGTAGAACTAGGATTGGGCTGCTATCACTTGGGTCGTGCATGTAAGGGGCACATATAAGTTGCACTTGCTAGAAGGAGATATAGGCACACTGGTCTTCCAAGAGCTACTGTTGGAGACTTGAACTGCTGAAAATGAAAATGTGCAGCTTGAACTGCACTTGTTTTCGAACTGCTCGTGTTTGGTTGGGTGTCCTATGAACCCGCAGCATGAAAGTTAACTGCACTTTGGAGTTCATTCGTGTAGAAATCTGCAGAACCAACTGCGCCCAGATGGGGCGCAGTTCATATTCCATTGCTGGCAGCCGGCTCAGATATGACTGGGTTCTTAACAAATCGCACAGCTATCACAGGGCATGCAGAACGTGAGGTCATGATATGCCATACCACAAACTGCTTGCAGCTTGGAATTGCATTATACCAAATGAAAACAAAGCAAAACAGTGAGCTTCATCTGCATATAAACAAACAAAAACATTATCGTTCCAACTCTCTACAATTGATTTCCTGTTTTTCAATTACAAATGTGGATTGGTTTTACATCCAACCAAATTAGCCCTAAGTTCAGTAATAATCCTTTTGTATCATGTGAGGATCGTCCTCTTTTTGTATCTATAGATGCATCTCGCTGATGATAGCAACTAAGTGCAGTCAACAAAGATATAGGCATATAACCCACTGAGTTTTTTTTAATTATGTACTATTTACTAAGTTCAATCATAATTTTAGTTTACGGGTGCATGTTGCTGCTATGTTGGTTCACTTACATTTATCTCTACTTCGTACTCACTATGATTCCTTTTTGTATTTATATTGATAGGGTAGAATTACTTTTAATGATGGATTTCGACGGACAATGCACCTTGGAGTAGACCAAAACTGAAATATAAGGGTAAGTTGTTTGTTGTACTATGATTTATGTATAAACTTTAAATTCTATTAATATAATGATTTGTCATTTTTAGGAGAAGAATATTCAAGTACCTAACCGTATGAGGCCTGGCATTGATGAAGAGCACCACACCATTTGAAGGAATATGGAGACATTATAGATCTTAAGAGTTTCTAGCATGATATGTTCATTGTCATCAATCTCAAAATTTTGAACCATATGTACTCTTTATTTATACAAATGTTGAGCACGCAATGTATGGATAATATTTTGCTTCAATAACAAAATTTGGTTTGAGGTGATTTAACATTTTTATGTGTCATTTTGGTGTTGAATCTTCTTATGATGTCATGTGAATTAGTATAAAAATTTTGCTTGAGGTTATGTATACAAAGTTTTCATTTAAAATTTGATATTCACTATAGTAACAATTAATTATCATTTAATAAATCATTCAATAATCAATAACAAAATCATTTACAGTAGTCCCTCATAAATATATTGATGAAGGTCCAGATTGACCATCAAAATTGCATTGATGACGACCACATAGCCCCTCAAAAATAATATTAATGAAGGCATTATCCTTCAAAAATATATTCTCCAGGACCATCAAGTCCCTCAAAAATGTATTTATGAGAACTAAATAGTCCCTCAAAAATGTATTTATGAAGGCTAAATAGTCCCTCAAAAATGTATTTATGAAGGCTAAATAGTCCCTCAATATAACATTCTTGAGGGTCAGTTGGTCCGTGACAATTGTATTCGTGAGGGCCATTGGTATTTGTCACGTGAGTTCTCTTCACGGACCATTTGTGAGGGCCAGACCCACAACCATCCCTATTTCTGAGGGCATGTAAAGAGGGGTTTGTGACAGGACTCTCCCGTGAATAATGGCCCAATTTTTTGTAGTGATGTTGAGCAATTCACCTATGCTTATTCATTCTCTTTGTCAAATGGACATTAGTCTATACACAATGTCTTTTCTTTTAAAAATCATGGTTCATGTGAACTACCTTATTTGATATTGATCATGTGATCATGGATATTCTTTTGAACTCTTATCTTATGCTTTGTTCATGATGGAACTCTAAGAGATGACATGTGATGTCTTTTGTCCACTTATGAGGTGGATGTATATGTTGGTCACTTATGTGGTGACTAGTTTATATATTCTGACTATACATTCTACTTACCTCTATATTTAACATGCTATGTGATTCAGTAGCACTAGAGTAGTGTAATTGCATTGGTTTTTATGGCAAATGTGTTATTTCCTACCAAGCATATGTGATATTTCCTACTCTTTTGGGATGGAAAAGAACCTCATATCTAAAGAAATATGTGTGATTCTTGGCCCATGTTTTATATATTTGGGAGATTGGTAGTATTCCATTCTCTATCAGGTTTCAAGTTTATGAGACTTGGCCGTCTTTGTATTTATATTATTCTAGGGCTATGTTTATCTCACATGCATGCAGGTTGATGATATGCGGTGTGTGCCCTAATTCTTTACATGTGCTTGTGTGGCACAATCTTTATGTTTTATTAATGGCAAGTATTCTTTTGTTGTCATGTGATTTCAATCCCTTTTCTCTTGATACCCATTTGGGTGATCCTTATCCTTTCTATGGGAAGCCTTTTATATTTGATGTCCTTTATTATTGCTCAATTTCCTATTTAGTATGCACATACCAGCCTTTGTTGATGTCATCTATTTTCTCTTCTTTTTGGGATATGCTTCCAACCCTAGGTGAAGGACTTGGATGATAAGGCATGAAGTTTTGGACTAGCTTAAGGAGTTAAAGCTTGGAGACAAAGTTGTTATGGTTTACATTTCCCTCTACTTAGATCCTTATCTTGTATCATACATGTAAACCCTTATGGGATATTATGATGTACTTTTATAATAACCTTGTTATAAATTGAATATAGTCAACATTTTTATTCCGCTGTTATACTTTGGTCTTTTGCATACCATTATAAAAATTTGGAAAATTTATACCTATTCCAACATACCTTTGAGTGTGTTTGGAATGGATGTTAATTCTTCAAATTTTAATTTTTAGTGAGGGGGCGATCCCGCCTCCTTACACTTGCCCACATTGGTCAAGCATCTACCCTGACAATTGATTGTGCACCTCCTTCACCACAAGCATCTTCTCAGACTTCTCATGTCTTATTCTCCCATGAGGAGTACGAATGCCTTCGCCAAGCTATCCAATATTATGGGGATTCCCCCCTCTACAATAGCATTACCGCCTTTTCCAAACTAACTGGCAAGTCAGATATTTACCTACTACCAACATTCTACACACCTAGCCACCTCTTCTCAAGGTAATTTCAGGGCATCTGTGCTTGTTGCCAATTCTAACTAGATTATGGATTTGGCCCCATCTTCTAACCACATTCGATTCATTGTTCCATCACTCCTAAGTCACCATGGTGGATGGTTCAGTTAAATGAGTAACTCAATGTGGTATTGTTCCTATCTCTTCTAAAAGTAAGTTGATGGTTGTCCACTTTGTTCAAAACTTTCCATATAATTTGATGTATGTAGCAAAAATTGTTAATTCTCTTAAATGTTTTGTAACTTTTAGTCCATCTAATTTTATTTTATAGGATTGAAAGAATTTGATGATAATTGAGCAGGGAGTACATTTAGGTGATCTCTACTACTTCTCATCCCTACCATTCATGCCACTTCAGCAACATCTACACCATGCCCATTTATCTTTAGACAATGTTAAACTATTAAATAATTCTTTATCTTCATGTTCTTCCATTCATTGTAATGCCTATCATCTCGAGAAATCCCATCATGTGTCCTTCCTACCGCTATCTCTAAACAATCATCTTATATGTTGGACTTAGTTCATACTGATGAGGATTACTAGTTACAATGGCTACATCTATTTCATACATTTGTGGATGATTTTTCTAGAATTACATGGCTTATTTACTTCAAACTCGTGATGAAGTTTATACATTAATTCACAACTCTCACAAGTTGATTTCAGTTCAATTTTCAATGTCTTCTTCAAATCGACAATGCCCTTAAATATACCCAAAAGGTTGTCGCCTCCTTTTGTCATGATGTAGAGATGATACATCGACGCTCGTGTGCATACTCTCTAAAATAAAGCAACATTGCCAAGCATAAAAATCATCATTTATTTGACATTACACTCTCTCTTCTCATTCATGACAACCCACCTAAGCCTTTTTGGTCTGAAGCGGTCCTCAACACTTGCTATCTTATTAATCATCAAACTTCCTCTGTTCTCATGAAGTGCACTCCTTTTTTCTGTTGTTTGTCTTCAATCCACATTGTTCCCTCTATCGTCTCATATTTTCAGTTGTGTCGCCTCTATTCATAATTTTAATACTAAGGTTGAAAAGCTTTCCCCCGAGCTATCTGAAGGGTATTTCTTCGTTATCCTTTTTCTCAAAAGGATAGCAAATGTATTGAACCTAACTCTAGTAGAATTTATATCTATGTTGATGTCACCTTTCAATAGGATGAAAATTTATTTTTATCATCATCACCCTCCATTGATCATACTAATATTATGGTCTCATTGTTTGATCCATTCATCCCAACAACAACAACACCATCTCCACCACCAAAAACACCAAACCATCACATGGAAGATGAGTCACCGACTGCATCTACAACATTATCATCAGTTCCAAACTAATCCAATCTACCCATGGCACTATGAAAATGTATAAGCTCTTGCACTATCCAGCATCCCATTTCCAACACTTGTTGTCTAGCACGTCTTTCTTCTTATGCCTCATTCTTTGTTAATGCCCTGGACAAAACATATGTTCCTAAGTGTCTAGTAGATGCTCCGTGACATCCTAGATGAAATTTTCCATGATGGAATAAATGAAAACTCACCAAGACATGGGATCTTGTGACCCCACTGATTGCAAAAATATCATAGGTTGTTGATGATTTTTCTCTATAAAGCATAAGTATGGATAGTCCTATTGGAAAACTCAAGGCACACTAGATTGTAAAAGGATTCATCCAAACCTATGACATGGATTACTTTGAGACATTCTCCCCATTGACAAGGATTGCCTCTATCCACATCCTTATCTCCCTTTCAGCTCACCTTGACTAGGCTCTTTACTCACTCGACATCAAGAATGCATTTCTTTATGGAGATTTCGTTGAGGAAGTCTATGTGCAGCAACCATTGGTCTTGTAGCTGAGGGGGCATCTTCTCACAAAGTATGTTGTCTTCGACAATCTCTCTACATTCTCAAGTAATATCCAAGGGCCTGATTCAACAAGTTAAGTGATGTCCTAACATATCAAATTTCAAAGATCAACCACAGACCATTCCTTGTTCTTTTCCAAGTCCTCCAAAGGTCATGTTCTTATTGTTGTCTACATTTATGACATTGTCATCATCGTCGATGATATGATGGGGTTATCCTATCTCAAGCAGTCTCTGCATGCACATTTCCATATACAAGACTTGTACACCCTGTGATCATTCCTCAAAATCAAAGTCCTCCGCTCAGGCTCGGGGATCAGTCTATCACAATGATGCTATGTCTTGGACCTGCTTCAAGAGGCCAATATGGTAGAAGTCAGACCAGTCTCTACCCTGATGGACTATCATATGAAGCATGTGCATGAAGGAGAACTCTTTACTGGTCCATAACTCGTCATATAATTAGAATGTTGATTTACTTGACTATTACTTGACCAAATACTACCTATGTTGTCGGGGTAGCGAGATAACACACGAGTGCACCACTCTTGGTCTACTTGCCTAGTGTTCAACACATTCTTTGCTATCTCAAGAGTGCTCCAGGATGAGAGTTTCACTACAAACATCCTAAGTCCAAGGTAATCTCTATCTCTGGATATTCAAATCAAGATTTGGCTGGTGATTCTAAAAACTGATTATTCACTTCTGATTATTATGTCATGATTGGCAATCACCTTATTTCCTGGAGGAGTAAAAAATAGGCAGTGGTAGCTTGCTCCAGTATCGAGGAAGAACACTGGGCTATGGCCCATGCATGTTGTGATCTAAAGTGGGTCTAGTCCATATTTACAGAGTTTGAAATTCCATTTCAAACTCTAGCTACTTTATACTGTGACAACCAAACGACTATAAACATAGCTCATAATCCAGTCTTTCATATATGCACAAAATACATTGAAGTTGACTGCCTTTTTGTGTGTGACCTGGTAAATGCCAAGCATATCATCACTTCTCACATTAGGATAGGTGATCAAGATGTGGACATAATTACCAAACATCTTCCTCCTTATTTATTCAAGTATATGAGTGTCAAATTGGGACTTTAAAATGTCACTACAGTATCCTTTACATTGTTCGTAACACTAAGGTACTCGACTTCTTATTGTAGAATTAATCAATTGTCTTATGTTTGGGACATTTACAACTAACAATTCTTATTCCTAGGTCAAACACAATTTTGTCATTTGGGAAGCTTGCATCAGTGTAACTCTTTACACCCAACTCTTCCTTATTACCATAACTAAAGAAGTAATTCTTTTTGTACTTCACAAGTGCATAAATATGTCCTTCATGGTATTCTAGTAACTCTTACTGGAGTTCTAAAGATATCCATTCGTCATATCCAACACATATGAAATAACTGGATTTCATATCTTTTTGTCATGTCTAATAAATACAAGATGATGAGTTTGTATATTCTTGTCATGTCCAATACATACAAGATAATTAGTTCATATTTTCTTGTCATGTCCAATACATACAAGATAACGAGATGAGTTCATACGTGATAGATCCAATTGTGATTGCATATGGAATCCATCCATGTGTTCCTTATTCTTCATAAGAATTGGGACACTAGGCTCTTAAGAGACTAACTCCATGGAACATGGACATGTTTTATCTCATCATGCTGAACCCTTTCAGCATCTTACTGATGTATGCTCTATTTCTTAGGTAAAGAAGCCCTCTTGATCTGTCTCTATAGATCTTGATTCCTATCACATAGGATGCTTCTTTAAAACTTTAGAATGCACTTTGTTGCCAGGTTTTAAAATTTGTAGTTTAAGGATGTTATTCCCCATCAATATGTGGAATATACATATGCTCCCACTAAATTCTTGTAATCACACATTACTTCTTTATTTTGACTCAAGTCAAACTCTTTGACTATCTTGTCAAATAGAAGATCCCAGTTCTTCTTAGGTGCCTGCTTCAATCCAAAGATTGATCTATGCAGCTTCATGGACTTTATTTCCATTAAGCTACAATAGCAAGAATTGTCCTGATGGATTTATCCTTAGTAACTGCTGAAAAGATTTCATCATATTCAACACCTTGAACTTATTAAAAACCGTTTGCAACCAAATTACCCTCCATGTTAGTCTTCTTCTGGAAGACCCAAAAGCACCTTATGGGTTTTACCCCTTTAGGTGGATCAACCAAGGTCATACTTTGTTGATGTACATGGAGTTCATCTTGGATTTCATGGCTTCAAGTCATATCTCAGTTTCTGGCTCTCATTAGATTTTAGGTAGACTGTTGACTCATCATATTATCAACTCACTCCCTTCTTGTCCATAAGATATCATACATTCAAGTTCTAGTCGTATTCTACCAGAACCATGAGTTATGTGTGTTACTTAAAGAACTTTGAGATTCCACAACATTTTGTGATTCTCTTTATTCCCATTGTATCTCTTTAAGTTCAACGTTTTTCTTATTTGTCTTGAACATTTTGAGTTCTACTTTTCTCTCCCACTGATTCCTTTAGAACTAGTTTCTCCTCTAGGAATGCAACCATAAAAAACACCTTTGTTATTGGATTTGGATATCAAAGTAGTATTCAACAAAATAACATTTACTCGATTTGTAGATAAAACCTTTTAAGAAACAATTTTCTTATTTAGGCTTTCAATCCTAATCTTTATAAAGACATATCAGGACACTTCCCATTCCATATCTCATATGGTGTCTTTTGAACTAATGGTACATTGTTTTAGTGTTAAGCATGTGCCCAAAAGGAAATTTGAAGTTTAGATGGTATTCACACTCTCACTTATCAAGGTGTGATCCCTTCTTTCTGATACACTTCTCATGATACACTATCATTGTGTTTCAGGTGGAGTCCATCATGATACATAATCATGATCTTCCAGAAGGTTCTCAAACTCTTGGTTCAAAGTATTTCCATATTGATCATATCAAAATTTAATACTTATACCAAGTTTGTAATGCTTCATTTATGATCTCCTTGAACACTTAAAGAGATTCATGTTTGTATTTATCAAATACAAACTACCATATCTATTGAGGCCATCAGTAAATATATTGAAGTATTATTGATTACCTTTAGCATTTATTCTAAAAGGTCTATATACATCAATATGTATAATCATTAATAGAATAATCGTTCTCCCACTACATCTAGTGAAGAACCTTTATCATATTGCAAAATGAATGAGATTAGCATGTCTCTATTGGTTCAATAACCAAAATGAGTCTAGATAACCATCATATGGATTTCTAGAAATGTAATTCTCATTTATGCACTATAGATGACTATGCTATAGGCATTGAAGTTTGAGTTATCATGTCATTCATTACATGTGTCACACACATTTGTCTCTTTAACTATCAAGTATAGTTGATGAGACATAGGCATTTCCATCAAAGATCATTTCTTTGAAATGAAACATCAGTTCATTACACCCTTGTCCATACAAGATGTATGACGATTTCATTGATGGCAGATGTATAATAGCAATTAAGTAATTCTATTATATGCCCATGGATGTCATATTGTAACTGTAATGGTAGAAACACTTGCTCTGCACAGTTTCTAGCTTACTTCTTATCAGGTCCTAAAGTAGAGATCTCTATCTCTCTTTCATCTTCCTGAGATCCTCTATAAAGAGGTTATTTCCCTTTCCTTCTTCTCTCCATATATTGAGTGATGAAGACTTGGACCTAAGCTTGTCTTCATACCATTTCTTGACCTTGCTTTAGTCTATGGACTTCACTCTGCTGATCATTATCACAAGTTTTGTCCTTTCTTCGTTCATGCTTTGGCATCAATATGCCAAGCACTTCAAACAGTGTTTTGGCCAAGTTTCTCAACATTTGATAAACTGGCTATATGATTCACACAATGATTTGTAGAATCATATGTGACCCGCTTAAATTGTGCGTCTAAAATAGAGCAGATCTAGAGTAGTCAAACTCTTAAGATTATAACTCGACACTCAAGTCCCCGAAACTATTATACAGGGTCTGACGTAGTAATCGGGGTTGAACCACAGGGACAAGGTCGGCAGGTGTTAAGTACGCAGGGTCTCACACTCATATACTCCGGACAAATAGAGGGTTTTAAAAGGTTGTTCCCTAAGGAACGAAGATTCTCAAGACAAAACAAAGAAAGTTAAAGGAAATAAAATAACAACAAGAGAAAAATGAGAACGAACGGTAAGAAACAAAGATAGGGAAGGAAACTCAGATCGGGTTTCACCTATTAATGTCTCTCACCAACATGTAAAACTCACTCCCCTTCATATACTCCTATCAAGATTACAAGCAGTCATAAAAATATATATTCCCTCCTCTCTCGAGATAAGGATAGATCTAGGATCTAAGGTGGCCTCCCTCTCGAGATAACCACCTTACAACCACAAAATAGACCATATGGCCATAAGCTTTAGCAATCCAACATTCTCATGCATTCATACTACTCCACAACACTAGATAAAGAAGATACTACTCTTTCGAGGTACCAATGATCAAACATCACAAGATGGTAGCTAAGCATACAAGTGAAGCATTAAGAACAAGCGCGTGGAGATAAACTTGATATGAGCATATATATTCAAAGGGAAGCAAGAACATACATGTTGGGAGAGCCTTAGTGGCTACTCCCAACCCAAGTTAAGTATTTAGCCACACATGTTAACGGGCAGCATAATGGCGTTACAAAATGATAGATACATTACAACCACGAAGAGGGAGGGGTACAACATAACGGATATGATAGATCTAGATGAGAGAGAAGATGGTGATACACCAATATACTCCTTTGAATCTAGATCTGGATTGGACGATGTGGAGGCTTCTCCTTCTTTTGAGGAAGAGGGGTCGTCAGTCTTCTCTCTCCTCAGCTTTCACCTTTGGAGATCCAAGACTGATCATATGGATGAGAGTGTGTATGGAATTTGGCAGCACTTCATGGTCCTTCATGATCTGATGATGTGACAAGTCGAGGTGGGTGGCCTATTTATAGGTGTTGCCTACCGACTTAACTATCCATGATACGGTCGACGCTTGATCTTAGTCGAGGCTTGATCACGGTCGATCGAGGCTACCACTATGGTTGGTCGATTTAGTACCTCGGTCGAGGCAGCACCTCGGTCGAGACTGGGATGAAACACCGCGGTCGAGATACTGACCTCGATCAAGATACCGACCTCAGTCGAGGTTCAATCGAGGTTGAGATGCATGGGTTGTAGGCCATGACCAAAAAGCGTGTGAGGCACCGCAGTCGCGAAGCATCAGTATGATCATGAGGACATCGACTGCAGTGGGAGGGTCCCTAGTGGCCGATGAGCCGCGGTCGAGGTGCTAACTGCAGGTATGGCTTGATGTGATCCTGCAAAGGTGGAAAAGGTGAGCGAATAAATTTTTTTGGTATAAAGTACTAAAATAAGTGGAAAATTTCTATAAAAATTATGTTAGGAAATGTATAAAATATATGTAAAAATTGTACAAAATGAGATGTTATCAATATGTTTGGTCAACGCTTGACCTATAATAAATCACAATTAATCTATATGTACAATCATATTGAGCATATCAGATTATACTTGATCTCCATCTGTCTGATTATAATCAATCATTGCTTTGGAGACATTATAACTTCCACGCTTTACATGATTCTTAAGATGTATAACCATCTCAAGAATGTCCATGCTTCAAGCTATTTATACAACTCATAGTTGATATAGCTCAACATAAGGTTCTTGATGTCTTAGGAATCATTGACATACTTCAAGTAAGCATCCAATTTTAGCCCTAGGTGCATTTGGAGTGGTTCTACTGGCTCTGGTTTTTTCAGGACTTTAGATTTTACACTCACTATTGAGAACACTTCTCAAAGTCCCAAACCAGATTTAAAGTTTATCCCGTTTATGAACTGATCGCAACGTTAATGTATTTGTGTTTTTCATTTGGATTCTACAAAAGAATTATGCAACATTTCAAAACATTTTTTATTTGTTTGATTTGATAAAGTTAATTTGATCTTTAATTAATTATCACTCCTGCTATTTTGATCAAATTGATAACCCTCATGTATCAATTCAGAAGATTGCAGCGTACAACATTCTAGTGGATAAGATCCATATTTCATCAAATTATGAGTCTGCTTTGGCTGATCGCCCATAACTTGATTATTTAGGTAGGCCATCATGCCAATTGCATCATATGCAACTCTTGGATAGATGACATGCAAAACTCTTTGCCATGATCATCTGCATGCCTCTGGATCTTAGACTCTCTAAGAATCACTAGTTAAGTCTGACCCAAAAGCCGACATAATAAACATGCACCCTACTTTGGCAGAACCTACATGTCTACCATCACACTTTCACGAGATGGATCGTGTACCACACTTTGGCATAACCTACACTTGGTCGACAAAGCTTTTCATGTGTGCCACTTATGGAAGACATCTTAGACTTTATTATTTTATTTGAGGGGTTTGGTATTTATATACATATACATATCCAATCACCACATATATAGTATGTATCATATACATGCTATATCCCATAAAAAATATGCCAAGTGATAAAGTGATGATTATGGCCATCCTATTATAATTCCTTGAGCCACAAGGAATTACGGTCATCTAGGTCTACATCATATGCAGCAACCTGTAGTTGATGAAGATTTGTGCTTGAGCCGTTCCGAGTTGATCAGCTCATCCTATGACTGATCAGCTCGCCTCCTGGCTGGTTGGTTGGTTGTCACCAACACCGATCGTTTGGTACCTCCAGACGGTCTGTTTTTCGGGTCATTGTACTCCTCCTCAGGCCACCAACTTCTCATCTCGCACCATCATCCGGTCGTCTCGGTCCCTTAACTGCTCATCTGGGTGCTCTCTGTTCTTCAACATAACAGGAAATAAAACTATCCTACTTTTACATATTTCTTTGGGAAACCCCGAGTTACATTCGGGGGGGAGTAAAGGTAGAAGAGAAGGCTTGAGTTATCTCAAGTTACATCCAGAATAAGAGAAAGGACTCAGTAAGTAGACCGAGATGCAAACAACCACAACCAACCAAGCACACACGTAGGGGTTTATAAGCCATAATCACGCTACACATCCACCATCAAAACTATTTTAGGGTGACTCATATCGATTGCAATGCAAATATTAATTCTTGTCCCAATAAAATTGAATAAGTGAAATGAGGATCTTTTTTCTCACGAACTGGGAAACCCAACACATGCTTGTTTGGTCCATGTGAACCAATCGGTTCACCAGTGTGAATCAGTTGTCTCACTGACCATGAGTTGATCGGTTCACCCAGTGAACATGTCAGTTGGTGGTCCAGGTTGTGCAGAACTCAGTCAATGCAGTTCTCAATCAATCTGACACTCTAATCAGTGGGTTCAACACTTAAACTTTATGATTCTGAGTCAAGTCTATTGATTGAATGTTTAATTGAGTACCTAAATACTTTAGTAATTAATCTAAATATCATTCATGGATAAACTCCTCTTCCAGGTTAATCATATGTGTGTGACCCTATAGGTTCCATTTCACATTGGCAGTGAATGTCCATAACTAACTTATGACATTACAAGTAAAGAGTGGTTCCTAGTCACACATTAGTGCTACCCAAGTGAAGAGGAAAGTTGGAGAACAAATTTCAACCTACAATCTATTTTTGGTGTTACAATGAATGTATAGTTCCTTTATCACTGATATCCGGATTGAAATCAAGGCATGGGCTTGTCATACTCTACAAACATTCAATCCATGTTACTTGATTCAAAGTAGACTGTCTGAGATATATGTAATCTCAATATTATATATTGACTTACATGTGCATGGCCATGCATTAGTCTCACTCCTCAAGTGGCCAGGATATCACACTCCCTTAGGAGGGACACATTTCATATCTATCACTCACAGTCAAGTCCCCATGTGTCAAAGTCACCCAATCATCACCGTTATAATAACCCATACTTCAGGACTGCGTTTGATGATGTCAAAGTGTACACAACGACTCTTGCGTTGGGTCTGTCTGATACACTGTACTCTAACATTTATCTATGTGCTTGGTTTGATATCATATATCATGATAGATGAGATTATGTCATCAACCAACACATACTCTAGTCTTTTGTGTTATTGATGTCTATGGTTATTTCCACAACAACAACCAACTAGGGATGATAGTGAGAATGTACATACTCTTAACATCCATACGATCTCATTATTCAAGTCACGTACTTGAAGATATACGTCATTGAGTATTGTCACTCTCTAGACATCTAACATGTTATACTATTATCTCAAAAAAATTAAAAAATATAGATGAAAATTGCCTTTATTATTATCAAATCAAGTATCACATGTCCCATTGCAATCATTATATGATTGGCTCTCTGGACATACTATACCAACAATATATATATATATATATATATATATATATAATTCTTTCACAAATTGTGTGTCATCAACCCATGGTATAATAATTCTTCCAACCATGGTCTATCACATTATATGTGCTTGCATGAACCCACTCCAGTCATTGTTGGATCAAATTAAGTGCATGTGCAAGAGCCCGAGCCTACCAAACCCCACCAACCACAGATCTAGTTCTCCAATACCTTTTAAAAGTCACCAAAAGTGTGCATCTGTGCATGAGGCGATGCATGTGTCGCCTAACTATTTTTTAATGACCCCATGTTTTTTGTGATGGCTTTGATTTATTTTAAAGTGAACAATGTATACCGATAGTTTCACTACTAACTGGTAACAACTCTTGTGTTTCCATGGTGGGTTGTCTTATTACTCATTCGTGGTTTTCTAAATGAAACGGATGTTGTAAGTGAAAAACTTATAGTAGTTAATCTTGTCTTATATATATCTTGGCTCGTTTCATGGCTTCCATGTCACTCATTGAGTTTTAACTTCATTTTCTTTTGTCTTCTTTGCAGTTAGGTGTATGAATGCACAATAAGTTTTCGTTGCACTACTCTTTACAACTATTTATTTATATTATAAAGTATCATGACACACGTCATCCAAGATAATGGACATTGCTCCTAGGTAAAAATAATTTCCATATTGACTCACCATTATTCAAAATGGCCACTCGAATAAGCTTTTTTCAACTTCTACAGAAAAATTATCCTTGTAATGTCAAGATGTTGAAAGCCTAGCAGCCACTTTGTATGGCGGCTTCTACGTTTAGTTTGATTATCATTTGTATCAAATTTAAAAATAATGAAAATTCAAAATTTTGACATCAACTGCTAGTACGACAGTTCCTTAAATAAAAATCCTAAAATAGTTTCTTATCAAAATACAAAAATCATGCAAATTTTAAGTGGATAGAGTTAATTATGTTTATTGGATTAGAGACTTGGATTTAAACTATAATTGTATGGAAATATTTTTTTGGTGACCGAGATCTCTCTCCCAGACAAGCCTAGTATGGTTAACTCTCGAGGAATGAGAAGGTGTGGTTCGGTCACTCCCTCCTGTGCCCAATCAGGCGTCAGTTGTCATTCACAAAGTGCCTTCGGTGTGGTTCGAACTCGGGTCCTTTATCGGGACTTACCGAGCTCTTAACCACCCGGGCTACTATGTCTGAACGTATGAGAATTATTTTTAAATGTATTATAATAGACAACTTTCAAGAAATATCATAGTGTTTATTCCTTAGATATATTACTATATGTTTTTAAAAACTTTATAACCACTGGTATTAGAAACCAAAGTTAGATGAAGTTGTAGAATAGATAGATGATGATCATATACTTGAAGGACATCACATGCCTCTAGATCTTATTCATCTTATGAAAACCCATGTTCCATTTGCCAATCAACCATAAGATTCACACCACCATGGACCTTAACCCCTCTCTTCCATTTTGGCATGCCATCCTTCTCCTTCTTGTGCATTGAATAGTGTCATCACAATTTTATTGTAGGAAAACACATAGCTATATGAATGAGGCGGGAATGAAGGAAGTAAGATATGTTAACGAGTTCACTAGCCAAGTGGGAGGCCGACCCATATGTGAGTGGGAGGTCATGGGTTCCACCCTACATGAAGATGAGATGGGAGAGGTAGAGGCGAGTGGGGGTATTTAGGGGTGTGTTAGTGATCTGTTTGAAACATGAGTTGAAACTACAAGTATGATTGTCTAGTCTAAATAGATCATACTTTAAATGTATTCCCATTTCCAAGAGACATCTGCATCAGAAGATAAGGTCTATTATAGTAAATGGAGTCAAATACATGGGTAATGATAGCATTAGCGTAAGAAATTATAGATCTTGGATTTGATAGATATGGAGGGGGTGAATAGAGCTAAACTAAAACTTATACAATTTTGACCACAAGGAAGGTTATATTATAACTTGCTCAAGAGATAATGTGGTAGAAATATAAGCAAGTGTTAGACAAAATAACACAACCACAAAGGACACATGATATAGAATGGTTCCATCAAAAGACGTCAATCCACTACCTAATTATTCCCAACTAAGATTGTCAACCTATATTTTATTCCTTTTCTTAACCGATACAAAATACACAAAACAACCAGTTTCTTTTGTTGATCAAGACAAGACTCTTTTTGTAGATCAGTGAGAACTTGTACAATGGAGTAGACACAATTAGCATCCCGCCTTGGTTGCAGCCTTCTCACAAGAAGTAGATCTAAGAAGCTTCTCCACAGCCTTCTAACAGGAAGTAGTTGGAAGCAATAAGAACAAGTGAAGAGAAGAAGAGAGGAAGAAGAAATTACAACTCTCACAAGATATACAATTTATATCTCTTTATGAATAGGTGATGACAACTCTCCACAAGGGATAGACATGTCTATATTTGATGGAGTAGGACATTAATATTGAGCTATGACTTAGATCTTGAGATATCAATATATAATTTTAAACTTGAAGAAGGATATTATATAATAGATTTCTCAAGTGTGTATTATAAGTGTTGATAGGCACTCCTATATATAGGAAACACTTATCAATGGATAATATAGCTATTGAGAGTGTTTTGACCAAGATAAGTGCTAAACTAGTTGTTAGAGTCAAAAGACAAGTTTACAACGGCTAGAAAAAAGAATGCAAATTTTGAATGTGAATTGATCTCGATCGAGCTATACTTCGGCCATACTCCATCAAGTCAAAGTATAGTTTGACCAAGAGGTAGCCTGTATTGGTATTTGCAATGGCTATATTTTTATAATGACTCTTTCTCTACAATTACTCTTTCTCGGTTGAAGTATAGTTCAATCAAAATATTCTACATTACTATTTTCTTGGAAAAACATATCAAATGCTTTTTGTAATGACACCTAACAATCCTAAAGACTTGATATAAGTATGAAAAAGGGTTATGATAGGATTAGGCTGATCGCCACTTGTTCTTACATCATTTCTATCAAGTTTCATAGAATGCACTTGTACAAAGCATATACATGGTCCAACTTGACCTCCAAGCATCTAAAAACATATAAAAATGCACGTTCTTTATTGTTAGATCTTGTTTAAGTTCCTTGATCATACAAAACACTAAATGCACATTTTAATGACACAAATGGAAAATATTTGCATGATTGAAATTTGAGTGTAGCATATCCAAAAATCCAACGGACTTAGCTAAGTTGAAACAATAATTTAGATTGGGTATTCATAAAAGAAATTTTGTAATGAACAAGGAATAAAGTCTAAGTTATAAAGCTAAAGAAATATAATTAAGATTATGATAAGTCAAAAATTGAACTAAGTTTCACTAATCAAGATTACTCTCCAACCATGCAAAAGTCATCCCTTCTAGTTTATATCTACATTATACAAGCAGTCATCAATATTATTAACACCTTTCTCTCTCTATAGGTGAGGGTAAGTTTTATGTTAAAGGATTCATTTGTCTCGAGACATAAAGAAAATGACCACATAACGTAAACATATGACTATTACTTTATTGAATCCTCAATCTCATGGATAGTCACTATTCCAAACTTTGTATGTTCCCAAACTTCTTCCTCCAAAGTTGTTTGGATCACACATCACAAGAATGTATCTAATTATACGAGCGTTGCATTAAAATAGGAGTATCAATATAACTTGTAAGAATGTATATCAAATAAAAAATTAATAGTAACATGGTTGGGAGGGGTTGATATTGACAGCCAACCTGAGTTTAAGAAGGTCAGCCTCTCGTGATGTGGATGGACATTATCAAATTATAACTTGTCATGTCCATTTCCTTAAAAAATAAACAATAAAATAACAAAATTGAGAAAAGAGATCGATTAGTGGGGTAGATCCTCTTATATCTACCCACCTTCTAGTTTTGAACATTCTCCTCTCCTGTCTGAGGTTGATCACAATGGTCGATCAATTGCAATGGTTGTCGATTAGTCTTCACTTTGGCTGAAGGGTGAATCTTCACAAAAGTCTGTTTCTTGAGGTAGCAAACTGATAGGATGTTGGTGAGAAAATGGTGTAAATTGAATAGGTCAATTGGTTTAAAGATCAATCAAGGTCACTTTGGGTCTTTGACTTAGAAGAGTAGAGTCTCCATTTACCATATCAAAGTCAAGATGCCTAAAAATTGAAGCCACGAGGTCCGATTTATAGGTGTGATTCGGAGTGGTACTTCTTGATGATTGATCCAAGCGACATTAAGTCATCAACGTTAATCTTTGATTTTTGTACCTGATTTCTCTTTGATCGTTGACATGAGAGTCCATTGGTAAATTGACACTTGTGAAATTTGAGACTTTAATAGACACAATTGAAATGTCTGCTTGGTTGATCCTTATTTGATTAATGGGTTGATTGGGGTGAATATGTCAACCTCATGCGTGATAGTTGTCTATCTATCGAGTGTTCGATTGGTTTCTAGTCGATGGTTCTATTTGATCATGATCCCTCAAATAGAAACATCCATCAATGTATGTTGGTTGATGTCAATCAATTGTAGACCTTGATCAATACTTCTTGATTGTTGATCGATGCCGACTTTCATAACGATCCATCACAAAAAATCTTTTTAGTGGCCTTCGATTATGGAGGCCGATAGACACAAATCGACTTAGCTCTAATGTAGTCTATTTTCCTGATATTTCACAGATCGATAAATATAATAATAGTATTCCTATAATTGATCATGACTCAAAGGAAAACAAATAACAAAACATCCATAAAATTGGATGTTATCATTTAGATTGGGAATTTCTTTATGAAAAATGAAACAAAAATAAAAAATAGATCCATGCATGAATATTGAGATAGAGTGTATGGTGAGACTAAAAGAACTATGTTATTCTAGTTCCCTTAGAAACATTTCTACCCCATTTTTGTGGAGCGGCTAGAGAAATGGATTCTAGTTAAATATAAATAAAGAAGCAAAACAAGAAAAATCAAAACTATTGTAATTAGACTAAGAGGTAAATTTACCCCCATCCCCATAAGAGGTACATAAGTGATTTAAAAATACTTTTATGTTTTGAAAAATATAATAATAAATTTGGGAAAAATCGGGGATGGACATTATGTTGTTTTGTAGTGGGTTTACATAATCTTGGATCCATACCCATCCCAACAGGGTATATCCTTGTGTCATATCAAGGTCAATCATGACTAATACCCATCCCACATTAGATCTTGATTTGTAGATCCAATTTTAAACCCAACCAAGAATATTATGTATAATAAAGTTCACATCTATAAGAAAAAATCTACTAAATGTGCATTTTAGAGCAAGATACATTGAGCCAACATAGAAATAAAAGAAATTACAAAAAATATTTAACTCAAAATAATAATTGCATGCTTATAGTCGTAGTTGAATTTGAATACAAAAACATTTCTACAAATAGTCTCAGAAGCTATGAAAGAAATAAAAACTAGAAACATACACTAGATATAGCAATTTTGTGATAAGTATGAGTTTGTGAATCGTTATATAAAAGCAACATTGAGAATGTATCTATGTGATACTTGATACTTTCACAAACTAATTATATGAGGATGTATAAAAACTAATATTAAAATAATTAAATTACCAAAGTTGTCATTGAGTTTGGGTATATCTCAACCCAACAAGACTCTATAGTAGTTTGGGCCTATATCAGGGTCACCTATCATGGGTTATGTTTATAGTCAATCAATGGTCATCCTTGGTTGACTCCTACCAAAATGAAATCTTAGAGCATGGTTTCAATTTCTTGTTGTTTTTTAGATTCCATTTTATATTGCCTTATAATTCTCTCACACTGGAAAATTCAACTACATCCTAGTGTCTTTTTGATTGAAAATATAAATGCAATTCTCATATGTTGGCTTGCATGGATTTCTTATCCATAATTGACATGATATAAAGAATTCTCTTCCTCCTATATTGATACATCATGATGTTATGATCATTAATAAAGTAGGTAGGTACTCCTTTGTTTTGATTCATGACCGTATTGGTAGATCATGATGTTGAACACTAATTTAGTAGGTATTGTACTCCTTTATTTTGTGTCATGACTTATCTACATACATGGGGGACTATAAAACTTGCACAACATTGGTAAGGGTTCTTATTCGGATGAACTATCATCTTTATTTCTATGGGGAACTTATTAAGCTCGTGAGTCAAGAAAAACAAAACAAGAATAGAGGAGCACACCTAGGTGAAGCTAAAGTATGTTCTAGTTATAGAGAGGGTAAGAATCCATCAAGAAAATATTGTAGTTAGACAACAACACAAGATCGAAAGAGCTTTCTTGATACCAAAATATATCCATGCTAAGGTTTAAAGAAGAAGAATCTTTCAAATTTCACCTTATGTAGAATCATGGACTTTTTCTTCAAAATATGGTTCAATTTTTGGAGGGACTATTTTCATTAGATCGGATCACATGATATTCACACCAATTATATGTATGCTAAAGTATTACAAGTTTCACATATGAAATATTTATCCTCATTTTCTTGCTATTGCAAATAATCACCTCCCTTTGTTTTATCAACAACACACTCTTTACCCTTTTCATCAACTAATATAGCCCCTAATTAGACTTCCCTTCCTTCCCTCTATGGGTAGAGAAACTCAACATTGTTACAAGCAAACAAAGTCTACAACATGAACACAATGGCCTCATGTCATGTAATTGAGGGAGGCAAAGAGGACGAAAAGTAAGAGATATGGAATCCTCTTTGGATGCTTGTGACTACTTACATTGATCCTTGTGAAAACCACATTTTCATTTTGCACTTTGGGAGACACTGCCCTTCCCATGCTAGGTTTTCACCTTCACATAGTAAGTTGCATATCAAGGGATGGAAATCCCTTATTGATTCACTCCTTTCTGGTCTAGCTTCCTCAACCCTATCCTCTAAGAACCAGGAGGAGACACAATTGTTGCTTCTCTAAAGGAGAGAAGGCTAATGAAGAAGAGAAGGGACACAGTCGAAGGAGGAAGAAAAGTGTTTTATTAATGATACGAAAGGGACAACAAAGATTTGTATTTAGAAGTGGAAGAAAGAAGACAAGATATAAGTACATCTAAGGTGCTTAAGGTAGTTTGAGTTTGTTTAGATAATAATTAACAATGTGACGTAGAATTTGAGTTTGAGCTTGTTATTTCTCTTATTCAATTGACGATAGTATTCATGGAGTCACTGTAGCTTGAATGTGAAACCTCTTGGCAACAAACTAAATATCTAACCAACAAGATGGCCTATCTTGAACTTGAGTTTAAGTTCGTTATTAAACCTTTTTTTTGGGAAAGTTAGAAGGTCTTTTTATTCATCCCACCCTTCTCTTGCAGGGAAAAAGGGTAAATTACAACGGTGTCCTACTGAAAAAGAAAAAGTGGTGGATATTCCACCATTACATAGGGGAAAGAGGAGAGGGTGACCCACAGGGTCGAGAGGGATTTTCGTATACAGATGGGCATCCTTATAGGTTTTGAGGTGGTGTTTAGCAAGAGCATCAACTAGATTTATATGCTCTCATGGAGTATTCAAGATCCTCACAGTGTCATAGCACTCCAGAGTCTCCTTAATCATCCTATTACAAGATTGCAAGCTGGGGAACTTCTCATCAATATCTTCAACAACATCCACAACAGTGGAACAGTCAGACAGAATAATGAAGGGTTGGCTATAGTCGTTATTTGAGTTTTATAATGCAAGAACGATAGCTCTTATATCTGCCTCCACAGTTGATTTCACCCAGATAGTGCATGCTCTGCCCAAGAGCCATTCGCCACTACCATAGAGGTGGATAGATGCAATGGCACTAGTGTTCTCTTTAATAGCAACATCTACCATGACTATCCTCCCTTTTATAGGTACAATGATATCAGATAGCGGATCTAGCTTGAAGGAATTCTTGATACTTACCTTTTTCTTCCACCCTTCCTCTATAAGGAGTCATATGTGATTGATGTTCATGAGTTGTCACTCAAGGGTGGTAGGGGTCTTCTCAAACACCCAAGTATTGCGTGCTTTCCAGATCGTCCAAAAAGTGATGTCAAAGGTAGCTTGGTGTGTCTACGAGATTTTCAGATTATTCAAGAGCCAGGTGTGAACACCTATACCCATATTGGCACTAAGACCTATGGAGTGAGAAACTTTTTTCCAGACCTCCATTGCATAAGGACAATAACATAATGCATGCATGGTAGTTTCTTCCTCCATATCACAATGAGGACATACCTCATCATACGTGAAGGTTCTCTACTTTCTGCGTGAGTTAGTCATTATTGCATCGTGGGCAGCTAACCACACAAAGACCTTTATCTTGCTCGGAATCTTAAGGCTCCATATCTGATTCCATAGTACATCTGCAAGTGCATCATCTCCCTCATGAATAAGACCATAGGCAGAGCTTGTGTTATAAACACCTCTCACATCATGTTTCCAACTCCAGTGATCCACTCCTTTAGTTGCATTGGGCGCAAGTAAGCATGTGATTTTATCCACACAATCTTGTCGAAGGTAAGTGCATAGAAAGTTCTTGTTTCATTTGCCTACCAGGTTTACTAAGTTGGAGACTCGAAGATCGATAATATCCTCTTCAACTGACCGTATCATGATTCCTTCCAAACTTTCAACACCTGGTACCCAGGGGTCGGACCATACCAGGGTGTCCTCGCCACTGTTAATCGTCTTATTACAGTGGGATTTGAAAAAGGATATACCTAACTGTAATTGTTTCCAGAAAGGGGTAGCATTATTGACTTTTAGCACATTATATCCCTTGTACTTATTTTGTAGTCCGTTCTTCCAAAGAACATTTGTGTTGTTCAGATATTTCCACGAGTTCTTCCATAGTAGTGCCTTGTTCCAATCATCCATTGAACGTATGCCCATACCCCCCTCCTCCATGCTGGCGCATACCTTATTCCAGGACACTAACGAGGCCAACCTTGCTTTGTGTCCTCCTCCTCCCCAAATGAAGTTGTGAACTATCTTGTCCAACTTTGCACAGACGCTGCTAGGAATCCTTGTAGTTTGCATCACATAAGTAGGTAGAGCCGTGATGAATGACTTTTCTAGGCATATACGACCAACTAGAGATAGAGTTTTATCTTACCAACCATTGATTTTGGACTCCATACTCGTAGCAATGAAGGAATAGGTTTCTTTGGTCACCTTTTTGTGTAGGATAGGAACACCTAGGTACCTCCCCAGGTCATCGGTCTCTGGAATTCTACTAGATGAGCAGATGGCATCTCTGGTGTGGCGATCAACAGATTTTGAGAAGAAAATTCTTGATTTATCAACTAAAATCTACTATCCAGAAGCAACTTCAAAAAGCATAAAACACTGGTTGATGATATCGATTTGAGACAATGATGCCTTAGCAAAAATAAAAATATCATCTTAGCAAAAATAACAATATCATCTGCGAAGGATATGTCAGATTTCCACAGCCCTTGTTGGGCCACTTTGATAGGTCTCCATTTTTTCTCTTCTACGCACCGGTTGATGAGTTGGGTCAGGCGCTCCATGCATAACACAAATAAGTAGGGGGACAAGGGATCCCCTTGTTTCAATCCTCAAGATGTCTTGAAAGGGGATAGGGCCTCTCCATTGAAGATAATATTTGTGTTACCTACATTCAACGAGTTCATGATGTAACACTTGATATTAGGAGGCCAAGACATCTTGTTCAAGGTGTCTTCAGTGAACTCCCAGGACATACGATCATAAGATTTGGAGAGATCAACTTTAATGGCCATTTGTGGGGCACATGATTTTCTTGTCATTTATGTATAATTTCCTGGACTATGATGATATTGTTAGACATGCATCTTCCCGACACAAAGCTCGTATGTACATGTGATACTTATTGTGGAATATATCGCTTTACTCTCTCCACCACCACTTTGGATGCTAATATCATACATGTGTTGTTGAGAGTAATCAATCTCATCTGGTTGCAGCTCGTAGGGTGCTTTGTTTTAGGAATCAGAAAAATATTAGAGTCTCCCATCAACCCAACAAAAGGGTCGCCGTTGATCATGTTTCTGATAGATTTGAGAATAGACTGGCGAATAAATTTCTAGTTGTTCTTGATGAAGTACATGTCAGTGCCATCTGGACCCGCGACTTTAAATGGATCAAAGTTTTTGATGATCCTCCAGACTTTGTATTCAGTGGGGGAGGCGGCTAATATCATACATGTGTTGTTGAGAGTAATCAATCTCATCTGGTTGCAGCTCGTAGGGTGCTTTGTTTTAGGAATCAGAAAAATATTAGAGTCTCCCATCAACCCAACAAAAGGGTCGCCGTTGATCATGCTTCTGATAGATTTGAGAATAGACTGGCGAATAAATTTCTAGTTGTTCTTGATGAAGTACATGTCAGTGCCATCTGGACCCGCGACTTTAAATGGATCAAAGTTTTTGATGATCCTCCAGACTTTGTATTCAGTGGGGGAGGCGGCTAATTCACGATGTTGTTGTACTTTGAGGAGTTTGAACTGAGCTGGTATCTTTTGCATTGCTGTCGGGTTTGGTATTGAGCATGCTGTGAAGAGTTGCTGAAAGTGATTAGAAACAAGGGCTTTAAGCGTCGTGTGATCGGATACCCATGTGCCTCCCTCATCTTATAGAGTAGAGATCTTGTTCAACCTTTTTATGTTGCTGACAAAGGCATGATAAAACTTTGTATTTTTGTCACCTTCACGGAGCCAGTTAATATGGCTGCGTTGTTTCCAATCACAGTCCTCCTTAATCAGAAGTGCTTCCAGTTCAAGCTCTAGCTGGTGACACCGTCGATCTTAGTCTACATTATAGCAGTCCTCTATATCTCTCTGGAGGATACCGATAAGATTAAACAAGGAGTTCTTCTTATTATGCTCTTTCATGTACTAGGTGTCCCATTTTGAGGGTGGGGTTTTTTATCCGTTCCAAGGCGGCCAAAAAATCAGATGATGTGTCCCATATGGTCTCCAAGATTTCGGGAAATTCAGTGTGTGCCTGCCAGGAAGCCTTCGTTTTGAATCTACTGGGAGTTCTTCTTCTTATTGTGCTCTTTCCTGCACTGGGCGTCCCATTTGAGGGTGGGTTTTTTTATCTATTCCAAGGTGGTCGAAAAATCAGATGATGCGTTCCATATGGTCTCCAAGATTTTGGGAAATTCGGTGTGTGCCTGCCAGGAAGCCTTCATTTTGAATCTACTCGTTTGGGCCACTATCCAATTATTGATGACCGCTATAGGATTATGATCCGATCCAACTCTTGGAAGTGTAACACAATTGAAGTGCGGGAAAAGAGACAACCACTCCGAGTTCGCAACGGCTCTATCCAAGCGTTTGTGTAGGAGACTTTTTCTATACGTGAATCTGAACCCAGAGCAACCTATGTCAGTGAGACCAGCCTGTATCAAAACATTATTGAACCCAGTGGCCTCCGAAAGGCTGAATCTATTACTGCCTATCTTCTCAGACGGATTCAACATACAATTAAAGTCCCCCATCGTAATCCAAGGTTTATCAATGGAGTGACTGAGTTGTATGAGGTGATCCCAAAGGATCGGCCTACTCCCCGGATTGGGTGAGGCATAGATGAAAGTATAGAAGACCTCCCCATTGATGCAACAATGAATGCAGTACTTATGGCTCTGAATGATCTGGACATTATAATCATTCTCGTTCCATAGGACCCAGATACCACCCGAGAAACCACACGCCTCCACTCGACGAGAACTTGAGAAACCCAAGTCTCGTATAACAGCATGCGCCTGTTCCCCTGAAATGCAAGGTTCAGAAATAGACACAACTTTGATTTTATACTTGACAACAAAATGCTTTAAAGAGAGCCGGGCATTCTTCTTGCTAGCTCCTCTAATGTTCTAGGCTAATGAATTAATCATCGCAAACTAATAATTTTAAAGGGAAGTTTGTTATTAAACCTTCTTAAAATACATTTCGTATTTTGCTAACAGAAACATAAAATTCTTTTCCATCAAGAAGACCGAAAAGATTTTAATGTAAATTTAAAACTAGGTATACATAATAGCATACAAAATTAGCAAGGTGAAAAGCTGAAAAAATAGGAAAAGACAAAGGCAGGAGTAGTCCCACGGAGATCAAATTAGCTGGCAGGCTCTCTAAAACCGCTGGCGGATAGGCGGCCGTGGGGGACATGAGGTAGGAAACGGACGGGATTCTCCTCTTCAAGCTTCTCTTTTCGTCCCACGCCCCTCTCGCCGTCCCTACGACTACTCAGAAAAACCAGCCCCACCCCACATTGCGGGAAAAATACCAAAATAGGATTTGCCACCACTGCTCCCTTTTTAATTCCGCTCCTTGTTCCTCCCCGCAGATTTCCTACTCCTTCCTCTCCTTCGGACTCCCTTCACCCTCTGTCGCCTCACCTCCCTCCCGCTCTCGGAGGGGAGGAAGGAGAAGCAGGAAACTCGCCCTCGCTACTCGCCCATTGTGAACCGCTCAAGCACCTTTGACACTTCGCACCCCCACAAGGTGACCGTCTCTTTTGTGTGCCGTTTCCTTTTTGGGCGGCGGAATTTGATCTCCAAACCGTGCTAGATCTGTGAAGTTTGGATGTTTCTGGGGAGGTTGAGGCGGTTTCTTGCGCTTTTTGAGTTGCCGCCGCTGCGGCATTGCCGCAATATCTCCGCTTTGCCGTAGTTTCTGCAGGGTTTGGGAGGCGTTAAGTTGAAGTCTTACGGGCTTGGTATATTTTTCCAGTTATTCCTTTTGTTTGTTCACGGTCCTTTCATCCCTTTTTCCTGTCGGTTTGTTGTTAAAAGTTGGCAATGCGCTCTGTCCGTGTTGGGCTTTCCTCGTGTGTCGTTATTCTTGTCCCGGGGTTGTGGTTTTCGTGTGTGGTTGTTGTGAAATTTCATTAATTTACTGGAATTATCAATGTCGATGAAGTTTGGAAAAGAGAAAAAAGAGAACAGCGAGTTACTTTGCGCCTGTGGCTGGCTTTCATCTTACGATTTTTCTTCCATTGCAAGTCTCTTAGATGTCCGTTTCACAATAGATCTGAGATGAATCTTTATTTCATCCAACTCAGCATTAACTCACTACTGCTTTTGTTAAAAGGGCGAATGCAGTAGAAGTTTCCTTCCGGTTTGCAAGCTATAAAAATGTCCATTCTGTGTGGTTTCCATTCAGTCCCGTTCTAATCTCCTGACATACTTTCAGTGGGCGTTCAGAAGCAAAGATGGTTGCCCAGGGGTTCAATGTCGACATGAGCAAGCCTCTTGTGTTCCAGGTTTGTATCATCCTTTTGTTTTTGCATTTCCTGGATGCCACTTTTGTTCTTAGCTCTTCTGATTGACTAAAGGCTATTAATTCTGATATGATATCATCCAAACTTTGTCTTATTCGCAGTTCTGAATACTTCTGGTATTATACCAGACCAGCTTCTAACCTCTAAATTTGGGTCACAGGTCGGACATCTTGGTGAAGAGTACCAGGAATGGGTTCACACGCCTGTTATTACCAAGGAAGGCCCACGTTTCTTCGCAAATGAAGTTCTTGAGGTTTGTAAGTCTATACATCCATCATTCTACTAAGTAAATTTCTGCTTGCTTGTGTTGTTCACCCCCCCTGAGTGGTTTGTGGCTTGATTGATTTTCAGTCCCTTACAAGAACGAAGTGGTGGGTGATCCCAACTGTATGGTTGCCAGTTGTTTGCTGGTTTGCAAGCATATCTTACTTCAAAGGTCACTGTGCTTTTGACGTGGCGCTGATGCTGGTCTCTGGGGTGTTTTTGTGGACATTGATCGAGTATACATTGCATCGCTTCCTCTTCCACATTAACACAAGGACTTACTGGTAATTATCAATAGCATTTCCAATGATGATGTCCTTTCCGGATCTATAATGAGAAACTTTCCATATTTATATGAAATTTACTAGCTGATCTGTTGCCCAATTGTGATTCTGCTTTGAATTGATATCTAATATATATGGAATATTTGCTACAGGACGAACACTTTGCATTATCTGCTACATGGATGCCACCACAAGCACCCAATGGATGGACTGCGACTGGTCTTCCCACCTGCTGCAACTGCAATTCTTTGCTTTCCAGTATGTTTTCTTCGTATATTGACACATTCTTTGATATGGTCACTGAAATGATGTCTTTATATTTTGGTTGAAACTAAGTTTCAAGAATTTTCAAATCCAAAATGGATAGGGTGTTGTGTGATAGAACATCAATGTTCCTTTTACTGGGTTGTTGAACAACAATCGTGTGAAACCTATTTGTAGCAAAACCAGATTTTGGGCTGCCTTTCTTTGCCTCATGCCTAGTATTTGAGATCCCTCGCGAATTCCAGGCCATGTCCTAATAATGCTTTTAGCTGTGTTCTTAATCATGATGTTTGGGCATTGTAGAATAACCTTGTTAGCTATTGCTATGAGCACATCCCTGTAATGGAGCTTTCACTTCTGCTGATAATGTGGTATGTAAAAAGATGCTATCTGTATGCCTCGCTCAATCTTCTTGGAGGTTTTAAGTTAAAATTCCACATCCTTTTATTTTTAACCAACCAGTGGCTTCTGATATATCTTTATTGCCCAATCTACTCACAATGTCGGGCCAAACCACTGAACTTCATACACATGATTGAAGCTGACACAGAACTCGTTATCATTAACCAATATTCCTGTTACATTTCCATCCTATTTGTGTGCATTTTCCAAGAAACTTTCATTTTTCGGAAAAGCTAAAATTGTCTCGCAAATTAAAAACTAATGAAACCTTCGAAAAGTAGGTATTGTAGAATAAGCTTGTTAGCTAATACTACGAGCATATCCCTGTAATGGAGCTTCCACTCCTGCCAATAATGTGACATGTACAAGATGTTATCTGGATGCCTCCCTCGATCTTCTTAGTGGCGATCCTTGGAGGTTTTAAGCTGATATTACATATCCTTCCATTTTAGCTATTCAAATATCTTTGTTGCCGCAGGCTAAACCACTGAACTCCATACACTGGATCGAAATCAACAGAAAACTTGTTTAAGTTTCCTCTTGCATTCCCTTCCTATTTGCTTGCGTTTATTAAGAAGCTGTGAACATAGTCTTCTAAATTTAACAGTAATGAGAACCTCTGAAAATTGTTACCCTTGAAAATTAGGCAATGTAATTGCTTCTGACTGAATTAATAGGTCGTGTACATACATGGTGATAGTACAACATCAACTATGCGACGTCTCTGCATGTTTTATTGGAGCTGACTGCTGACCCTTTTTCCAGACATCCTTGCTGATTCTATTACGCATGCCTCTGTTGTTGTCTTCACTTGTCTGGGTCATGCTGAGGTCTCTGCTTGAACTCCTATGCCCTAATTATTTTGAGCTATCTATTATGTCATAAATAGTCAGTAGTCAGGGATTGAAACAAAACCTTAAGTCAGCTTGTTATTCAACACATCAATTTTCCCATCTTCACAATGACCACTAGAATAAACTCTCTCCATAAGACCTTTCTTTCCTAGAATGGCATAGATGATCGATCAGTGTTCATATAGAAAATGCTCATAGATCTGCTAGCTTTAGCAAACCTAACTTATCTTGTTATCAACCACATCAACCTTCCCATCTTCGCAATGAACAGAAGAATAAACTATTTCCCTATAAGACCTTTCTTTCCTAGAATGGCATAGATGATTGATCAGTGTTTATATAGAAAATGCTCATAAATCTACTAGCTTGAGCAACTGCAGATGTTGCTCTTGAAAGATAGGTTTAGTTTGATGATCAAACTTGCAACTTCTCCTGAAGATATCCCGCGTTTTAGCTATCTGAAAGTGAATTAGAAGGAAACTGTGATAATGTGAGACAGTGAGAGGTTCAAGTAAGACATCCGCCCGAACAGGCACATCTCAATGTATAGAAGCACATGATATGGCTTGTTGAGACAGTGATACGTGAAGAGCTTAATACCTTTTATGCTGCATTTAGTAGTAATAAGTAATCACAATATAGTTAGACAAGATAACCTGATCATTGTTTGATCTGCTCTATATAACAAACTCCAAACTAGAAAAAATCGGAGTGCATTAGTGGTCACGAAAATTTTCTGTCTCACCTGAATATGTGAAAAAGTGATTCTAAATAGTGAGTCAATGCCATTCTGCCACTATAAGGAGAGTCACCATGAAGGGGTGCCAGTGAGGTTTGGCGGTCTTCCATCGTTTTGAGCTCCTTATTAAAACAATCATCCTGACTTGGTTTCTGTTTGATTCTTTGAGTTACCGTTTCCAGTTAACAATTTGTTTCATTGTTGGTCTTGTAGTTTTACAGTATGGTTCGGTTGCTGTCAACTCCGAGCTCAACCCCGGCCTTATTTGCTGGTGGCTTGCTTGGGTACGTGATGTACGACTGCACTCACTATTATCTACACCATGGACAACCATCTGGAGAGCCAGGCCGTCATCTGAAGGTGAGGATTATCCTCATAATAAAAACGCAGTTGGAAACTTTTGTGTGCAATTGGAAAATGCCCCTTTCATTGATTTGCTGAGTCCATTTTTGTTTTTCCAGAAATATCATTTGAACCATCACTTCAAGATCCAAAACAAGGGCTTTGGGATCACTTCTTCTCTATGGGATCAGATATTTGGAACACTGCCGCCACCACTCGGGAAGAAGAATAGCTAGTGTTGGCATGCTCCTCTTTGACAACATGTCTGCCAAGGCTTTTGCTCCTCCAGTTGTGTTTTGATGGTGTGAGCTATTGGGCATGGCAAAGCTATGAACGACGCTAGCTAAGATTCTTTTTCTAGTGGAAACCATTTGTTTTGCGCTTGTGTATTGCTCTATGGTTTGAATGGTTCCTTTTCTGGGGTTAGGTAGTGTGGTTTTTCTTTGTATCTTTTCCTTGTAACCGGAATCATGTAAAGGGCTCCTCTGCTATTCCTATTATAATCTTCCTCCTAATATCGTGAATATTCTCTGTTGCTAGGGTATTGTTGCTTGACTATCGTTCTATTTGAGAATGAAAAAGTTCAGGAGACCCCTCATGCCATTTCATTGGACTAACCTTAACCGGAACATGGTGTAACCAACTGGTTTTGTCCACAGTGATTCTCCGAATCATGGGAAGATCTAACTATTTCTATTCCTCTTGATACCGTCAGCTTAAGTTGGAACGTTCTGATGTCTACCTTCCACATAGGTGTAGATGATGGCTTGACGAGGACATTTGAGGTTGTCTGCTTTACTAGGTTGCAGATTATTTAATGATATGCAAGACTAGTGGCCTTGTACTTGTACCCATATAGCTGAATCACAAGTAGAAGATTCTAAATTTCGCCATAGAAGGCTGGAATCCACGGCCTTTTGCGAACCAACCAAAAAAATCATTTATTGCATGACGCATTCAACGTAGCTGCGATAAAGTATATGGGAACGACAGCGTCCATGTGAGGGTTTGTGTCTATTAGGAGCCGTCATCCGCTGTAGTCGGACTGGCATTTGACCCACTTCCTGTCCCACTTCATGAAAATTGCCACGTAACCGAATTGCACCCAAATGCATTTGGGATCACACGGTAGGTTAGGCGACTGACCAATGTCCCATTTGCTCCATGAAGGTATGACATCCTGTTTCATGTCTATGAGGAAACAATAAAAGTTACTAAAAACAAATTGGGTGCTATGCTCTTGGATGGATTTTGTGTCAGTTGTTTAGGAAACAGTATTGCTTTAAAAGGGATTTGAAAGAATGGAACAGATGGAGGTAGGCAATATGTTGGAGTGAGCAAGAACTCGTGCAGAAAAGTTAGAGCTGCGTGCTAGTTTTAACACTTTTTTAGATGAACGGGAAGCGGGTGAGCTTGTGAGAGCTGAGCGTGTGCTGGAGAATGCACTGTGCTGGAAAGAGTGCTGTTGGAAAGAGACTTTAGATGAAGTAGCTTAAAAAGGGAAATAAAGAATAGTATGTCATTCCATGCTTTTGTCAAAATCTGGAGGAAATGCTTAGGGTTAAGATAAATAAGGTTCATAAGGAATACGGATCCTAGGTTAATGCGAAGAATTAAGAGCTAAAAGAAGCTATCAATTTTACACGAAATTGTTTTGAGTTAGAGGAAGTGTCACGGAACCGTTTGTTACCCAAATCCTAACTCCAAATGACTATAAAGTCAATGGCAATAGGACCTATGCGTCCGTCCCTAGCATGGTATTATCAAAGCGCAAATGCGGAACCGTAAAGCTTAACATACATGAATAGATAACAAGATAAAAATACCAATCATAATCTCAACATTCTATAAATATTATTAAGCAACATTGTTTATTTTTAGCTTTCAATTACATGTTCCAGAGTACAATTTTACCAGTCTACTCATGGATACTAGGGATCTACAACAAGAACACCTAACATATCTCACTGAGCCTATCAACTACTAGCCATCTCTGAACCTATAAACTACGTGAAACAAGGCAGGTCAAGCACACAAGGCGCCAAGTACACGGCTAAAAGATACATATACATAAGCTTTGCATAATTTGAAAAGATTTGCACAAGTAAACGAACAACAAATAACATGTTAAGTGCTTAGCAAAATGAGAGCTCATGTTTTATGTCATTTTACTCCAATTATACCATCATATCATGTATTCATAAGGCCTTTGATCAACTTTCCATTGGAAGGATCCGTAAGGGTGCTTAAGATTAGCTAACCCTTCTACATGTGAGGAACCTCGAGGCCATTGCCTAGAGCTAACCCGGTTTCAACATTGTATAATGGAGTTTCTATATTATGTTTGCAAGTTATAAAATCACGATACGAGACAAACATCGAGTACATACTAGAATACTACATGACAATATTTGAGCAAGTAAACAAGCATACATATGTATCACATTTCAAACAAGAAAGCCATAGTCATATAATTATTTAAAGCCCGTGCCTGATTTTAGAGATTCTTAACTTAACCTTGACCATCTAGATCTCAAGCAACACCTGGTAAAGCACAAGATTATATATATGCATTAGATTCTCATCATTAACTCTAACTAGATCCATTTTAGGTTTTGGGCAAGTTGGGTTACAAGTTTCTTGATCATATGTTTGATGATCTTTTATTGATTTAGAGTTCATCATGGAGGTGTGGTTCAAGTTTCATGTCTTATCAAGGTTCCATGCATATCATACCATAATTTCATGGTTCAAGTCACTTACTAGCATATTAGGGTCCAAGGACTCATAACGGGGAAACAAGGCAATGATTCATCAAGTCATGAAATTTAGACAACATATGAGACTAGATAAGCAAGATAGGACATATGAGAAACATATTAAAAGTTGGGTGGATGCCCCCTAGGTTCTAGGCATCATTGTCCAAACTTGTTATGTACACCTTAACATTGGTGCAAACCTCAACACAGTTTATATGCCAAAAAGGTTCAACATGTGACTTAGGTGAGTCAATCCATATCTGAAGGAGTCACAAAGGTTAGGTGCATCCCTGATTTGAGAGGGAAGAGCATAAGAAAAGGATTCATAACAATTATAGAGCATAAGAACACCATTCAAGCCATATAGGTCACATTAAGCATTTAAGGATGAAAAAGTGGCACATACATCATCTTATCAATACATAGTGTGAATATTGGGCATTAGGATCTGTAGGCATCATGGAATTACTGATTTCAAGAATAGAATGCATCTGGTGCACGATATAGGTCAACCACATCATTTGCTTCAAGGCATAATCAACATTCACATTTTTGGGGGTACATACGTGCATTTAGGGCCATATAGTCACAATGAGCTTAGGGTTGATGATAGCAACATATAAAAGCATAAGGCTACTGACTTTCAAGGTTAGGGGAGTCGAGATGTCATTTAGAAATAGGACTAGCAACATAGATCAAAGTCCATCATCAAAGTCCCAAACAAGTCACATATGTGCAATTAGAGGCGTTAATGTGCAATAGGGGTGACTAGGAGCCTTATTTAGTTCAAAGGTACACAAAAGTTACTAATCAGTAGAGAGGGAGAGTAAAACCCCACTAATAATTCAAGTTGTAACACAATGATGCATTAAACATGGTCAAAGAAGGTCAAAATTTGTATTTTAGCAAAATAGAGAAAAGGAAAAGGTTTTTAGTAGGGCTGGAAAAACTCGACCCGACCCGACCCGACCCGACCCGACCCGACTAAAGTGGATTTAGGTCTTGATTTTTTTGACCCGACCCAAAATGAACCGAATCCGAAAAACCCAAAATTATTTACGGGTCGGGTTCGGGTTTGCAATTGTCGACCCGTAAAACTCGATCAACCCAAAATTATGTCTTCATATATGTATATATATTTTTCATATTTGGCCATATAAAAGTTAAACACATTCAAACATAAAAAATATGATATTTATACAAATCTTTACTTGTAAAACACTAATTAACCAACAAATTCTACAACAATTTTGGGTCTAATGGGTTTTTATTTTCGACTTTTTTGGGTTTGTATTTTTGGGTTTTCTGGGTTTGTATATACCATGATATTTTCAGGTCCACCGGGTCCATCGGGTCAGGCCCGCAAATAGTAATTTCAGATTCGGGTCGAGCAAGTATGACCCGAAATTATTTTTGGGTCCGGTTCGGGTCGAGCAAGTATGACCCGAAATTATTTTTGGGCCCGGTTCGGGTCAAGTATATTTGATCTGACCCGAAATAGGACCCGCTCAACCCGGACCCGATTGCCACCCCTAGTTTTTAGGGTCTAAAACCATTCCCAAGTTTATGTCTTTTGGAGAGGATCAATTTGATATATAAGTTCATATGTTTTGGCCTTAGGATCAGAGAGTTATGATTTTTCTAAAACTCTCGTTGAAACTATAGAGATAGGGGGTTGAGAGCATTACAAACATTTATTGATGCATGTGGGCCGTCGATCGCCCATCCAAGGTTGTGGACGCTCGCATTCCAGGAGATGCAGCCGGCCCACGTGGTGTCGTTCGGTTGGCTCTACTCCTAGCTGACCCGATCAACCGCCTCTAGTGATACCACAATGGTCTGCAATCTCGGTCGTTCATGCTAGGACGTCGCGATCCAACGAACACCGCTGTGTCTTTCTCGTGCGATCGTGCATCGCCGCCGCTTCCCACGAGCTCACCAGCGCGCGGTTCTAGTAGTGGCCAGGGCCATGCCTTGCCACCGAAGACGGCCAGACTTCTCCGCTAAGTCCTATCGGAAGCACCAACGATCTTTCCGGTTGTGGATGCAGTCAAGGGAGCCGACGATAAGGGGGCAGAGGTACAAGAGGTGGTGGTGACGCCATGGAGGTCGGGGCAAGAAGAAGAAGAAGAAGAGAATGGAACCCTAGGGCGCGAGAGAAGGGGAAAAATGGGGGAAAAGAAGGGTGGAGAAAAGAGCTTGGTGGGCATTTTATTTAGGCTAAAAGATGAAGGAAAGGGTGTCTATTGGATGGGGCAGAAGCAAGGTAGGTGGCGGCAGCACCATTGCCCCTGACCTATTGTACGGAGGTAGGGGAAGATGTCTAGACCGTTGGATTGCCCAGGTGCGATCCATGGGCACGCATCTGACGATCTAGATTGGCCCCAAGAAAACAATAAGCAAGGATGGGGCGCCTCTTCACTTGGGCCGCGCGCAGCACAGTGGGCCCAATAAGGCCGAAACCACATAAATTAATGAATTAACACCTAATTTGACCCAGTATTTGAAGGACCATAACTTGGGCTAGGATAGCCTGATTGAGGTGATTTTTGTACCGTTGGATTCGTAATTAAGAGCACTATAACATGATATATATTAGGAGTCCAAAAGATCATATTAATGAGGTTCAGTTTCACTTGCAAGATAGGGAGGTATTAAGCATGATACATGGCTCATAATTGCTCATTCATGTCATATATAGAAACATAGGTGCCATGTGACTACGATTAAGCATCAACATTACTCGAATTATGAAATTGAACTCAAACCGAGTGATGTGAGTTAATAATAGAAGAGAAAGAGTATAATCAAAGAGAAAGAGAGAAATCAAGATTGTCGCAGGAAGTGAGTGAAAGGAGCTCTTTCTTGAGCATGGTGGACATTTTGGTGGGTATTGGGGATAACAAGGATATAATTAAGGAGGTTTCATAGGAGTGTCCAAAAGTTGTCACAAAGATGGATGGTGAGAGTGTGTTGCGTCATATAAACACAACATTGTATTAAATTGCTTTGGAGGTGGATGATTTGGTAAAGTTGTCATACACTAATTGAGGGGGAAGAATGCAATGTTTTGGAGAAAGTGCCTTTTCCTAAAGTGGAGGAGGTGGTTAACCCGTCTGATCCTAGGTGGGTTTGGGCAAATATTTTTCTTAGGATCATTTGTTAGGTTATTCTTGGGAAATTATCAAGGATTGTTCCATGATTGGTTGACACTAGAACAAACAACTTAATGTAGAAACAGTGCATTATAAGTAATAATATTAGGATGTCCCAAGATCTTAAGCTTGAATTGGATAAGAGAATAGAATGTGATGAGAATGTGGTATGCAAGGTGAACATGGCTAAAACTTCAGATTTGATTGGATGAGATACCTTGGATGAGGTTAGTTGTGCTATAGGGTCGTGGAGGTGACAATGTGGAAGGTTGGTGGAGGTGGAGTCTCTTTTTGGGATGCTAGAAATGGGAGAAGTGGATGCTTGATTTTGTGTATGTGGCAACTAGTGGAAAACACATGGAGCATGGAGGACGTTGTGAATGAAGGAGGTAGGTGGCATTGGGATCTTCTCAACCCTTGGCTCCTCAAATACCAATTAGGATTTTGATTAGGGTTTCAAGATTAGTTTCAGAGCAAATTGTGACAAACCACAGTGAAGCTGTAATTGATATGGGAGAGTCTCTTGAGAATTATCCATTCAGTTAGGGAGGAGGCAAGACAATGCAAATGTTGCAAATGGATGGGACCAAGCTAGATGCTAGATGGGTTTCGGAGAGCGGTATCATTAAAGGTGAGCATATTGGTTTGGAAAATACACGGTAAGGTGTGCATTTTGATTTGGAAGATATATAGGAAGGTGATCATGTCTGAATGCATGGTCAGTAGTTGTAGGGTTGAGACATGGGATCTTTGTATCACTACAAACCTGGCCACATCATAATCCTTGTATTCATATAAGTACATAGTAAGGCGATCATGGCTGAATGCAAGGTTATCAAAGTACTTTTAAGTACCATGTAATGCCTTCATCCACTCATACACAACACATGCTCTCAAACAAGTGAGTTAGATGACCACATGTAATCATTGTTTACCTTTCCAAGGGGTGTTCCTTACATATATTTACACTTACAATATCATCACTTATCTTGTTTAGTCTTTGTCAGAGACTATTCCATAGTGCTAACCAACCAATCATGTCTCTGCATGATTAAACCAAGTGTGGACTCGAGTATGGTAACAAATTGTACTCATCCATCCCTCACTTCAAAAGGACTTATATTTGGATCCCAATCATGCAAACTACACAACCAATACATCCAGACTCTATCATCAACCACTTCCTACCAACAGAACTCAATATCAAAAGGACATCATGAAACAATATACACATCACTCTAACATCGAGTCAGAGTTAATGAGATAAGTGTAAGACCTGGTTATGAGGTTATATTATAGTCTTACTTTGTTATCTATAATGTTTACCTACCACTTTCATTGTTAAAAGCAAGATGTTATAAGGATAATATGCACAATGAATAACTACTCCAGACTAATTTACAACTGTTCACTTAATGAATAATAAAATAATATGCATATTTTTGGTAGAGTTCATCCAGGACATGACTATTAGTCAGTCAACCTTTGCATTGATTGGACTTACCTTTAGAGGCATGCATCCTGTTGGACCACTCAAGATATTGTTTTATCAGACCCACATGTTGCACTTGTTGGTATGTATGCCCAGAGATCCAATCATATGATGATTGGGATAACATATTATGAATAACGATTAGATTAATAATAAAGGCAAACTTCAAATTTAGTATGAGATAATGAGGAAATATAATGAATATCTAATGAATGATATTAGTCAATGATGTATGTCTTCAGGTGCGTGACTTGAACAATGAGATCATATGTGTGACACCACGCCATCACACAGACAACGATATGACACGTGAAAACGTGCGGAATCATATATTACCGAAAACACGGGTTAATTAAAACCATTTGCGGAAAGCATACATAAGAGAACTTTTGCATCTAGATCCTACAAAGAAACATGTTATAAAAATATTACAAGCCTTGATATATCCACAACTTATCGGAACCAGTTGTACTGTCAACACCATAGTTCATCACCTGTTAATACATACATAACGGGTCACGTATGGCCAGCAGCAGGATATACAAAATTACAACAGCTAGACACCGTGAAACGCCGTCAAACACCTCTGAGGACCTGAGAGTACATGAATGACTCTAGGACTCTACTAAGAAATCACCAAAACAGCAACATGTCCATCTCTTGCCTTCTACAGCTCTTCTTGCTGCTCGATCGCCACCTCACGACCACCACCACGTCTAGAGAGATCACCTAAAAAGGTTGTAAACTAGCGGGGTGAGACACACAGTCCCAGCGAGAAACATAACTCCCCGTCGAAACTATAAAACCTCAGAAGATTAAAGTAATAAAAGCAGATAATTGATAAAGCGTATAACAAGAGCAGTATGCTGAGCAAGACCATTATTCCCATCATTATTACCAAGATATCCAGGAGGTATATAACCTAGTATTTCTTTATGGAACATGATTGACAAGATAAGATTTATAAGAACTTATCACAAAATATAAGGATCGTACATGTAACTGCAAGGTATAAATAGATCAGCTATATAAGCAAGGCCTCAATCAATGTTCCGTGTTTTGCTCTAAGCAAGATATACTATTCGACTGGATTATATTTTATTATGCCCTAAGGAAGTGAGCCTTCCCTGCTCAAATCCATCCATTGGCTGCGAAGCCCAATTCGGTGCCATACAAGGTCTAAGGAGATCCGGACTCCATGACCTCACCTTCTCATGGTCAGTACACGAATCATCAAGCAAGACCGCAGTCTTATGCTTATAGGGCCTCAGCCTCTAGGTCAGCTTCGCAAGCTACCCACATCTCTAGATCACCTCATCATAGGTGCTAGTGCATACATCCGAGTCATGAATGCATCATGTTCATTATTACATATCCTAAGCCATGGGTCTGTTCACCATGCTCCATATATTCACAGTGGTACTCAGATTCCTCCTATTTTAGGCCAGGGGAAAACCTCACATATTCAACAATATGTGCTCCAGGAAAATCCCGCAGGATAAACCTATTTCACCATCACCATGATACTAACGATGATGGATCTATGGCCAGGGAAACTACATGATATGTTCATCTATAATTAATTAGTTTATTTTAAGCCAATCATTGAGGCAACCAAAGTATAAACATAGCCTTATAGAATTATATCATTATTGCCATCATCATACTGTCCTGGGACATCAATCCCTCATTATATCAACCACTGCCTCTCAAGGCATCGTAATCATGCATAAACATTCTGGGAACGCATCCCTTGTTTCATCATCAAAGGATAACACCTCAACTAGGCAGTCAACCTTATATCAGGTCCTCAGACCTATCAACTTGTTATCTCATTAACACATGGTGTTACTCAAGCACATACGTCTCATAGCTCTTATCATGCTATGAGTCCACATAAAAATACCTGCATGGTTAGTATACACATCCATAGAGATAACTGAAGCCATCAAGGATTAACAGGATTATCATGCTATTAAGTGTAAAGCAACATCCATGAGTATATTACACATAAGCTGTAGAATCATAGTTTTATTATCAATCATAAGCATATATCATGCCCCATACTTGTGATCATATACATGTGTCACATTATCATGTGTAGCAACATCATATCCTTTCAAACTTCCTGGTTCACAACCTATCATCTTATCTCATCATTTAACATAGATGCGGGTTCAAGGTAATTAATCCTTTGATTAGGTTTTTCCTTGGGTAAACCATATCATCCATATCATCCTTATCATCAAAGATATAACTACATGATCAAGATCCATCTGCTAGGTTCTTGGGTTATCAAAACCCTCACCAAAAGCTCTTGCTACCTTCACTAAAAGTGTGACGGGTAGCGTGTCCCTCACCACAGGTGGTATCGGGCAGGGTAACAACCCTCACCAAAAGCTTACCGGCCTAGGCATTTAGCCACATATCGGCCAACCCTAGAAGATATCAACCCACCATCTAAGGTGTATCGTGCAACTAAAGAACATGGTGTTATCATGCAACCTTGTCGTGCATATCAGGTGCACAAGGTGTATCGTGCAGCTAGCTCAAGAGGTGTATCGGCTAGAACCCTACCGGCCAACAAGGGTTAGGGTTGTATTGGGAAACCATTCTCACCACCGTATTGGCTGAGATCATGGCACCCCAAGCCTGCACTGTGTCACCCAACATGTTCATGAAACAAGCGACACAAAAGCACCTCAAGGAAGCCTATCGGTCCACAAGGGAAACACCCCATATCGGCCTCTATCAAAGCAACAACTAGGGTTTCTACTCAACCCATACCGGGCAACTCAAACTCAACCAACTTGTGTCACCCAAGGAACCAAACAGAGATGTTTTCTAAGCATCAAATCGGCCAAGGGGGACAACACCACTTAGGTCAAGAAGTCCATAACGTCCATCTAAGTCAAGCTTCTCATATCGGCCACCACTTAAAGCACCTACTAGGGTTTCTCTATACCACCATATCGGGCACCAAACCAACCATCTCAACTAGGTGTATCGGATAAGGGTAAAACCCTAGACAAGAGGCTATCGGGCAACACTTACAAAAAAAAGACATATCGTGCAAGGCACAAGGCTCAACCCGACAAGGTCATCTTCAACCTCAAGCACATGAGTAACAAACCCTAATTGATAAAGATGATCGGCTCACCTCTCTACAACCAAGAGAGAGGGGTTTTGCACAACCTATATCACAAATCGGGCAACAACAAGGATCATCCTCAACCTAGGTCATCATCCATCCAAGAGATCACCTCTCAAGTCCATGGTGAGAGGAGGGTGTTGCCCAAACAACTAGAGTATAGACTCACCTCTCAACATAAAAGAGAGAGGGGTATTGCCTATATCACTAGGGCTCAAACTCACTTCTCATGACCAAGGAGAGAAAGGAGTATTTCTACCAAAGAAAACTCCAAACTATAGGTTCGGCCAACTAGATCCAAAGATATATAAACATCCACAACATCATCAACAACATGCTCACTATATCCATAAGATCAGCAACATGTACTAGAGCAAGAAACATAACATGCAATGGCTGATCATCAACATATATGAGTCATGCAACATAAAGAAGGTAGTATAGCTAGGGTTAGAAGTTATGTAACCCGCCTTAAGCAATCTCCTCAAGCTCCAAAGCTCCAAGCTTCAAGCTCCTTGCTCCAAGCACACCACTTTCAGCCACCTCAAGAAAGGAACAAGAATCATAACCACCATGGACGAAGAGTAGGCAAGATGGAGAAGAAGATGCTAAGGAGAGAGGGAAGATGCTTACCAAAGAAGAAAGGTTCACCTATAGATCGGCCACCAAACTAGAGGAAGAAGAGAACTCCTTCAAAGGGATCAGCCACCAACCCTAGCTCCTCCAAGGGTATCAGCCACCAAGGTTGCAAGGGAGAGGTGTATTGTGCACCAAAGAAGAGAAGGGCAACAAAGAGCTAAATGGTTCCTAAGGAAGTGAAAGGCAAGGCATATATATGTGAGGATCAAAGGGGAACCAAGGCAAGGTGTCACCTACTAAGGGACACATGTCCACACGTTTTCCACCTTGCAAAACACATACACAAGCCATGCCACCACTCAACCAAGGATCGGCCACATGTACAAGCTAGGGTGACACAACCAAAGCAAGAGGGTCAACAAAGTTAAAGGCCGACACACTTCAAACCACCACCACCTTGGCCGACACACCCATGGGCAACACCCCCATGGCCGACACAAGGTGCTCCTTGCCCGATACAGGGCTCCTCAAAGCAAGGCAAGGCCCAAACAAGGGAATACAAGGCCCAACAGAGCTCAACCAAGCCCAAGACAACTCAAGGCACGAGCCCAAACCTCCCTCTCAACTCTAGAGGAAGTAAGGAGAGAGAAAGACATCTCTCAAGGTGACAAACTTGCTCTTCAACCCTAACTTAGGTTATTTTGCAAGTAGCACCTCCAACTCTCAACAAAACACAAGCAAACCCTAATCACCAGTAAAGGTGATTAGCAAGCAACTAAGCACAGGGTTTAGGCAAAGCAAACAGGATAAGCCCAAAACGGAGGTCAGGGTCCTTACAATATGTATGTTAAGAGTATGTACATTCTTGTTTTGTCCCTAGTCAGATGTGATTATGGAAGGCATATAGACAACAATAACACATAAGACTAAAGTGTGAGTTGGTTGATGACAAAATCTCATCAGTCATGATATGTGATATCAAACAAAGCACCTAGATACTTGTTAGGGAACAATGTATCAGACAGACCCACCTTGAGAGTGACACATGAGAACCATAATTGGTGGTCATAGTCATTTCTCATATTGAAAGTGGTGATTGTGGTTCTTAGACCTAAAATCACTACACTCATCAGATGTGGTTCGGTTTACTTTGACATCATCCAATTTATTATTGACTAAGGGTTGCCATAAAGGTGATGATCAGATACACTGTGACACATGGGGAAGATTGTGAGTGATGTAGATGGAATTTGTTCCTCCTACAGGAGTTTGATATCCTGGTCATATGATAAGTGAGACTGAGAAAAGCATGCACATGCACATGTTGATCAATATGAAATTGAGGTCACATTTATCTCAGACAATCTGCTCTAGTTCAAGGAACATGGATTAAACATTGAAAGGATGAATTTTCCATGCCTCAAGTTCAATATGGATATTAGAGACAAAAGCAGTATACAATCTCTATAACACCTATCACAAATTGTAGATTGAAGTTGTTCTCCAACTTTCCAATTACTTGGGTAACAATGATGCATGACTAGGCACCACTCTTTGCTTGTGATGTCATAAATGAGTTATGGACATTCATTGCCAATGTAGCTTGGAACCTATAGGGTCACACACATAGGATACACTTGGAATAGGAGTTCTATAATGAACCAAAACTACCCTATTTCATGATCAGAAAGCTAGTGAAGTTTGTTCTTTAGATGTGACTAAACAAGGATTAAAATTTAGAACACATTTACATAATAATTTAATTATGTGGAAACATGAAAATAAAGTCATGAAATATATTATATATATTTCCTTACTAACATAACAGCTAAATAAAAACAAATAATATGCTTTGGAGTAAAAATTTGTAAATTCATATTCTTACATATGAATAATGTCTCATAATTTTAATAAATAAGGAGTTAATGGACATAACGTGTAAAATGAGTAAAATGTATATTTTCGTGCATAATGATAATATATAAGTTTTTTGTCACAATGTGACATCAATAGGACTTAATTAAGTGTTAATATAATGTTTTGATAAATATAATGATAATGTGTCAAAATTCTTAATGGTTCCATAAATCATAAAAAGAAATCTCAAAATAAAAATACTATAGTGAAAACGTGTTCCTTGGGTGCCTATTGCCTTGGGAGCCAAGTTTCACATTATTTGCATGATAATAACTAATTTAATTCTTTTTGGAAAAGAAAAATAGGATAGAAGGCAAAAGTGTTAAATAAATTACTAAAAGTCTCCAAAAGGGGAAATCCCATATTATAAATATACATATTAAAGTTAGATTATGTATGAATTTTTATCTAATTTGGACAATCTTAATATTTTAGTTTATTTAGGAGAGAGAATATAATTTAAAGCCCCAAAATATTATAATATGTTAAAAACTAATCAACAGAAAAACTGTGTTCCCCATATTTAGTATTGCTTGTAGGCCAAGTTTCATATTTTAGAGAGTTTCTAGATGCCTTTAATTCATAATAAATGATAATATTTAAAAATATTGAATAAAATACTAAAAGTCCTAAAAAATAAAAACGAATGCCAAAATTAGTTAACCTACTAAATTTGAGTTTATTTGGACTTCGTTTGCACCCTCAAATAATCATAAAAAATTTTGTACATTTAATGCATCAAAAGACCAAAGTTGGAAGGTTGTATTAAATGACTTTCATTGCAGATCCGCCGTGTGAACAGTAACCGTGGATCAAAGGAGTCCGATATTTTGGACGTAACTCTCTTGTTTCTCAACAAAATTTTATGAAACAAGTTGCGTTAGATTGCAAATTGAATTCTACATCCATCCATACCTTACTCAGTTCCTAATATGGAGATTTTTAGAAATTCATAAACTTGTTCCTCAAGTCTTTCGAAGCAACTTCTCATGCACCCCTTAAAACTCAAACCCATATAAATATGACCATACCCTCATATGAGACACACACCCAACAAATCTCTACTGGTTTTGATTTTGCCATGCATTGTCGTTTCACCCGCCGCCAAACATAGTTCTTGGTTTGAGTTTGTGACACCTCTCCTCAACGACCTGCTTCTTTGGAGCACAATAGAACTTTGGGTAAGCAACTTTGGACCTTCCTTTCATGATCGTCTAGTTTGTTTCTCGAACAAGCGACGGACTAGCATTTCCATAATTTGGCTTGACGCTACTGAGAACATGGAGAAGATGACTCAGGGGAAAATTTCCAATTTGCCCTCTCGTCCCCTTCAATAACGGATTTCTTCACATGGGTATTCTTGTCCATAGTAATATTCTATTTAGAATATGTCCCACGATACATAGTTATGTAGAGGAAATTGTTTTCCCTATCACAAGATAAAGTTTGTGTTTTTCATTTAAGGGCAAGTCAGACCTTTGTAAATTTAATTTCAGTAATAAGTCAATAAGTAATGTTAAACTTGCAAAAATCATATCTTTTTATCGAAAGCTAAAGAAATTACATAAAATATGTTTTTGAATTGTTAGAACTTTCTCTACCTTTTGATATATTTTTTCATCGTCTGATTCTAAAGTTTTAAAGTCTAGATTTTTAATGTTTCGATTTTACTTATGATCATAATAATAATTATAGGCAACATAATAATTTATAAAGTTGGGATGTTGAGTCAAATATTATTAGGAACCGCTAAAATCAATGTTAGGTCTTGAATATGTGTTGACCTAAGGTTTTACCGTTGAATTTGGATTTCTAAGATTTTCACTATGATATTAAAACATAAACCCTAATTGACGGACCTAATCCTATATGTTGGTTGAGTTGATTTTGGATTGGGAAGATTAGGACATGATCTCTAACTTAACACTCAAGTCAAGGTATGTTTGCATCCCCAATTATTCTATATTGAGCAATCATCCTAAATTATCACTCTTTTGATAGGACACATAATATCTCTCTTTTGAGAATTTATTCCATGTGAAACATTCTATTGGATTATGATATAATGATCATCCTATTTTGTTGTACTTTCTTTTGACTCTAGTTTATGCTTTGATTCTTGATGAAAACCCTAATTTTGCCCACTTATATGGTTTATATTTATATTGTCCATTTTTTAGATGGAAACTTTAATTGTGTTGTAAATGACTATACTTTTTACTTGTCTCTACATTAAGCATGTTATGTGATTCAGTAGACCTAGAGTAGTGTAAGTACATTGGTTTTTGGGTTCAGTATCCATGCTATTATTTTTGGAATGGAGATTTTGTGCCCCATACCCATGTGGTGATGCCCATTTTTATATATATTGGGAGTCTGGCAATACGTCATTCTCTATCAGGTTTCAGGTTTGTGAGACTTAGCCACCGTTTTTATTTATATTGTTCTAGGCTATGATTATCTCACGTACATACATGTTGTTATTATTGAGATGGGTTTTGTGCCCAAGATTTTTGTGTGCTTGTGTATCACAATCTTTATGTTTGATTTAATGGCAACTATTTCTCTTGTTTAATATCTTTTGAAATTCAATTCCTTTTATGCCCAGTTGGGTAGTCCTTTCCTTTTCCTTTGGGAAGCCTTGCTTATTTGATGTCCTTTATTTCATTACATTGCTCAATACTCAATTTAATATGCAAATACCAGCTTTATTCTGATGCCATCTATTTTTCTCCTCTTGCTAGGGTACACTTCCAACCCCAGTTATAGGACATAGAGGACATGGCATGCTAAGGTGAACCTAGCTTAAGGAGTTGGTGCTTGGAGACATACTTGATATGGTTTAAATTTCCCTCTACTAGATCCTTATGATGTAATATCCATGCAAACCCAATATGGAGATGATACTATACTTTTATAAAATTGATTATAGCCATGTTTTATATTATGCTACTATACTTTGGTATTTTGTATAACATCATTTGAGATTTGAAAGTTTTATGCCTATTCCAGCATACCTTTGTGTGTATTTGAAATGGATGTATTCCTCAAGTTTTAGTATGGAGTGGATCCCCTATCGGGTCCCACTCTTTACAAGTTCATTCATGAATATGGTTTAAACTAGATTACTAAGAGTTAGGTATTCAACTTAAACAACATTAGTTGAAAATTGACTGACTGGCAAGTGAATCGACTGGTTCAAGTGTTGAACCGACCACCTAAATGTGTCAGGTCAATTGAACCAACTTTGGCAATTCTGGACTTTGAACCAAACTGTTCAAGAAGTGAATCGATCAACTCAGGTCCAGGAACCAACCGACCCAGGTTGTGAACCGAGCGATTGGTGGATCAATTTGATTGATTCAAGGATTTGTGCTGACGTCTTGTTGTGCGTTAAATCAGATATTAATTACCAATACAATTGCGATTCAACAACATGATGAAACGACTAGTTCAAGGGTTGAACCGATCGGTTCACATGCCAACCGATTGATTCACATATGAACAGATCATTTTTCCGCTCGTAGGTTGAGAAAATTCACAAAATTATGGTCCCTTCCGCTCCCACTCAGACTGGAAACCCTGACTCTGACCCTCCTATAAATAGAGGGGTGCTGGGGGCTTCTCAAACGCAACAATTGAATTACTCTGACAATTGTTTGTCTTCTTTGGTTGTGGTAACCGAGAGAACCCGAGCAAGTCCTACCTATGAAAGGGAGGGATAACAAGGGAGAACAATTGGGGGAGAGTAAGTTGATGACTAGTACACCAACGTGAGGAGACAACTCCTTCCTATCCGTTCTACTAGAACAACAAGAGTTCCTGGTGGTTCATGTAGACTACTATAGAGGTGATGAAGCCGTTGTCTTGCGCTAGGAGGACAACATCAACCTGTTGTCCATGGTGATCAACCAGGAGGCCGAAGCAGACGCTATTCAAGTTCAACTAAAAGAAATATACACAACTATAATGAGGGAACAATCATTGAACTTGCTCCAGGACTATGTATGACCTTGTAAACCATCCTTCCCATTACATAGTTATTGTCATGATCATTTATTAAAGGGGAATATGGCATTCAATTTTTTTTTCTACCTATCTGATGTCATAATTCCCAACAGTGGTATCAAAGAAACTTCAATCTACTATGTTTTGGGATAATCAATATGATTAGATTTTTGTTTTTCATCATTTATTTATTGCATAAAATATGAATACTTAAACCGATTAATGTGAATATTTGATTAAAGACCACATACAATTCCAAACATATATATATATATATATATATATATATATATATAATTTGTATGTGTGGCTCTAAAATCAGTTTGATGATGATGTGTAGCATGGTAATGGCCAACAACCCAAATGTCTGTGTGGTTGAATGGTTTGTTTGTTCCTATTATATCTTGATCTTCATACCAAGCCTCTACCTTCTTCTTTCCAATGTAAAAGTATTATTCTTTCCTACCTTTGCTCCCCTCAAATATAACTCGAGGTTTCTCATTACCATGTAATAAGTTTAATATCAATAGAATAGTTTCTTTTCTTACTATGATAAAGACGACGATCAGCGTCAACTGAGCTGACCGTTTCATGTGACGAGTCGACCGACTGGAGGACCAAGGAGGTCAGACCCTAGGAGGAGCTAACTGACTGGCTTGTGAACCCAACTGATCATTCGAGGTGTCCAAACATCGATTGGACAGGAGGCCAGACGATCATTTCAGACAACCAACCCACCGGCCAAGAGGCAAGCCGACCGGTTCAAGGGTTGAACCGATCAACCCAGATTGGCAAGCACAAATTTACACTAACAACAAGTTCTTGCATGAGATGTAGATCTAGGTGATAGTAATTCCTTGTGTCTCCAAGGAATTACATAGTATGTCTATAAATATCACTAATGTTTTATATTATATGTTATGTTGTGGGATATAGCATGTATATGATACATACTATATATATGTGGTGATTGGATAATATATATGTATTAGAATATAAAATCTCTCAATAAAACATATTAAGTCTAAGATGCTTTCCATTAGTAACACACATGAAAAGATTGATTGAATAAGTGTCCCAAGGGTGGTGCACAATCTATGTCGTAGAAGTATGATGGTAATAATGTGGGCCTGCCATGTGGGGTGCATTATTATTATGTCGACTTTTAGGTCGGGCTTAACTGGGTTTCCTTAATGAGATTAAGCACCTAGAGGCATGCAAATGATTATGCCAAGGAGTTGTACATACCATCTATCCAGGAATTGCATAAGATGCAATTGGTAAACATTGTCTACCTTGATGATTGATTATGGACGCTGGTATTGGCTGGGTAATAATTGAATTATTTTGGATCTTGTCTCATTAGAAGTTTGTGCACTGCAATATTTCGTATTGACAAATGAGGGTTATAAATTTGAACAAAATAATGAGAGCAATAGTTAATTAAAGGCCTAATAAACATCATCAGATTTATGCAAATAAAATCAAAAAAGTTTTTTGACAAAATTGCAAATTTATCTTATAGAATGAAATGGTAAAACAAACAAAACATCTTCTCAACGATCAGTCCTTGAGAAAGACAATTTGAATGGGAATAACTTCCATGACTGGTTCAGGATGCTGAGAATTGTTCTCACATAGGAGGGCAAGATCTATGTCCTGGAGACACCCGAGCTAGAATAACCTCCTCCCAATGCACCCATAGCTGACATGGATGCTTACAAGAAGCATACTAAGGATGTCGTCGATGTCAAGTGCTTAATGCTATGCTATATGAACTATGAGTTGCAAAGACAATATGAGAACATGTATGTTATTGGGATGGTCACATATCTTAAGAACATGTTCCAAGATCAGGCAAGACATGAGATATTTGATGTCTCTAAGGCACTATTCAAATATAACATGAAAGAAGGAGACCCAGTAGGTTCTCATGTGCTCAAGATCATTGGGTATGTGGATAACCTTTCTAGACTAGAATTCCCCTTGGGTCAAGAGTTGGCCACTGATGTGATTCTATAGTCTCATTTTGCAGTCTCTTCCAGGTCATACAGTTAGTTTGTTATGAACTACAATATGAATGACTTTAACAAGCTATTGACAGAGTTACTTGGCATGTCGAGAGAAACTGAGGCACAAATGAAGAAAGACAAACCCAAGTTTCTGATGATGATCAACAAGACAAAAGAAAAGTCAAAAGGAAAAGGCAAAGCTAAGAAGAGTTCTAAATCTAGCCAAAAGCCCAAGTCTTCAGCACTCAAGGCAAATGGAGGAATAAATAAGAGAGGCAGTTGTCACAACTGTCACCATGATGGACACTGGAAAAGGAATTTCCCTCTCTATCTCGAGGAATTGAAGAAGAAGGAAGCATGATGAAACCTCTACTTTAGGTATAAACATTATAGGATAAATTTGATTACTTCTTCATCTTGGGTATGTGATACCCGATGTAGATCTGACATACATTGATGTGCAAGATCTGATAAGAAGTAAAACCTTTATGAAAGAAGAAGGATGGAGTGTGTAGAACAAGAGTTGCAATTTTAGTTTATATTTAGAATTTACCTTAGTGCAAAGGACATGTAATACTGTTACATGAAGTTCTATTTCATTATGCCAATAATAGAAACATTTTACTTTATGCATCTTGTATGGACAAGGATGATTATAAATGAAGAGTTGTTAATGCTTCTATTTCAAAGATGTGATCTTAAATGGAAATGCCCCAAATGTCTTGTGATCTTTATACAAAAGAATCAAAAGATAAATGTTTATAACATAAATACCTAAAGGATTGCAATTGATAAAATCAAACAATCAAGTATCTATAGCATTTTCATCTTGAGCACATATATGAGAAATGCATTTCTGGAACATGTTGATGTTTATCTAGACTCTTTTGGTTATTGAACCAATAAGAGACATGCAATTCTTATATATGAGAAACATGACAAACCACCTCTCACTAGGTGTAGTGGGAGAACAAACATTCTATAAGGATTTGTACATAATGATGTATATAAACCTATAGAATAAATTCTAAAGAAAATTATTTATACTTCATTATATTTATTGATGATACGGTAATATGTGTTCAGTAAAATATAAATCTCTTGAAGTGTTCAAGAAGATTATGAAGTACACAATTTCCTTAAAATATCAAGATATTTTGATATGATCAAAGTTGACATATTTTACAGGAATAGTTTGAGGTTCTTCTGGGGAGACTATAATAGTGTATCACAATCAACTCCACCTGTAACATGATGATGCATCAGTAAATAGGAATCACATCATGATGAGTCATGATATGATTATCATTTAATGCTATCTTATAATTTCCTTAAAAAGGTATATGGTTAGTACTAATACAATGTACCATCTTAAATGATTTAATAGACAACATATGAGATATGGTATGGGAATGTCTGGACATGTCTAAAGGATTGAAACTTATACAAGAAAATAGTTTCTTAGAAAGGTTTAATCACAAAAATGTTAATTTGTTGAATACTACTTATCTCAATCCGATAAAAAAATGTTTGTTGGTAGGATAACTTAATTGCAAAAGAATCCGTGGGAGTGAAGTAGAACTCAAAAGTTTGAGATCAATAAAGAAAACATTAAACTAGAGGAGGTACAATGGGAACTTGGAGAATCACAAATTGTCATGGAATCTCAAGTTCCATCTATGACACAAAACTCATAGTTCTAGTAGAACACATATGAGGTTAAAAAATTATGAATCCTATAACTCATATAAGTTTTGAAGTTGGTCATAAGACGACGAGCCAACAATTAACTAAGAACTATTAAGGGACCACAGTCTGAGAAATTGCTTAAGTTCATTACATCCATAATGGAATCCATGAAAACCAACAAGGTATGACCTTGGTGGTACCACCTAGAGGGGTAAAACCCATAAGGTGCATTTGGGTTTTCATAGGAAGACCAACATGGATGACATAAAAGGACAAATATATTGCAAAGGTTTTCAAACTAGTTCAAAACATTGAACATAATGAAATCCCTTTCACCATTGAGATTCTTGCTATTGCATCTTAATAAGTCTATGAGATTTGGCAAAAGGAAATTAAAACCACATTCCTTAAAGGAATAATTGAGAGGATGAGTATGTGACACAACCTGAAGGTTTTATAAGTCCATTAATTCAAATGAAGTCTATAATCTACAATGTTCAATCTAGAGGTTGAAATAAGCATCTTAAAACTAGAATATTTAATTTGATAAGAAAGTCAAAGAGTTTGACTTGAGTCAAGAAAAGTGGTGAAGTCTGTGATTACAAAAGATTTAGTGGGAACATATAAATATTCCACATATTGATGAAGAATAACATTTCAATACCAAGTATTGAAACTTGGCATAAAAATCACCTTCAGTATCAAAGATTAGGTGAAATTGTTGGTATGTGTGACGACCCCAATTTCTATATACTTTCCATAATGACATAAACAGATATGCGTGCACTCATATCTTATAAAGGTCAAAAGGGAAAATACAAGAAATTAGTGAAGTCAACTAAAACCAGAGATATGCCAAGATCTAGTTCACAAACAACAATTAATAGCCACAACAACCACCATTCATTAAGGATAATTAAAGTCATACATAACTTATTCGAACGGAGAGAAGAGATATAAATAGTTCTAAAGAAATAATAGAGGTACATAGGATATTATCATCCTCAAAGTACTGGAAAGGGAAAAACTACATCTATCATGAAATAGATAAGAAGAACATAAATCTATCTAATATATCCTCCTTGCTCATTTATTATGCCTTCAGGTACTTTGATTATCTCTTTTACTCCATTGTTTCACAAGTCCTTTGTACCTAAAAAATACGGGAAACAAAAACACGAGTCAAAAGAGTACGTGGTAGAAAAAGATACTATAGTATGGTTGCAGAAGAAAAGTAACTTTTGAAGTCAAAACGAGATAAGTAGAAATCATATTCTTTAAGCGAAACGATAATCAAGTAAACTTTTCTTTTAACATGTCATTTGATGCGATTGTACTACTTCAAGCACCTTTTCAACATACATCTAATGTGGGCCATAGATAAGGAAAAGAGAGGGATACATACATCTAACATGGGCTAGATTTCATACATCCATGTTAGGCACATACATCCAGCATTAGGCAGTGCATGTAGCTACAATCCATCTAACCTTTCATCCTATATTTAGAGTTTTTGTCGGCAAAAGAAAATACACTATAGTATTTCATCCAAGCACATTTATAAAATAGTTGCATCCAAGTACAATATTTTTAACAACCATGGAAAACTAGTCATATACTTATAACCACGTACCTTCTAGCAGATCAGGTCCTCACAGGTTCCTAGATCAAGGGTTGAGAGAAGATCCTCCTGAAATATGAGTAACCCTATGTTACAAAATATCTTTATCATTTCTTATAATTTTAGGGTTTAGATCATTAGGGTTTAGATCCTTAGGATTTAGATCATAGGATTGGGATCATTAGAGTCATCATTAGGGTACTCCTGATCCTTGAGATCAGAGTTGACCAAAGAAGATTGATTAATCAGGTTCTTAAAGAGATCTTAGAAGATTAGGGTTTGATATGATGTTTTCAACCAATATTGAAATAAGAAAGTCATATGCAAGAGTCTAGATATGATTCTTGAAGATTGATCATATGGGATTAAGGTTTCGAGATTCAGGGTTATTTAACTCATGTCAGGATAAAAGATATCAATATTTGATTAAGATCATCCTAAAGATAGTCATATATCATTGATTAAAATGGGTTTAGATTACATTTTCGAACAGGAATGATCAACAAGGTCTGATCATATTTTATATGAATAGGTCTCGTTTTTCTGGTCAAAAAGATATATAGTTTTGCTATTTTCTGATGATCCTACTATTTTCTATAATTAATTGAAAATTGACCAATCAGGGAATTTCTAGGAAATAAAACGAAAAAAAAAGAAAAGGGTCGCTGGTCTCGCGGATCAGAAGAGGGATCCGGCTACGCGGATCCTCTCCTTAACCCGCGAGCCAGTAACAGTCAACTAGGTCAAAAGGCGGGGGTAAAGGACGGGAATGCCCCTTTTGGGATTTGTATCACGTTGCGATGGTCGGGGCAGATAGGTAATTTTACCGGGTTGATTGTTAAACTCGCGCCCCCGAGTAGCAGCGAGGTCACAGAGGTGAGGGAAGGGGTGGCTAGCTCGAGTTGAGCTAAGCCTGGAGGAATGCAGAGGGTTGCATTCACTCCGCGGGATCCTTCCGAGCTCAACGAGCTCCAGATCATCGTCGGAGGTGAAAGATACCGCGATATCCATGTTTACAGGTTAACGAAGAAGAAAAAAAATGGAAAGTTGGGTTTACCTGTCCCTTTGGCTGAGATAAGTGGTCACAAAGCTCCGCGGAAGGTTGCTGAGGTATTCCCGATCCTCCTTCAGTTCTCAACAGGTTCCAACCTCGCCGGCGATGGAGCTCTTGGAGCTCGGTTGCTCGGCTTGTCGACCCGAGGCTCTGGGCCTTCGCGACACCAACTGGGGGTGGCGTTCGACTCGTCGGGATCCCGAGATGGTGTGATCATCCTTGATTGAAGGGAGGAATCCACCAGAGTGAGAGGGAGGTCGGGAAGCAGGTGAGCAGGGGTGCTCGAGGTGAGGGAGATAGGGGCGATCTCGGTTGCAATTGAGGTACTAGCACGACTAAAGGAAGGGTGGCGGAGCTACTGGGCTCTTTAAATAGGCGTGGGGGTTGCTAGGAAGGGGAGCCCTAATTGTGGCTGCCGCCGCCACTGAGAGGCGCGGGAACTCAGGAGGTCGTTCTCCCAGTTGCGTGGACGAGGGGAAGTGGGTAGAGGGTTGTTGAAATCGTCTCGGTGAGGCGTGTCTATCCTCCAAAAATCTCGCGCTGAGGTGACGAGGTTTGGGCGCTAGCCGTTTTGGAGGTGTTGCTGTGCTGCCGCGGGCGAAGACCGAGTCTTGCGGGAGGTTAGGGACGATCCGGGGATCGTTGGATCTCGCGTGATCCCTGATCAGTAGATCGGACGGTTAAAATCGGATCCCAACGAGGGCCGCGCCAAAGCAAGGGAAATGGGCCGCGTGACATAAATAAAAGCCCAATAAAAGGAACTTAGGTTTAAGTCTTTATGATTAAGAGAATAATACACGAAATTAAAATGGGCATAACTCCCAAATGGTTGACCTAATTGTTACCAAATTTTAGGGGCTTGCTAGTGAGGTCAAATTGTACCTTGTGTACAAATTTGGTGGCAAAAATCGATCTGTAGATAGGTAAATTGAGCAATTGCCTCAAGGCATTAGTTTAGGTTATCAAGTAAACTAGGGTTTGCTTTCTTTTTGCCAAAAGTGTCATTTTAAGCTTAGTCATGAAATGATTAAATTGAGGGTAGTTTTGTCAACAATAACTTGAGAAAAGAAATAACAAGAGAGAGAAAATAAAGTAAAAACTCACTCCATCACATTCTCCCCTCCTTAAAAAGAATTTTGTCCTCAAAATTCAAGAAGCCTGAAAGAGATACGGATACTTCCGCTCGACTTCAGACTTGAGCTCCCAGGTAGCATCGGTTGGATCATGGTGGCTCCAGAGAACTTTCACCATATCTATACTCCGATTGTTGCGAAGCTCCTTTGTCTTTAGGTCGAGAATTCTGACTGGTGACTCAGCATATGATAGATCATCTTTCAGCTCGAGGGGCTCATGATTCAGAATGTGACTAGGATCTTTGACATACGGCTTCAGATTGGATACGTGGAAGACATTGTGCATGGCACTGTACTGGGGTGGCAAAGCAAGACGATAGGCGCACTCTCCAACCCTTTCAAGGATCTCAAAGGGTCCCACATAACGAGGATTGAGCTTTCCCTTATTCTTGGCCAAAGCTCGAATAGGTCAGATTTTCAGGAATACGTGATCACCTTCCTTGAACTGTCGTTCTCGTCGGTGTGCATCTGCATAAGATTTATGCCTATCCTGTGCTCACTTCATTCTTTGCTTAATCAGTGCAACTTTGTCTGTATACAACTGTATCTCCTCGGATTTCATCAAAGTGCCTTCTCCAACATTGTCCCAGTGTAACGGAGATCTGCATGGCCTGCCGTAGAGTGCTTCGTATGGTGGCATCCCAATACTCGTCTGATAGCTATTATTATACACGAACTCGGCCAATGGCAAGTAATGGTCCCACGAGCCTTCCCAATCGAGCACACAAGCTCGTAGAAGATCTTCCAAAATCTGTACAGTACGCTCTGACTGTCCATCCGTCTGTTGGTGATAAGCTGTGCTGAAGTTCAACTTGGTGCCCAGCTCCTCTTGGACTTGCTTCCACAGCTTCGACGTAAACTTTGGATCCCTGTCCGAGACAATGGATGCTGGAATCCCACGCAGACGTACGATCTCTCGGATGTAGAGGTCAGCCAACTCAGAAACTTTCGCAGTAGTCTTCACAGGCAGAAAATGGGCTGACTTGGTGAGACGATCCACTATGACCCATACAGCGTCGTACCCCTTCCTGGTCCTGGGCAAACCCACCACGAAATCCATGGTAATGTGCTCCCATTTCCATTCTGGAATCTGAAGGGGTTGCAGTAGACCGCCTGGCCGCTGATGCTCGGCCTTGATCCTCTGACAGGTAAGACACCTAGACACGAAATCGGCAATATCACGCTTCATGCCTCTCCACCAGAACTGTCTTTGTAGGTCTTTGTACATCTTAGTCGTGCCGGGATGAACTGTGTACTTGGACCCATGCGCCTCGCTAAGAATGGTTGTCTTTACAGCTGACTGCTCAGGGACCCACATGCGGTTCTTGTATCGAAGACCACCATCAAGACCCACTGTCAGATGTGTATGAGGTTTAACCAGAAGGGAGGAGAGCTCTGCAAGCTCGAGACTAACTTTCTGTGCCTCCAGAAGTTCAGAATGCAAGTTGGATGTGATAGAGATGTTGTTGACATGCACACGATCAGCCAGGAATTGTGGTCTCCAGCTTGCTAGGTCCTCCATGTTCCTCCATTCGGGTACAGACAGGGATGCACAAACAGCTCTTTTCCTACTAAGGGCGTCTGCAACCACATTGGCCTTACCTGGATGGTAGCCAATGGTGAAGTCATAGTCTTTCAAGTACTCAATCCACCGTCGTTGTCGGAGATTCAAATCTTTCTGCGTCAGAATGTACTTGAGGCTTTTATGATCAGTGAAGATATCGAACGTTGCCCCGTACAAGTAGTGCCTCCAGATTTTTAGAGCATGGATAATAGCAGCCAACTCCAAATCACGTGTAGGGTAATTCAACTCATTGGGTTTCAGCTGTCTGGAAGCGAAGGCCACTACTTTTCCGTTCTTCTGTAGGACACAACCTAGACCGTGCCGGGAAGCATCAGTGAATATCACAAATCCTTCATTACCAGGGGGTAGAACAAGGACAGGTGCTGACGTCAACTTCTGCTTGAGCTCTTGGAAGCTAGACTCACAAGTAGCTGACCAGATGAAATGCTCGTCCTTCTGAGTAAGCTTCGTGAGAGGGAGTGCCACTTTGGAGAAATTCGGAATAAAACGACGATAATATCCAGCCAGACCTAAGAAACTCCGGATTTCAGAAGGATTACGAGGAGGTTGCCAATCAAGTACAACAGACACTTTAGCAGGATCAACAGATATGCTACCCCCAGAAATGACATGACCAAGAAACATAACTTTGTCAATCCAGAATTCACATTTAGAAAGCTTGCCATAGAATTTCTGGGCTCGAAGAATCTCAAGGACGGACTTCAAGTGCTCTCGATGCTTCTCCATAGAATCAGAATAGATCAGAATATCATCAATGAAGACGACCACAAACTCATCAAGATAAGGTTGGAAGACTTTGTTCATCAAGTTCATGAATACGCCAGGTGCGTTAGTTAACCCGAACGGCATTACCAGAAATTCATAGTGCCCATAACGAGTCCGGAAAGCAGTCTTATATATATCAGAATCCTTGACCTTAAGTTGATGGTAGCCAGAACGAAGATCAATTTTTGAGAAAACTTTAGCAATACGAAGTTGATCAAAGAGGTCATCAATACGAGGGAGAGGATACTTGTTTTTGATGGTAGCTTGGTTCAACATGCGATAGTCAATACACATCCGCATCGAGCCATCTTTCTTTTTAACAAAAAGGACAGGTGCACCCCAAGGGGAAACGCTAGGTCAGATAAAACCCTTATCAAGTAGTTCTTGTAATTGTTTCTTCAGCTCCATAAGTTCAGCAGGTGCCATCCTATACGGTGCCCTAGAAATCGGAGTGGTTCCAGGAAGAAGATCTATAGAGAACTCAATGTCTCGGTTTGGAGGCAGCCCAGGAAGCTCCTCTGGGAATATGTTAAGAAAATCACGTACCACCTCCAGTATTTCTATAGGTCCGTTGTCAGGACTGGTCTCTGAGACGAATGCGAGGAAGACTTTACATCCTTTAGATATGAGCTTTTTAGCTTTAAGAGAGGAAATTATTATATTATTACAGAATCCGCTTCCCCGGGGGATCACTACAGGAGAGGAATGAGGTTGGGAGAGAACTACCATCTTGTTTCTACAGTCAATATAAGCATGATATGTGTACAGCCAATCCATGCCAAGAATAACATCAAAGTCTTCCATGGTTAAGAGAATGAATTCAAATGGCATGTCATGATTTTCAAATTTTAGAGGGAGCACATCAGTTTTCTGCAATGTAGTGAATATTTTGCCACTTGGGGTTGACACATCCAGAATGTATCCCAAGTCCCTGATATGTAGGTGCAACATTGAGGCTAGATTGCGAGAAATGAACGTATTTGTGGATCCAGAATCAAACAATGCTTTAACAGGATGTCCATTCAAGAAAACAATGCCTACATATGATAGTTACATTATAAATAATTGAAGGCATTGAACAAGATATTAGATATATGAAAAAGATTTAAGGTTACCTTCAACAAGCTGGTTCGGATTTGCCCTAGCCTCCTCCGCTGTTACTGCGAACACCCTGGCATTACGGTGTCCCTGAGGGGGTGGAGCACCTACTGGAGGTTTGCCAAGGATAGATGTATTGGGGCACTTGGCAAGGAAATGTCCCTCTTTCTTGCAGTTGTAGCAGACGGGCTTGGTGTAGCGACAAGGTCCATCGTGTCCTCGTCCGTAGGTTTTGCACTTGTTGCGATAGTCCATCAGCTTGCTGTTTCTTGGACCTTTCCTTCCTGAACCTCCTCCCTTTCCCGATCCTTTATTTTGGCCGGGGTGGAACTTCTTTAACTTCTCCTCTTCAGTGGTGGTTAACCCCAGGTACCCCATGCTAGGTGGCTTCTGCAAACCCTGCTCTCTCTCCTGCTTAAGGGCCATATCTAGGGCTTCATCCAGGTTTCGAGGACGGGAGGCTATGACTAGGGTTTTTAACTGTGTGGTAAGATGGTCAACAAAGTGCTCAGTGAGACGCTCTTCAGTACGGATGGGGGCATAGCGCTCCAAAAGCATGAACTGTCTAGTGTAGTCGGCCACTGACAGCTTGCCTTGCTTGAGCTCCATGTACATCACCTCCTTCTTCTTCCTTTCATCTATGGGCATGAAACGGTCGGTGAATAGGGTTTTAAAGGCTTCCCAACCCATGGAATCCACCTCTCCTCCCCTATTCCCTCCATAATTCTCCCACCAAATCCTAGCCCCTCCCTTAAGCATATGGGCTGCAAAGGTGATCTTCTTCTCTCCAGGGACTCCTAGGGTACGGAATCCGTTTTCCATGGACAGAAGCCAGGCTTCGACCTTGTCCATCACTTCGGGTTGGTCTTCCCCCCAGAAGGAATCAGGGTTTAACTTGATGAAATCTATCACCGTTACTTCTCTGGCCCTAGGGTTACTGGTTTCTGGGATGGCTCGGTTGACCAGGGCTTCCATGAAGTCGAAAAGAGCCTTCTTCTGCTCTTCCCATCTCTCTTGGCCCGTAGGATCATGATTTCTGGAGGTTTCAGGGCCCTTCCTTTTGTGAGAGTGAGATTCCTCATAGGATCTGGAGTTTCTGGTTTTTGGAGGCATCCTGAAATTAATTTAAACAAATCAGGGTTTATCTCTCAAGGTTTCATTATTATCATCATCATCATGATTATCATTTCAATTATCATTTCCATTCATATATATATATATATATATATATATTTTTTCATTATTAAAGTTCTTAATGTTACAATTCGCGGAGGATATCTTAAGATGGTCCTTATAAGTCAGTCCTTAAGACTTGTCTAAATAGAGAGACATTTTCTTAGCCTGAGAAGGAAATTTCAAAGTCGAGATGAGAGGGAAATATTCCTAGAGAAAGAGGTAAGAGGGAATTTTCTAGAGATGAGAGGGTCCTAAATAGGATAATCCCAAAAGTAGGGGAACTTAGAGTATCGGCCAGGTAGACTCACACTGCCTTATAGGTAGCCTCGTGATTGCCAAGCAAAGTGGCTCGGAGACTTTAGCCAGACCTTAGGCAGATGCTATCCTAGTCACCTCAACCCTTCGTATCCCAAACTCAAGGACTACCCTAGACTCACAATAGAGTGAATGGGTTCATGTGACTATGTTGTGTGAACCTTGGCTCTGATACCAACTGTGACGACCCCAATTTCTATATACTTTCCATAATGACATAAACAGATATGCGTGCACTCATATCTTATAAAGGTCAAAAGGGAAAATACAAGAAATTAGTGAAGTCTACTAAAACCAGAGATATGCCAAGATCTAGTTCACAAACAACAATTAATAGCCACAACAACCACCATTCATTAAGGATAATTAAAGTCATACATAACTTATTCGAACGGAGAGAAGAGATATAAATAGTTCTAAAGAAATAATAGAGGTACATAGGATATTATCATCCTCAAAGTACTGGAAAGGGAAAAACTACATCTATCATGAAATAGATAAGAAGAACATAAATCTATCTAATATATCCTCCTTGCTCATTTATTATGCCTTCAGGTACTTTGATTATCTCTTTTACTCCATTGTTTCACAAGTCCTTTGTACCTAAAAAATACGGGAAACAAAAACACAAGTCAAAAGAGTACGTGGTAGAAAAAGATACTATAGTATGGTTGCAGAAGAAAAGTAACTTTTGAAGTCAAAACGAGATAAGCAGAAATCATATTCTTTAAGCGAAATGATTATCAAGTAAACTTTTCTTTTAACATGTCATTTGATGCGATTGTACTACTTCAAGCACCTTTTCAACATACATCTAATGTGGGCCATAGATAAGGAAAAGAGAGGGATACATACATCTAACATGGGCCAGATTTCATACATCCATGTTAGGCACATACATCCAGCATTAGGAAGTGCATGTAGCTACAATCCATCTAACCTTTCATCCTATATTTAGAGTTTTTGTCAGCAAAAGAAAATACACTATAGTATTTCATCCAAGCACATTTATAAAATAGTTGCATCCAAGTACAATATTTTTAACAACCATGGAAAACTAGTCATATACTTATAACCACGTACCTTCTAGCAGATCAGGTCCTCACAGGTTCCTAGATCAAGGGTTGAGAGAAGATCCTCCTGAAATATGAGTAACCCTATGTTACAAAATATCTTTATCATTTCTTATAATTTTAGGGTTTAGATCATTAGGGTTTAGATCCTTAGGATTTAGATCATAGGATTGGGATCGTTAGAGTCATCATTAGGGTACTCCTGATCCTTGAGATCAGAGTTGACCAAAGGAGATTGATTAATCAGGTTCTTAAAGAGATCTTAGAAGATTAGGGTTTGATATAATGTTTTCAACCAATATTGAAATAAGAAAGTCATATGCAAGAGTCTAGATATGATTCTTGAAGATTGATCATATGGGATTAAGGTTTCGAGATTCAGGGTTATTTAACTCATGTCAGGATAAAAGATATCAATATTTGATTAAGATCATCCTAAAGATAGTCATATATCATTGATTAAAATGGGTTTAGATTACATTTTCGAACAGGAATGATCAACAGGGTCTGATCATATTTTATATGAATAGGTCTCGTTTTTCTGGTCAAAAAGATATATAGTTTTGCTATTTTCTGATGATCCTACTATTTTCTATAATTAATTGAAAATCGACCAATCAGGGAATTTCTAGGAAATAAAACAAAAATAAAAAAAAGAAAAGGGTCGCTGGTCTCGCGGATTAGAAGAGGGATCCGGCTACGCGGATCCTCTCCTTAACCCGCGAGCCAGTAACAGTCAACTGGGTCAAAAGGCGGGGGTAAAGGACGGGAATGCCCCTTTTGGGATTTGTATCGCGTTGCGATGGTCGGGGCAGATAGGTAATTTTACCGGGTTGATTGTTAAACTCGCACCCCCGAGTAGCAGCGAGGTCACAGAGGTGAGGGAAGGGGTGGCTAGCTCGAGTTGAGCTAAGCCTGGAGGAATGCAGAGGGTTGCATTCACTCCACGGGATCCTTCCGAGCTCAACGAGCTCCAGATCATCGTCGGAGGTGAAAGATACCGCGATATCCATGTTTACAGGTTAACGAAGAAGAAAAAAATGGAAAGTTGGGTTTACCTATCCCTTTGGCTGAGATAAGTGGTCACAAAGCTCCGCGGAAGGTTGCTGAGGTATTCCCGATCCTCCTTCAGTTCTCAACAGGTTCCAACCTCGCCAGCGATGGAGCTCTTGGAGCTCGGTTGCTCGGCTTGTCGACCCGAGGCTCTGGGCCTTCGCGACACCAACTGGGGGTGGCGTTCGACTCGTCGGGACCCCGAGATGGTGTGATCGTCCTTGATTGAACGGAGGAATCCACCAGAGTGATAGGGAGGTCGGGAAGCAGGTGAGCAGGGGTGCTCGAGGTGAGGGAGATAGGGGCGATCTCAGTTGCAATTGAGGTACTAGCACGACTAAAGGAAGGGTGGCGAAGCTACTGGGCTCTTTAAATAGGCGTGGGGGTTGCTAGGAAGGGGAGCCCTAATTGTGGCTGCCGCCGCCACTGAGAGGCGCGGGAACTCAGGAGGTCGTTCTCCCAGTAGCGTGGACGAGGGGAAGTGGGTAGAGGGTTGTTGAAATCGTCTCGGTGAGGCGTGTCTATCCTCCAAAAATCTCGCGCTGAGGTGACGAGGTTTGGGCGCTAGCCGTTTTGGAGGTGTTGCTGTGCTGCCGCGGGCGAAGACCGAGTCTTGTGGGAGGTTAGGGACGATCCGGGGATCGTTGGATCTCGCGCGATCCCTGATCAGTAGATCGGACGGTTAAAATCGGATCCCAGTGAGGGCCGCGCCAAAGCAAGGGAAATGGGCCGCGTGACATAAATAAAAGCCCAATAAAAGGAACTTAGGTTTAAGTCTTTATGATTAAGAGAATAATACACGAAATTAAAATGGGCATAACTCCCAAATGGTTGACCTAATTGTTACCAAATTTTAGGGGCTTTCTAGTGAGGTCAAAGTGTACCTTGTGTACAAATTTGGTGGCAAAAATTGATTTGTAGATAGGTAAATTGAGCAATTGCCTCAAGGCATTAGTTTAGGTTATCAAGTAAACTAGGGTTTGCTTTCTTTTTGCCAAAAGTGTCATTTTAAGCTTAGTCATGCAATGATTAAATTGAGGGTAGTTTTGTCAACAATAACTTGAGAAAAGAAATAACAAGAGAGAGAAAATAAAGTAAAAACTCACTCCATCACAGTATGTATGCCCAGAGAGCCAATCATGCGATGATTGTAATGACATAACTTGTAAAAATAATTTAATTATTAATAAAAGGCAAGCTTCCAATTTATTTCGTTTAATTCAGTTATGAGATTATGATGTAAAATTATAAATGTCTAGAGAATAATAGTACTCAATGACATATGTCTTCAAGTATTAGCCTTGGAGAAATGATACAATTATTAAGAGTACATATGCATATCATAAGTCCATAATTTGTTGTTATTGTGGAAGGTTGATAGACAACAATAACACATAAGATCAAAGTGTGCGTTGGTTGATGAAAGAAACTCATTAGTCAAGATATGGCAATATCAAACCAATCACGTAGATACATATTAGAGAGTAGTGTATCAGACAAACCCACCATGAGACTGACACATGGAAGCCATTTTCATGGAAATAATAGTAAGCTCTCATAGTGATGGTGGTGGTTGTGTTTCTTAGACCTGAAATCACTGCACTCATCACATGTCATTGGGTACATTTTGACATCATCAAATGCAATCCGGAAACATGGGTTGCTATAATGATGACGATTGGGTGACTTTGACACATGGGGATAGACTGTGAGTGATAGAAATGAGATTTGTCCCTCGTATTGGAGTGCAATGTCCTAGGCCTCTTGATTAGTGAGACTGAGAAAAGCATGGCCATGCCCATTTGAGTCAATATGTGATATTGAGCTTGCATATATCTCAGACAACCTGCTTTGGTTTAAGAAACAAGATTGAATAATAATGAGGATGACTGCTCCATGCCTCGAGTTCAATATGGACATCAGTGACAAAGGAACTATACAATCACTGCAACACTACACAGAGATTGTATGTTGAAGTTGTTCCCCAACTTTCCATTTACTTGGGTAGCATTAATGTGTGACTAGGCACCACTCATTTCTTGTGATGTCTTAAGTTGTTATGAACATTCACTGCCAATGTAATATGGGATCTATAGGATCACACACATAGGTATTGACCTAGAAGAGGAGTTTAATCTTGAATGATAATTGAATAAGTACTAAAGTGTTTAGATAATTTGATTCACACAACATATAGGCTGACCACACTTCCAGACGCCCATCTCAAGTGTTGAGACAACCGTCTAGAGTGCCAAACGGTCGTCTCAAGTGTTGAGACGGGCGTATGGGGAGTCAGGCCTGATTTGAGTTGAATTTGGCTAAAGAACGAACCGACCAAACTTACCGGCTTGACTCAGGTCACCAGACGACCATTTGGGTGACCAAGATGACCATCTAGCATGGGAGAGATGGTCCAGTTCGACCGAGGGAAGGTTCTAGATATTTCCAAGTTCATTTTGATTACACATTACTTGTGCAAGGAATTAACATGTGATATTAATTGGAATCGAAATTGTCAATTTCATATGCGATTGGGAAACCATGAAATGGTCATCTCGTAGTATGATACGGCCATCTCACATGCCGGATTACCATTTGGTGCGCCAAACATGAGTTTTGGTGGTCGCAGGTTGCGAAAATTCAAGATTTTCTGATCCCTTCTACTCCCACATCGACTAGGAACCTAGACCCAAATCCTGCCTATAAATAGAGGGGTGCTGGGGGCTTCCCAGAGTAAAACACATACATATGAGAAATAGTAGCTCTAACAAATATTTTCCTCTCTGGTTTTAGTAACCACAAGATCCCAAGAAAGTCCTACCCAACTAGGGAGGGATAACAAGGGAGAGAATAACTGAGATAATTGTTGTGGGAGAGTGGGTTGGTGACTAGTACACCAACGAGAGGGACAACTCATTCCTGTCTATTCTAGTAGGACAAAAAGAGTTCTAGGCGGTATGTGTTGACTTCTCTAGAGGCAGGAGGCTGATGTCTGCCGCTAGGAATTAAACATCAACCAGTAGGTTGTGACAAGAGGAGCCACTGAAGAAGACAAGGTTCGTGACTACAGTCTGTGGTGTAGACCAGGAGGCACAACAGTCCGACAAGTCCCAGTGCAACTAGGATTCAGAGTTGCACATCTACAATGATGAGGATTGTCACTGGACCTGCTCCAGGACCAGATATATCCTCTAAACCATCCTTCCTACATTATAGTAATTGATGCGATCCGCTGGTTATGGTGAATATAGTAGATAATTTTTTGTTTCCTTTGCCTTCTCTATAGCCATATTTCCCTAATGAGGTATCAAAGCCAATGTCAATTTACTATATTATGGGATAATCGATACAAATTTTGGGTTTTTTCATTATATTATTGCATGCGATGAGAATACTATCTTGTCAAATAAAATACCACAATAATCCCAAACTAATATATATATATATATATATATATATATATATATATATATATATATATATATATATATATATATATATATATATATATATATATATATGAAATTTACACGCGTCGCGCTAAAAGCGGTTTCAATGTTTGATGTGTAGCATGGTTATGGACAATAACCCCTAAAATCTATGCATGTTTGTGTGCTTGGTTTATCTGTTTATCTCAGTTTGCGTACTGAGCCTCTATCTTATCTTCCCAATGTAAAGTTAATTCTTTCCTACCCTTTCTCCCCTCGAATGTAGTTCAAGTTTTCTCAATAACTATGTAAAAGTAGGATGGTTTACTTTCCTATTATGACAAAGATGAAGATGTCCAAAAGACGAGCCGACCGACTGAAGGACTATGAAGGACTTGGTGGACAAGCCAAATCGATCGGATGGTGGACCCGACCGATCCACCGGAGGAGTTAGTAGAAGGTGGACCGATATAACAAGATGATCAGTGAGATGAACTAACAACTAGCTAGGAGGCGAGCCGATCGGTTTAAGGGTTGAGCCGATCCACCCAGATTGGCAAGCAAAGATCTTCATCAATAACAAGTTTCTGCATGTGATGTAGACCTATATGACATAATTTATTATGGCTACAAGGGATTACATTAGGCTGGCCATAACCATCACTTTCATTTATTGCATATTTTCATTGTGGGATACAACATGTATATGATACATACTACATATGTGGTGATTGGATAAAGAATATGTATTTATACAAACTCCCTCAAAAAAATATCAAGTCTTAAATGCTTTCCATAGGCGACATACTTGAAAACCTTGATCGACCAAGCGTAGCATCTGCCTCCACAGGGTGCACCGGCTATCTTGTGGAAATGTGATGGTAATAATGTAGGTTCTGCCTCCACGGGGTGCATTATTATCATGTCGGCTTTTGGGTCAGGCTTGATTGGTGATTCTCAGAGCGTCTGGGTCCAGAAGTATGCAGTTGATTATGGCAAGGGGTTGTGCATATCATCTATCCAGAATTGCATATGATACAATTGGCAAGAGTTGCCTACCTTGATGGTTGACTGTGTTTGTGGTGTTGATTGACCCACAGTCGAATTATCTTGGATCTGGCCAATTAGAATATTGCACACTGCAATATTTTGAATTGATATTAAGGGCTGTCAATTTGGATAAAATAGTGGGAGCGATAATAATTAAAGATATAATTAATATTTTCAAAATTTCAAATCAAATCAAATCAAAAAGCATTTTTGACAAATGCAATTTTTCTCTTATAGAATCAAATGACGAACAAATCTAATTTGTGATTGGTCCCGAAGAAGGACACACTTGACGGGAGAAATTTCCATGATTGATTTTGAACTTTGAGAAGGGTTCTTAGTGAAGAGTGCAAGCTCTATGTCCTTGACAAACTAGTGCCAAAAATACCTACTCCTAATGCACTTAGGGAACAAGTGGATGCTTACTGGAAGTATTCCAATGATGCCTTAGAGATAAAGTACCTTATGGTTAGCTGCATGAACTATGAGTTTCATGAGCAATGTGAAGACATGAGAGTTATTGAGATGGTAACACATCTTAAGAAAGTGACACTTGGTCTTAAAAAGCAAGAAAGGGACAATATATTGAAGGTGTTGCTTGAGTCTAAGATGACAGAGGGAACCTCAGTAGAAGAACATGTGCTCAATATGATTGTATATGTGTATCATCTTAAAGAACTAGTATTCACCTTAAGCCAAGAGTTGGCCACTGATATGATTCTAAAGACTATGCCAGAATCATATAGTCACTTTATTGCATGTTATCATGTGAATAATACAGCTGGATAGATGTCATACTTGCTTTCCATGTTGATTCATGTTCAAGAAAAAATGAAGAAGGACAAGCCCGTGATGGTGATCAATGAGGATGAGTCCAAGGATCAAAGCAAGACTGAGAAGAGTTCTAAGGCCAAGCCTAAATACATGTCTTCAACATTCAAGATAAGGAGAAAGAAAAGTACAAGAGTATCACATCCTTTGTACTTGAAGGCATTCATGAAGAAGAACATGGGACAGTGATCTCCACTTCAGGTATATACACTATTGAGATTAATCTATCTACTTCATCATCATGGGTACTAGATACCAGATGTGGATCTCACATATGTTCTCATATACAAGATCTGAAAGGAAGTAGGACTTTGGGAAAAGTGAGGTGGAACTACGAGTTACTAATGGCGTAAGAATTGCGGCCAGTAGGGTTGGAACCTATAGTATATCTCTACCGACATGGCTTGTAATAGAGTTAATAACTGCTATTATGTACCTTCTATAAATAGAAACATCATTTCTGCATCTTGTATGGATAAGCATGCATTTGAATTCCATATTAACAATGGTCGATCTTCTATTTCAAAAGATGGGATCTTTTATGGCAGTGCCCCTATGTCTTATGGTCTTTACTTGTTAGATCTAAAGTTAGATGTATATAATATCAATACCAAAAGATTAAACCTGAACAACTCAAACAAAACATACTCTGGCATTGTTGTCTAGGGCACATAGATGAGAATCACATATCTATACTCCATAAAGATGGTTATCTAGACTCTTTTGATTTTTAATCAATAGAGACACATGAATCTTGTTTGTTGGGAAAGATGGCTAAGACCCTTTCACTTGTAATAATGTGAGGGCAAGTGATCTATTAGGACTCATACATAGTGATCTGTATGGATGTTTTAGAACAATTGCTAGAGGTGGGTATTATTACTTCATTACCTTCACTGATGACTTCAGTAGGTATGGCTATGTTTATTTAATGAAACATAAAGAAGAAACTCTTGAAAAGTTCAAGGAGTTTATGAATGAAGTACAAAACCAACTTGGTAAAAGTATTAAGATCGAGGTGGAGAATACTTTAACCAAGAGTTTGAGAACCTTCTCAGAGCCCATGGGATTGTATCCCAGTGGACTCCCCCTAGAACACCTCAACATAATGGTTTATTAGAAAGAAGGAATGACACATTACAGGATATATTGAAATCAACGATGAGTTTAGATGATCTTTTGACTACCTTATGGGGGTATGCTCTACAAACTGCCATGTTTACACTAAACTGGGTACCGTCTAAATCATTTTAAAAGACACCATATGAGATATGAAATGGGAAGCATCCCAATATGTCTTTATGAGGATTTGAGGTTGTGAAGCTCATCTCACGAAAATGTTTCCTGAAAAGCTTGGCCCAAGATCGGATAAATGTTATTTTTTGGATATCCTAAGAATCTAGAGGATATTACTTTTATTCCCAATCTGACAAAAAAATGTTTGTTTCTAGGGATGCTGGATTCCTTGAGATGGACTTCATTTCCAAAGGAATCAGTGGGAGAAAAGTGAAACTCAAAGAGGTTCGAAACCATCAAGAAAACATTGCATCAATAGATGAACAAGAGGAACAAAGAGAATCACAAGATGTTGTAGAATCTCAAATTATTAAAGTAACACATGAACCTCATAGATCTAATAGGACACACCTTGAACCTGAGAGTTTTGGATATCTTGTAACTCAAGATGGTAGTGAATTGGTCATAGATGATGAACCAATATCCTATATAGATGCTATTGAGGGACCAAAGTCTGAGAAATGGCTTGAGGCCATGAAATCTGAGATGGAATTCTATGTATACCAACAAAGTATGGACTTTGGTAGATCCATCTAAAGGGGTAAAACCCATACGATGCAAGTGGGTCTTTAAGAAGAAGACCAACATGGATGGAAAAGTTTAAACCTATAAGGAAGATTGATTACAAAGGGTTTTAAACAAGTTCAAGGTGTTGGCCATGATGAAACCTTTTCTTCAGTGGCCGTGGTTAAATCCATCAGGATCAAGCTTGCTATTACAACCTATCATGACTATGAGATTTGGCAGATGGATGTTAAAACCACATTCCTTAACGAGAATCTTCTCAAGGATGTGTACATGACACAACTTGAGGGTTTTATCAATCTAAAGGATGCAACTAAAGTCTGTAAGCTACAAAGGTCAATCTATGGATCAAAGCAAGCATCTCATAGTTGGAATCTTCATTTTGATGAGATAGTCAAAGAGTTTGGCTTTATTCAAAATGAAGATGAACCTTGTGTGTACACAATGGTTAGTGGGAGCATGGTGACATTCCTCATATAGTATGTAGATGACATACTATTGATGGGGAATGGCATCCATACTTTAAAAAAGGTAAAAACATGGATTGGAAATACATTCTCTATGAAAGACTTGGGAGAAGAATCCTAAATCTTGGAGATAAAGGTCTATAGTGATAGATATAGAAGGCTTCTTGGACTAAGTCAAAGCACATACATTGACAAAGTGTTGAAGCGGTTCATCATGGAGAACTCAAAGAGAGGAAACCTACCTATGTGTCATGGTGTCCCCATCTCTAGAGATCAACGTCCCAGTTCTTGTGAAGAAAGGGAACACATGAGTTTGATTCCATATGCCTCAATCATGTATGCAATGTTGTGTACCCATCCAAACATCTCATATGCCTTGAGCATGACGAGCATATATCAGTCAGATGCAGGTGATGCTTATTGGATAGCCATGAAGCACATCCTCAAGTACTTGAGATAGACTAAGGATCAATTCTTAGTCTACGGCAGAGAGGAAGAGTTGGTGGTAAAGGGTTACACCGATGCAAGCTTCCAGACCGATCCAGATGATTATAAATCACAATTAGGATTCATGTTCTGCCTCAACAACAGAGATGTAAGATGAAAGAGTTCCAAACAAGAGACAGTTGTCGATTCTACAATAGAGGCAAAGTATATTGCTGCATCAAGTGTAGCAAAGGAGGCTGTATGGATCAAGAAGTTCATCATAGAACTTGGGATCGTTCCAAGCATCAATGATGCAATTGAGCTATATTGTGACAACAATGGAGCTATTGCACAAGCTCAGGAACCCAGATCACATCAGTGCTCAAAGCATATACAAAGGCGTTTCCATTTCATACGAGAGATCATATAACAACGAGATGTAAACATTTGCAAAGTACCAACTGAGAATAATGTTGCTGACCCCTTGACAATGGCACTTTTACAATAGAATCATGACAGTCATGTATGATTACTTGGAATATGATTCATAGGTGATTGGCTCTAAGTGCAAGTGGGAGTTTATTGGTATGTGTAACATACCAGATCTTGGACCCTACCCTAGAACTTTGACCTTTTGGGTTTGACCAAACAAGGTTAAGGTTAGAATGATCCTAATAATCTAATGCATGAATAATGTAATCTAATATGTCATATAACTCATTTGGTAATAATACAATGAGAAATAACTTAATTTCATGCATAATATGGTTAATGGGCCTCTAATGGGCTAGATGATATAACCCATGTAAGAAAGCCTCAAATTAAATAATAGACTCCAAATTAGTAATCTATACATAAAAATAATCTTATATATCAATTTTCATTTAATTTGGACAACCTCAAAATAATATGGTGATTTAGGAGAGAGAAATTTCCTAAAAGGTGTAATTAATAAATAAATATAATAATTGACTCCAAAAGAGGAAAATAATCTTAGATTCGTGATCTACATAATAAATATAGCCTTTGGGTGAATTTTCATCCAATTTGGAGAAAGTTTGCTTAAAAGGTTAAATCAGGAGAGAGAAAGTGTGTAGAATTTCCAAAATATTAATTAAATATGCAAACAACTCCAATATGTAAAATTGATTGAAAATTCGTATTCAACACATTAAATATGACTTGTGTGTCAAGTTTCATAAAATTTGGATAATCCTAATACCATTGATGAAGGAGGAAAGAGAAAATAGTAATTGATTTATTTAACCCATTAAAAGTTTCCAAAAGGCAAAACTAAGTGCATAATCGAAATCTACATGTCTTTATTGGCCTCTGTGCAAAATTTGGTTTAATTTGGATAATGTTTGAGCCTCAATTTAAGAAAGAGAAAAAGGTAAATTAAATATAATGACACCTTAATCCTAATCACATTTGGGCTATGATTTCTGTATTATCGGTTGTCACACTGGATTTATTTCCTTTTTCCCATTTCGGCTTGGATCTGGACCGTCCGATCTTGATCTTGTGGCACGGAACCCATCTCCTACCTTGAGTAGGATGGGCGCGCGGCAACTGTACCAGCAGGGCTGGTTTTTCGTGGGTTTCTTTCCCAATTCTTAACCTTTCTGCGAGATTTCTTCGACATTATATTCCCCTTCTGATTCCGTATAAGCTGATCCCCTTTTTACCCAGTTTTGTTGAGTTTTCTGGAAACGCCTAAACTTGGGTTCCAAGGTAGCTCGGTCACCTTGGGAAAACCTGAGATGCTTTTCCATACATATAAATAAGACTACCGTGTGCATCGTTTTTCTTTTCTTAGTCATCCTATCCACTCAATTCTGATTCCCGTCGTGTGTATCGCCGACAGTGGATGATTTTTGGGCTGGAGTTTGCGGCGATTATTGCTCCCTCTCTGCGCCATCTCGGTGCCAATTGACTACATCTACAGGTTCGTTTGGAGCATCTCTTTCTTAGATTGTTCTTGCTTTCTCAAGTGGGCAACTACTTTGGTTTCGCCCAATTCTTCCCCGAGTTGCGGCCCTGCTGCTTCGCAGCCATGGCGCGTACAGAGTAGGAAGACGGGCTAGGGGTTTTCTCGATTCTACCCTCCTGTTTTCCCTTTCTTTCATGTTTAGTCGTCAAGGGCATTTTCGACATTTTGACTTTTGTTTTCTTTGGTCCACTACGGATCTCGTGAGCTTGACCAAAATCTGACCGTATGACACGGCCGTGGATGATTGGGCCATGTCATGCGGTGTTGGCCCATCCGTTCTCTCTCTCTCGCTTTAATCGCTGACATGGATTTTCTTTGGTTTCTGATTGGCTGATGCTTAAAAATCAATAACTAATTATTTACTGATCAGAAAAATATAAATAAATAGTCGTTGGATTCATAAAAATGCAAGCTTTCTTATGGTGTTGGTTTATCGCCTGAATCTTATGTTTTAAACATGTGTTTTTAATGGATCTAATTAATAATGAATTAACTTCTAAAAATCATAACTAAATATTTATAAGTCAGAAAAATATAATAAAATATGTTTTGAACTCAGGAAAATATAATCTAAAATATGGAATGGTTTTAGAAACCTAATTCACATAATAATAAAAAGGTGGTTCTTAGGGTTTATGAAATCAATATAAATCTAACCCTAATTTCACTTATATGCTAAATAGGTGTTTTTGGAAGCCTAGGCTTGGACCTAGATGTGACCCTGGATCGTTTGACTCTGAAGTTGAGGTATATTGTATCTCCTATTCATCCATATTGAGCAATTCACCCATCTTATCTTTCTTTTGACTTTAACCTACACTTATGTCTAATCTTTTGTTATCATGGTTCGTGTGAACTATCTGTCTTGATATGAACTTGGATATTTTCTTGATATCATATCTTGTGCCTTGGTGCATGTTGGCCTCTTATATTGATATGTGACACTTTGAGGTGGATGTTATATTGTTTGTGTTGTCCATTGTGTGATGGCAACATTGTATTAATCTGACTATACTTTTGACTTGCCTCTACATTATACATGCTATGTGATTCAGTAGCACTAGAGTAGTGTAAGTGCATTGGTTTTGTTTATAGCAGATGTGATATTTCCTGCTCTTTTTGGGACGGCAAGGAACCTCGTACCCAGGGTAAGATGTGTGTCTTGACCCATTTTATATATTTGGGAGATTGGCAATATTCCTTTCTCTATCAGGCTTCAGCTTTATGGGGGTTGGCTGCCAATTGTGTTTATATTGTTCTAGGGCTATGCTTATCTCACATGCATGCAGGATATTGATTGTGGGGTGTGTGCCCTACTTGTGCTTTGTTTACCACCATGGTAGTGGATTTATTTATGGCAAAATCCTTTTATATGTTATTTTATGGCAAGTATCCCTTTTGTTATGTTACTTTTTATCTTGATACCCGTTTGGGTGGTTCTTATCTCTTGCATGGGAAGCTTTTTTTTACATTTGATGTCCTTTATATCCTTATGTTGCTCAATTTGCTTTTTAGTATGCACATACCAGCCTTTGCTGATGTCTCCTTTTGTTTCTCTTTTGCTGGGGTATGCTTCCAACCCTAGGTGGAAGACTTGGATGCATGGCATGGTGACCTGGACTTAGTTTGTGAAGCTTGGAGACAATCTTGAGGTGGTTTAGATTTCGTCTACATGGATCCTTATGATGTAAGTTTAAGTTTGTAACCCTTTGTTTAATAATTGAATATAGTCATGTTATCCTTCCGCTGCTATACTTTGGTCTTTTGATTACCATTAAATAAAGATTTGAAAATTTTACACCCACTTCATCACACCTTTCGAGTGTGTTTGGATTGGAGGTTCTATTGTTCACATTTTTAGTAGAGAAGTGGTTTCACTTCTTTACAGCATGGTATCAGAGCCCATGGTAGTCGGAATCAGACTATTTCAATTTTGTCTCCCTTTAGAACCCTTGACTTAGTTAGTTACCTTTAAGTGAGATGTTGACCCTAGATCTGATATATGATTATCTTTTATGCAATAAGGTTTGGTTTGAGGACAAGAATATGTTATGAGGAAGTAATCATATGGAAATATTATGACTTGGTTTTCGCTTTGATTTTGAGCTCACCATTGTTTCATATCGTATGATTCTTCGAAGAAAAATATATTTTCAATTATATTACTATATGTACAAAAGTTTTCTCAGATTTATCGATGTTTTCTTGAACTAAGTCACAATCAAGAGAACTCTAGTTTGAGTAGAATCTAACCCTAGTTCTGTGACTAGGATTGAAATAAAGGTATAGTTTACCTACCCCATGACTTTTTGGATGTTCATGTAGGGTTGATAGGTTAGAGACACAAGGACCTAAAATCTCAACCCTAGATGGTGGCTTTTAGTTGGATACATGAGAAACATAAATCTCGAAAACTCTTTTACAACTAAGAGATGTGGGTAGCTCTAAAAAGTTGTTTAGTTTGACTTGTTAGGTTGAACCCTTTAAGGGGTGGAGAATAGTTTATAGTTGATGTTTGAATCTATAGATTTCGAGGACGAAATCCTTTTAAGGGGTGGAGTGCTGTAACATACCAGATCTTGGACCCTACCCTAGAACTTTGACCTTTTGGGTTTGACCAAACAAGGTTAAGGTTAGAATGATCCTAATAATCTAATGCATGAATAATGTAATCTAATATGTCATATAACTCATTTGGTAATAATACAATGAGAAATAACTTAATTTCATGCATAATATGGTTAATGGGCCTCTAATGGGCTAGATGATATAACCCATGTAAGAAAGCCTCAAATTCAATAATAGACTCCAAATTAGTAATCTATACATAAAAATAATCTTCTATATCAATTTTCATTTAATTTGGACCACCTCAAAATAATATGGTGATTTAGGAGAGAGAAATTGCCTAAAAGGTGTAATTAATAAATAAATATAATAATTGACTCCAAAAGAGGAAAATAATCTTAGATTCGTGATCTACATAATAAACATAGCCTTTGGGTGAATTTTCATCCAATTTGGAGAAAGTTTGCTTAAAAGGTTAAATCAGGAGAGAGAAAGTGTGTAGAATCTCCAAAATATTAATTAAATATGAAAACAACTCCAATATGTAAAATTGATTGAAAATTCGTATTCAACACATTAAATATGACTTGTGTGTCAAGTTTCATAAAATTTGGATAATCCTAATACCATTGATGAAGGAGGAAAGAGAAAATAGTAATTGATTTATTTAACCCATTAAAAGTTTCCAAAAGGCAAAACTAAGTGCATAATCAGAATCTACATGTCTTTATTGGCCTCCGTGCAAAATTTGGTTTAATTTGGATAATGTTTGAGCCTCAATTTAAGAAAGAGAAAAAGGTAAATTAAATATAATGACACCTTAATCCTAATCACATTTGGGCTATGATTTCTGTATTATCGGTTGTCACGCTGGATTTATTTCCTTTTTCCCATTTCGGCTTGGATCTGGACCGTCCGATCTTGATCTTGTGGCGTAGAACCCATCTCCTACCTTGAGTAGGATGGGCGCGCGACAACTGTACCAGCAGGGCTGGTTTTTCGTGGGTTTCTTTCCCAATTCTTAACCTTTCTGCAAGATTTCTTCGGCATTATATTCCCCTTCTGATTCCGTATAAGCTGATCCCCTTTTTACCCGGTTTTGTTGAGTTTTCTGGAAACGCCTAAACTTGGGTTCCAAGGTAGCTCGGTCACCTTGGGAAAACCTGAGATGCTTTTCCATACATATAAATAAGACTACCGTGTGCATCGTTTTTCTTTTCTTAGTCATCCTATCCACTCAATTCCGATTCCCATTGTGTGTATCGCCGTCAGTGGGTGATTTTTGGGCTGGAGTTTGCGGCGATTATTGCTCCCTCTCTGTGCCATCTCGGTGCCAATTGACTACATCTACAGGTTCGTTTGGAGCATCTCTTTCTTAGATTGTTCTTGCTTTCTCAAGTGGGAAACTACTTTGGTTTCGCCCAATTCTTCCCCGAGTTGCAGCCCTGCTGCTTCGCAGCCATGGCGCGTACAGAGTAGGAAGACGGGCTAGGGGTTTTCTCGGTTCTACCCTCCTTTTTTCCCTTTCTTTCATGTTTAGTCGTCAAGGGCATTTTCGACATTTCGACTTTTGTTTTCTTTGGTCCACTGCGGATCTCGCGAGCTTGACCAAACTCTAACCGGATGACACGGCCGTGGCTGATTGGGCCATGTCATGCGGTGTTGGCCCATCCGTTCTCTCTCTCTCTCACTTTAATCGCTGACATGGATTTTCTTTGGTTTCTGATTGGCTGATGCTTAAAAATCAATAACTAATTATTTACTGATATGAAAAATATAAATAAATAGTCGTTGGATTCAGAAAAATGCAAGCTTTCTTATGGTGTTGGTTTTATTGCCTGAGTCTTATGTTTTAAACATGTGTTTTTAATGGATCTAATTAATAATGAATTAACTTCTAAAAATCATAACTAAATATTTATAAGTCAGAAAAATATAATAAAATATGTTTTGAACTCAGGAAAATATAATCTAAAATATGGAATGGTTTTGGAAACCTAATTCACATAATAATAAAAAGGTGGTTCTTAGGGTTTATGAAATCAATATAAATCTAACCCTAATTTCACTTATATGCTAAATAGGTGTTTTGGAAGCCTAGGCTTGGACCTAGATGTGACCCTGGATCGTTTGACTCGGAAGTTGAGGTATGTTGTATCTCCTATTCATCCATATTGAGCAATTCACCCATATTATCTTTCTTTTGACTTTAACCTACACTTATGTCTAATCTTTTGTTATCATGGTTCATGTGAACTATCTTTCTTGATATGAACTTGGATATTTTCTTGATATCATATCTTGTGCCTTGGTGCATGTTGGCCTCTTATATTGATATGTAACACTTTGAGGTGGATGTTATATTGTTTGTGTTGTCCATTATGTGATGGCAACATTGTATTAATCTGACTATACTTTTGACTTGCCTCTACATTATACATGCTATGTGATTCAGTAGCACAAGAGTAGTGTAAGTGCATTGGTTTTATTTATAGCAGATGTGATATTTCCTGCTCTTTTTGGGATGGCAAGGAACCTCGTACCCAGGGCAAGATGTGTGTCTTGACCCATTTTATATATTTGGGAGATTGGAAGTATTCCTTTCTCTATCAGGCTTCAGCTTTATGGGGGTTGGCCGCCAATTGTGTTTATATTGTTCTAGGGCTATGCTTATCTCACATGCATGCAGGATATTGATTGTGGGGTGTGTGCCCTACTTGTGCTTTGTTTACCACCATGGTAGTGGATTTATTTATGGCACAATCCTTTTATATGTTATTTTATGGCAAGTATCCCTTTTGTTATGTTACTTTTTATCTTGATACCCATTTGGGTGGTTCTTATCTCTTGCATGGGAAGCTTTTTTTTACATTTGATGTCCTTTATATCCTTATGTTGCTCAATTTGCTTTTTAGTATGCACATACCAGCCTTTGCTGATGTCTCCTTTTGTTTCTCTTTTGCTGGGGTATGCTTCCAACCCTAGGTGGAAGACTTGGATGCATGGCATGGTGACCTGGACTTAGTTTGTGAAGCTTGGAGACAATCTTGAGGTGGTTTAGATTTCCTCTACATGGATCCTTATGATGTAAGTTTAAGTTTGTAACCCTTTGTTTAATAATTGAATATAGTCATGTTATCCTTCCGCTGCTATACTTTGGTCTTTTGATTACCATTAAATAAAGATTTGAAAATTTTACACCCACTCCATCACACCTTTCGAGTGTGTTTGGATTGGAGGTTCTATTGTTCAAATTTTTAGTAGAGAAGTGGTTTCACATCTTTACAGTATGTATGCCCAGAGAGCCAATCATGTGATGATTGTAATGGAATAACTTGTATAAACGATTTGATTATTAATAAAAGGAAACCTTCCAATTTATTTTGTTTAATTCAGTTATGAGATAATGATGTAACATTATAAATGTCTAGAGAATAATATTACTCAATGAAATATGTCTTCAAGTATTAGCCTTGAAGAAATGAGATCATACAAATGTTAAGAGTACATATGCATATTATCAATAAGTCCATTATCGGTTGTTATTGTGGAAGGTTGATAGACAACAATAACACAAAAGATTAGAGTGTGGGTTGGTTGATGATACAATCTCATTAGTCATGATATGGAAATATCAAACCAATCACATATAGACATGTTAGAGAACAATGTATCAGACAGACCCACCGCGAGACTGACACATGGAAGCCATTTTCATGGAAGTCATATTCAGCTCTCATAGTGATGGTGGTTATTGTGGTTCTTAGACCTGAAATCACTGCACTCAACACATTTCATTGGGTACATTTTGACATCATCAAACACAATCCTAAAACATAGTTTGTTATAATGATGATGACTGGGTGACTTTTCACATGGGGATAGATTGTGAAAAATAGAAATGGGATTTGTCCCTCCTATTGGAGTGTGATCTCCTAGGCATCTTGATTAGTGAGACTGAGAAAAGCATGGCCATTCACATGTGAATCAATATGTGATATGGAGCTTACATATATCTCATACAAGTACTCTGGTGTAAGAAATAAGTTTGGATGATGAAGAGGGTGACTGCTCCATGCCTCAAGTTCAATCTGGACATCAGTGACAAAGGAACTATAAAAGAACTACAACACCATACACAGATTGTAGGTTGAAGTTGTTACTCATATTTCCATCTACTTGGATAGCATTGACATGTGACTAGGCACCACTCATTCCTTGTGATGTCATAAGTTGTTATGGACATTCACTGCCAACGTAATATGGGACCTATAAGGTCACACACATAGGTCTCGACCTAGAAGAGGAGTTTAATATTGAATGTTAACTGAATTAAGTACTAAAGTATTTAGGTATTTTAATTCACACAACATATAGGCTGACTGCACTGCTAGACGCCCATCTCTAGTGTTGAGATGGCCGTCTGGAGTTGTAAACAGTCGTCTCAAGTGTTGAGATGGGCGTCTGGGGAGTCGTCTGATTGGAGTTGAGATTGGCTAAAGAATGAACCGGCCAAACGACCATCTAGGTGACTAAGACAATCATCTCACATGGGCGAGATGGTCCATTTCAACCAAGGGAAGGTTCTAGATATTTTCAATATGTTTCAATTGCACATTACTTGTTGTGCAAGGAATTAATATGTGATATTAATTAAAATTGAAATTGCCAATTTCATATGCGATTGAGAAACTACAAAATGACCATCTCGCAGTACGAGACGACCGTCTCACATGCCAGGCGGCCGTCTGGTGTGCCAAATGGCCATTTTTGTGGTCGCACATTGTGAAAATGTGAGATTTTCCAGTCCATTCCACTCCTACATTGACTGGGAACCTGTATCTAAACCCCACCTATAAATTGAGGGGTATTGGGGTCTTCCCAGGGTACAACACATACAATTGAGAAATATTTGCTCTGACAAATATTGTCCTCTCTGGTTGTGGTAACCACGAGAGCCCAAGCAAGTCCTTCCTGACTAGGGAGGGATAACAAGAGAGAGAATAAATGAGATCTTTGTTGTGGGAGAGCAAGTTGGTGACTAGTATACCAATAGGAAGGACAATTCCTTTCTATTAATTCTAGTAGGATGAAAGGAGTTCTAGGTGGTGCATGTGGACTTCTCTAGAGGCGGGAGGCTGTTATCCAGCCGCTAGGACAACACCAACCAGAAGTTCATGATAAAAGGAGCTACTAAAGAAGAAAATGCTCGTGATTGTAGTCCATGGTGCAGACCAGGAGGCACAGTAGTCCAACAAGTCTGAGTGCAACTAGGATTCAGAGTTGCACATCTACAATGACAAGGATTGCCACTGGACTTGTTCTAGGATCAGGTATATCCTTGAAACCACTCTTCTTGCATTATAGTAATTGATGTGATGCACTGGTTATTGGGAATATGGTAGTTAATTTTTTTATTTCAAATGCCTACTCTGTAGCCATATTTCCCTACAGAAACATCCTATGTGATAGGAATTTAGACCTATAGATATAATTTTGGAAAGTTTCTTAACCCAAATATGAGCACATATATTGGCAAGATGTTGAAAGGGTTCAACATGAAGGATTCAATGAAAGAGAATATGTCAACGTAGATGGGATCACTCTCTCATGAACCCGATGTTCTAGTTCTTATGAAGAATGGAAGAGATGCCATATGCATTTTCATTTTGGATCTAACATGTAATATACTATACTCATCCCATTATCTTGTATGTATTGGACATGACAAGATGATTTTATTCATATTCCAATGAGGGTCATTGGAATACCATAAAGAACATCCATTAGTACTTGAGAAGCACTAAAGGATTACTTGTTGCATTATGGTAATAAGGAAGAGTTGGGTGTAAATAGTTATACCGATGCAATATTCCAAAGTGACAGAGAATGGTCACAATATAAAACTGTGTTTAATCTTAAAATTAGAGTGAGTTGGAAAGCATTTTGAACTATAGACCATTGTTTTAATTCTACAATTGAAGTTGTATGTCCTAATGTTATGAACGCATGCGTGAGTACTGTAACAATCTAGAAGTTCATATAGATGAACTTGAGAGATGTTCCAACCATTGATGATATAGTCGAAATACTATGACAACAATGGAGATATTGGTTATGCAAGGAATATCAAATAGGATACTATGATAGTTCCATCTTCTACAAAATGTCTTACAATGAAGAGATGTGAAACATGTAATAGAATGAATAAAGGAAAGGTGTTGCTAACCCATTAGATTAGAACTTGCACAACAGAAATAAGATGGACATGTTTAGATCACTAGGAATGAGATTTGTAGATGATTGTCTCTAAGTGCAAGTGGGAGTCTATTGGTATGTATGTCTAGAGAGCCAATCATATTATGATTGCAATGGCATATTATGAATAATAATTTGATTAATAATAAAGGGAATCTTCTAATTTATTCTATTTCAACCAGTTATGAGAGAATGAGAAAACATAATAAATGTGTAAAGAGTGGCATTACTCAATGGCATATGTATTCATCTGCATGACCTAAATAGTGAGATCATAGAAATGTTAAGAGTATGTACATTCTTTTTATGTCCCTAGTAGGATGTTATTGTGAAAGGAAGATAGACAAAAATAACACATAAGACTAGACTATGGGTTGGTTGATGACAAAATCTCATTAGTCATGATATGTGATATCAAACCAAGCACCTAGATACTTGTTAGAGAACAATGTATTGGTCAGACCCACCTTGAGAGTTACACATGAGAACCATAATTGGTGGTCATAGTCATCTCTCACAGTGAAGGTGGTGATTGTGGTTCTTAGTCCTGAAGTCGCTACACTCTCACATGTCGTTCGTTGTATTTTGACACCATCCACCATAATACTGAATAAGGGTTGCCATAAATGTGATGATCAGATACACTTTGACACATGGGGATGACTTTGAGTGATGTAGATGGAATTTTTCCCTCCTACACGAGTTTGATATCCTGGACACTTGATAAGTGAGACTGAGAAAAGCATGCCCATACACATGTGGATCAATATATGATGTTGAGGTCAAATTTATCTCAGACGGTCGACTCTAGTTCAAGGAACATGGATTGAATATTGAAAGGATGACGTTTCCATACCTCGAGTTCTATCCAGATATTAGAAACAAATGAATTATACAATCACTATAACACCTATCACAGATTGTAGGTTGAAGTTATTCTCCAACTTTCCAATTACTTGGGTAGCAATGATGTATGCCTAGGCACCATTATTAACTTATGATGTCATAAATGATTTATGGATATTCACTGCCAACATAACTTGGAACCTATAGGGTCACACACATAGGATACACTTGGAATAGGAGTTCATTCATGAATATGGGTTTAATTGGATTACTAAAGAGTTAGGTATTCAATTTAAACAACATTGCTTGAAAATTGACTGACTAGACAAGTGAACCGACTAGTTCAAGTGTTGAAATGACCATTTCATTATGTTAGGTCAATTGAACCAACTTTGGAAATCATGAACAATGAACCTATCAGTTCAGGAAGTGAATCGATCGGGCTAGGTCCATGAACCGACCACATTAGGTTGTGAACTGATTGGTTGATAGATCAATTTGATTGATTCAAGGATATGTGTTGACGTCATGTTGTGCATTAAATCAGATATTAATTTCCAATACAATTGCAATTGGGAAACATGATGAAACAACTGGTTCAAGGGTTGAACCGACTGCTTCACATGCCAACCGATCTGTTCACCTGTGAATCGATTGTTTGACCACTCATAGGTTGAGAAAATTCATGAAATTCTGGTCCCTTCTGTTCCCACTTATATAGAGAACCTTGACCCTGACCCTCCTATAAATAGAGGGGTAATGGGGCTTCTCAGACATAAGAACTCAATTGCCTCTAACAATTGTTTGTCTTCTTCAGTTGTGGTAACTGGGAGAATCCAAGCAAGTACTACCCGTTAAGGGAAAGGATAGCAAGGGAGAACATTTATGGGAGAGCAAGCTGGTGACTAGTATGCCAATATGAGGGAACAACTCCTTGACGTCCATTCTACTAGAACAACAAGAGTTACTGGTTGTCTTTGTGGACTATTATAGAGGCGAGGAGGCCTTTGTCTACCACTAGGAGGACAATGTCAACCTGGTGTCCATGGTGATCAACCAGGAGGCTGACACAAATGTTGTTTGAGTGCAACTAGAAGAAAGATGCACAATTGCGATGAGAAAATAGTTGTTGGACTTGCTCCAGGACCAGGTATGACCTCGTAAACCATCCTTCTCATTACATAGTTATTGATGCAATTGTCTGTTAAAGGGGAATATGGTAGTGAAACTTTTTTTGTTTCCACTACCTATCTGATGTCATAATTACCAACAGTGATATTAGAGCAACATCAATTTACTATGTTTTGGGATAATCAATATAATTACATTTTTGGTTTTCATCATTTATTTGTTGCATATGATGCGAATACCTGACTAATGAATGTGCATATTCAATTAAAGACCACATATGGTCCCAAACTTTATATATATATATATATATATATATATGTAATTTATACGTGTTGCCCTAATATTGGTTTTGATGGTGGATGTATAGCATGGTTATGACCAATAACCCAAATATCTTTGTGTGGTTGAATGATTTGTTTGTTCCTATTATATCTCAGTTTACATACCGAGCCTCTAGCTTCTTCTTCCTAATGTAAAAGTATTATTTCCTACCTTTGCTCCCCTTATATGTAGCTTGAGGTTTCTCATTACCGTGTAATAAGTTTAATCGCAATATGATAATTTCTTTTCTTGCTATGACAAAGATGACGATCAACGTAGGTGAGATGACCGTTTCACGTGACAAGCATACCGGCTGGAGTACCAAGGAGGGCGGACCGCATGATGAGTGAATCGACCGACTAATGAACCCAATCGATCATTTGGAGGTGTGCTGACATCGGTTGGAAAAGAGGCCAAATGATCGTTTTATATGAACAACCAAACCAGCTAAGAGGCGATTAGACAGGTTTAAGGATTGAACCGATCAACCTAGATTGGCAAAAACATATCTACACCAACAACAAGCTCTTGCACAAGATGTAGACCTAGGTGGTAGTAATTCCTTGTGGCTCCAAGGAATTACATAGCATGGTCATAACCATCACTAATGTTTTATATTGCATGTTAAGTTGTGGGATATCACATGTATATGATACATACTATATATATGTGGTGATTGGATAATTGTATATGTATTAACATATAAAATCCTTCAATAAGACATATCAAGTCTAAGATGCTTTCCATTAGCAAAACACATAAAAAGCTTGATTGACTAAGCATGGGAATCCCAGGGGTGGTGCACCGTCTATCTCATAGAAGTGTGATGGTGATAATGTGGGCCTGCCAAGTGGGGTGCATTATTATTGTGTTGGCTTTGGGGTCGGGCTTAACTGGGTGTACTTAATGAGATTAAGCACCTAGAGGCATGCAAATGACTATGGCAAGGAGTTGCACATACTATCTATCCAAGAATTGCATAAGATGCAATTGGCAAACATTTTCTACCTTAATGATTGATTATGGATGCTGGCGTTGGCTGGGTAATAATTGAAATATTTTGGATCTTGGATCATTAGAAGTTTGTACCTTGCAATCTTCTGAATTGATAAATGAGGGTTATCAATCTATACAAAAGTATGAGAGTGATAGTTAATTAAAGGCCTAATAAACATCATCAAATTTATACAAATCAAGTCAAATAAAAAAGGAGTTTTGACAAAATTGCAAGTTTCTCTTGTAGAATTAAATGACAACACACAACAACAAATTTTCTCTATGATATGTACTTAAGAAGGATGAGTTGAATAGGAATAACTTCTATGAATGGTTCAAGATGCTGAGAATTCTTCTCACACAGGAGCACAAGCTCTACGTCCTGGAGACACCAGAGCCAGAAGAACCTCTTCCAAATGCACCTAAGACTGACATGGATGCTTACAAGAAGCATACTGAGGATGCCATTGATGACAAGTGCCTAATGCTGTGCTCTACAAACTATAAGTTGCAAAGACAACATGAGAACATGGATGTTATGACATGGTCACACATCTTAAGAACATGTTCCAAGATCAGATAAGGCATGGGAGATTTGATGTCTCTAAGGTGCTGTTCAAATGTAACATGGCAGAAGGTGATCCAGTAGGTCCTCATGTGCTCAAGCTCATTGGGTATGTGGAGAACCTTTCTAGACTGGGATTCCCCTTGGGTCAAGATTTGGCCACTAATGTGATTCTACAGTCTCTGGCAGAGTCATACAGTCAGTTTGTCATGAACTACAACATGAATGACTTTGACAAGACATTGACAGAGTTACTTGGCATGTTGAGAACAACTGAGGCACAAATGAAGAAAGACAAACCCAAGTTTATGATGATGATTAGAAAAACAAAAGGAAAATCTAAAGGTAAATGAAAATCTAACAAGAGTTCTAAAGCTGGCCAAAAGCCCACATCTTTAATACTCAAGGCAAAGGGAGGAGTAAATAAGGGAGGAAATTGTCACCACTGTCATCAAGCTAGACACCGGAAAAGGAATTGTCCTCTCTATCTGGAGCAATTAACGAAGAAGGAGGGGATATAAACCTCTATTTCAGGTATAAACATTATAAGATAAATTTGATTACTTCTTCATCTTGGGTATGTGAAACTAGATGTAGATATGACATACATTGATGTGCATGAACTGATAAGAAGTAAAGCCTTTATGAAAGGACAAGGACAGACTATGCGGAGCAAGAGTTGCTACAATTTCATTCTATATTTAGAATTTATCTTATCCCAAAGGGCATGTAATAAAGTTACATGAACTGCTATTTCATTATGCTAATAATAGAAACATTTTAATTTATGCATCTTGTATGGACAAGGATGATTATAAAGGAAGAGTTGTTTATGCTTCTATTTTAAAGATGTGATCTTAAATGTAAATGCCCCATATGTATTGTGATTTTTATACAAAAGAATCAAGAGATAAATGGTTATAACATATATAACTAAAGAATTACAATTGATAAACTCAAACAATCAAATATCTACAACATTGTCATCTAGAGAACATATATGAGAAATGCATTTCCAGAACATGATGATGGTTATCTAGACTCTTTTGGTTATTGAACCAATAAGAGACATGCAAGTCTTACATATGAGCAACATGAAAAACTACCTCTCACTAGGTGTAGTGGGGGAACAATCATTCTATTAGAATTTGTACATAATGATGTATATAGACCTACATAATAAATGCTAGATATAATTATTTATACTTCATTATATTTACTAATCATATGGCGATATGTATTCAGTAAAATACAATACTCTTGAATTGTTCAGGAAGATTATGAAGTAAACAACTTCCTTAAAATATCAAGATATTTTGATATGATCAAAGTTGAAATATGTTACAGGAATAGTCTGAGGTCCTTCTGGAGAGACTATGATAGTGTATTACAATCAACTCCACCTAAAACATGATGATGTATAAGTAAGAAGGAATCACATCATGATGAGTCATGATATGATTATCATTTAATCCAATATTATAATTTCCTTAAAAGGTATATGGTTATCACTAATACAATGTACCATCTTAAATGATTTTTTAGACAACAAATGAGATATGGTATGGGAATGTACATATATGTCTAAAGGATTGAAACTTATACAACAAAATAGTTTCTTGGAAAGGTTTAATCACATAAATGTTAATTTGTTGAATACTACTTATCTCAATTCGATAACAAAATGTTTGTTTTTAGGGTAGCTAAATTTCAAAGGAATCAGTGGAAGTAAAGTAGAACTCAAAAAGTTTGAGATCAAAAAAGAAAACATTGAACTAGAGGAGGTACAAGAATTTGGTGAATCATAAATTGTTGTGGAATCTCAAGTTCCATCTATAACACAAAACTCATCATTCTAGTAGAACACATCTGAGGTTAAAATATTATGAACCCTATAACTCAGATAAGTAATGAAGTTGGTTATAAGATGATGAGACAACAATTAACTAAGAATTATTGAGGGACCTGAGTCTGAGAAATGTCTTAAGGCCATTACATCTAGAATGGAATCCATGAACACCAACAAGGTATGACCTTGGTGGTGCCACCTAGAGGGGTAAAACCCATAAGGTGCACTTGGGCTTTCATAGGAAGACCAATGTTGATGACATAAAAGGACAAATAGGTTGCAAAGGTTTTCAAACAAGTTCAAAGTGTTGACCATGAAGAAATCCCTTTCACTAATAGACATGCTTGCTATTGCATCTTAATAAGAACATGAGATTTGGCATATGATGATTAAACCACATCCCTTTAAAGGAATAATTGAGAAGATGTGTACGTGACACAACCTGAATGTTTTATAACTCCATTAATGCAAAGAATGTCTATAAGCTACAATGTTCATTCTAGATGTTGAAACAAGCATCTCAGAACTAGAATCTTTGATTTGACAAGAAAGTAAAAGAGTTTGACTTGCATCAAGATAAAAGGTGAAATATGTGATTACAAAAGATTTAGTGGGAGCATAAAAATAGTCCACATATTGATGAGGAATAACATCTCAATACCAAGTATTGAAGCCTATCATGGAAATCACCTTCATCGTGAAGTATTAGGTGAAACATCCTATGTGATAGGAATTGAGAGCCATATATATAGTTTTGGAAAGTTTCTTAACCTAAATATGAGCACATATATTGGAAAGATGCTGAAAAGGTTCAAAATGAAGGATTAAGTAAAAGAGAATCTGTCAATGTAGATGGGATCGGTCTTTCATGAACCCTATGTTCCAATTCTTATGAAGAATGAAATAGATGCCATATGCATTCACATTTTGGATCTAATATGCAATATATTGTACCCATCCCATTACTTATATTTATTAGACATGACAAGATGATTTTAGTCAGATTCCATTGAGGATCATTGGACTACCATAAAGAACATCCATTAGTACTTTAGAAGAACTAAAGATTACTTCCTACATTATGGTAATTTGGAAGAGTTGGGTGTAAAGAGTTATATCAAAGAAAGGCTTCTGAAATGACAGAGAATGATCACAATATAAAACTATGTTTAATATTAAAAGAAGAGCTGTGAGGTGGAAAGGGTTCTAGACTATAGACCATTGTCTTAATTCTACAATAGAAGACGTATGTTCTGGTGTTATGATCACATGAGTGAGTATTGTATGGATCTAGAAGCTCATATAAATGAAATTGAGAGATGTTCCAACAATTGATGACATAATAGAAATACTATGACAACAATGGAGATACTGGTTATGCAAGGAATATCAGATAGCATACTATGGCAATTCCATCATATACATCACACAATAAAGAGATGTGAAACATGCAATATACCAACTAAAGTCAAGGTGTTTCTAACCCGCTAGATTAGCACTTGCACAGTAGAAACATGATGGCCATGTTTAGATCACTAAGAATTTGATTCGTGGGTGATTGGCTCTAAGTGCAAGTAAGAGTCTATTGGTATGTATGCCTAGATAGCCAATATTATGATGATTGTGATGGCATATTATGAATAACAATTTGATTAATAATAAAGGCAAGCTTACAATTTATTCTATTTCACTCAGCTATGAGATGATGAGGAAACATAATGAATGTCTAAAGAATGACATTACTCAACAACATATGTCTTCAGGTGCATGACCTAAACAATGGGACCATACATATGTTGAGAGTATGTACATTCTTGTTATGTCCCTATTCATATGTTATTATGAAAGGCAAATAGACAACAATAACACATAAGACTAGAGTGTGGGTTGGTTGATTATAGAATCTCATCAATCATGATATGTGATATCAAACCAACCACTTAGATACTTGTTAGATAATAGTGTATCAAACATACCCACCTTGATACTGACACATGGGAACCATAATTGGTGGTCATAGTCATCTTCATAGTGAAGGTTTAGCGATTATGGTTCTTATACCTAAAATCACTACACTCATTACATGTCGTTTGGTGTATTTTGACATCATCCATTGTAATCCTAAATAAGGGTTGCCATAAAGGTGATGATCAGATACACTATGACACATGGGGATGTATGTGAGTTATTTAGATGAAATTTGTCCTTCCTATAGGAGTTTGATATCCTGGCCACTTGATAAGAGAGACTGAGAAAAGCTTGCACATGAACATGTGGATCAAAGTATGATGTTGAGGTCACATTTATCTTAGACAATTTTCTCTTGTATAAGGAGCATGGATTGAACATTGAAAGGATGATGTTTCCATGCCTCCAGTTCAAACTAGATATTAGAGATAAAGAAATTATACAATCACTATAACACCTATCATAGATTGTAGGTTGAAGTTATTCTTCAACTTTCTAATTACTTGGGTAGAAATGATGTGTGACTAGGCACCGCTCTTTTCTTGTGATGTCATAAATGAGTTATGGAACCTATAGGGTCACAAACATATGATACACTTGGAATAGGAGTTCAATCATGAATATGGTTTAAACTTGATTAATAAAGAGTTAGGTATTCAATTTAAATAACATTGGTTGAAAATTGACTGATTGGACAAGTGAACCGATCGGTTCACGTGTTGAAATGACCATCTCAATGTGTCTAACAATTGAACCAACTTTGGTAATTCTGGACAATGAATCGACCAGTTTAGGAAGTGAACCAATCATCTCAGGTCCATGAATCGACCGTCTCAGGTTGTGAACCAAGTGGTTGGTGGATCAATTTGATTGTTTTAAGGATTTGTGCTGACATCATGTTGTGCATTAAATAGGATATTAATTGCCAATACAATAGTGATTGGGAAACATGATGAAATGACCGATTCAAGGATTGAACCAATTGGTTCACATGCCAACCGATCGGTTCACCTATAACTGATCATTTTGCCACTCGTAGGTTGAGAAATTTTTTGAAATTCTGATCCCTTTTGCTCCCATGTAGATTGGGAACCCTGACTCTGACCCTCCTATAAATAGAGGGGTAATTAGGTCTTCTCAGAAACATCAACTCAATTGCCTTTGACAATTGTTTGTCTTCTCTTGTTGTGGTAACCGAGAGAACTTGAGCAAGTCCTACCCACTAAGGGGAGGGATGTCAAAGGCGAACAATTATAGGAGAGCAAGTTGGTGACTAGTACGTCAATACGAGGGGACAACTCCTTCTTGTCCATTCTACTACAATGACAAGAGTTTTTGGTGGTCCATGTAGACTACTATACATATGAGAAGGCCATTGTCTATCGATAGGAGTACAATGTCAACCTACTGTCCGTGGTGATTAACCAGGAGGCCGATGCAAACGTTGTTCAAGTGTAAGTAGAAGAAAGCTACACAAATACAATGAGGGAATAGTCATTGGACTTGCTCCAGGACTAGGTATGACATCGTAAACCATCCTTCCCATTACATAGTTATTGACACGATCGTCTGTTAAAAGGGAATATGGTAGTCAATTTTTTTTGTTTCTACTACCTACATGATGTCATATTTCCCTACAACATTACCTAATAAAAGTCAAACCAATCATGCTCTTGTTCTTAGTCTAGTGAAGTATGTTGGTCAACTAATTTTAGTGTGCTCGAACCCATAGGTCAGACTGACCTGTCATTATTGGGAAATCAATGGTATGCTTATGATAGATTTTTTTGAGGACATTTTGATTCTTGTCAACCATCTATATGGATCTCGTTCATCCCAAATTTACTCTGGAGATTCATTAGCTCATCCCTTACATATTAAGAACTTAATGTTGCAATCTAGTGGGTGATTTAAAGGGTTTGGATCCCTCTTGGATTGGTGGAGCTTCCTTACTACTAGATCTTTGTAGAGAGTAGGGAAATACAACATAAGATAGGTAGAGGAAACAAAAATTTTACTGACATATTTCTAATAAACCAGAAGATCACATCAATAACTATGCAATGGAAAGGATGGTTTCACGAAGATATACCTAGTCCTAGAGCAAGTCCAACGACAATCCTCATCGATGTTGTTGCGCACTCTGTCTTGGACATTGTCTGTGAAACTCCTAGTTGTGTTGGGACTCATCTGACTACTCCTCTAGGGATAGTATTGGGAATCATATGACTTCTCCTCCACGGACGAACGAATTGAATATTGTCATCTACAGCAGCTCCTCTCATCACGGACTAGTGGCTGACATCATCCTCTTTAGCGATGGGAAAAGGCCATCTCGCCTCTACAGAAGTCCACACAAACCAACTAGAATTCCTATCATCCTACTAGAATGGACTGGAAGGAGTTGTCCCTCCCATTAGTTTACTAGTCATCAACATGCTCTCCTACAACAATGATCCTTAGTTGTTTCTCTCCCATAACTATCCCTCCCTAGTCGGGTAGGACTTGCTTGGGCTCTCTCAGTTACCACAACCAGAGGGGACATCAATTTTCAGAGAAAATGATCCTCAATTGTCTATGTTATTATCTGGGAAGCCCCTAGTACCCCTCTATTTATAGTAGAGGGTAGGGCCAGGGTTCCTAGTTTGTGCGGGAGTGGAAAGAATAGGAAGATCTTAAATTTTCACAAAAATTCTAAAAACTTCTCAACCTACAACCGAAACGGCTGTCTGGAATACCTAGACTATGGTCTGGTAAACCCAGACAGTTGTGTAGCATGCAAGACGACCGTCTCACACTGTGATGTTGACAATTCAATTCTAATTCGTGCACATCATGACGTCAACACCAATCCTTGATGCAATCTAATTGCACCCCCAAAATGTCCGTTTGGTGTAGAAGAGACGAGTGTCTCGCACTACTTGATACGGGCATCTCACAGGCCAGGTCACACTGAATTCTAGCCAATGTACAATACAATTAATCTGACACTCCAAATGGCTGTCTCAACACTTGAACCAATCATTTGGTAGTCCATTCACCTGATTTGTTGCCTGAATTGAATACCTAAACACTTTAGTAATCAATCCAATCATCATTCAAGACCAAACTCCTCCTCTAGATGAGTTCCTATGTATGTGTGACCCTATAGTTCCCATACTACGTTGGCAGTGAATGTCCATAACAACTTATGACATCATAAGCAATGAGCAATGGCTAGTCACACATCATTGCTACCCAAGTAAATGGAAAGTTGGAGAACCACTTCAACCTACAATCTGTGTATGGTATTACAATGTTTGTATAGTTCCTTTGTCATTGATATCTAGATTGAACTATTTTTTTTTATTAAGCCAGAGGGTCCTCTATTCATCCCACCCCTCTCTTGTGGGCGAAATCATCAACAAAAACTACATCTCCTGCTTATATTTCCGCAGGTTTCCCCCCCCAAAGACCAACAAAAGAAACCCCACATCCCAAACAAAAAAACAATCTAGATTGAACTAGAGGCATGGAGCAGTCATCCTCATTATTATTCAATCTTATTTCTTGAACTAGAGTAGACATTTTGAGATATATGTAAGCTCAATATCAAATATTGACTCACATGTACATGGCCACACATTTCTTGATCTCATGAATCGAGAGGCCTTGGATATCATACTCCCTTAGGAGGGACAAATCCCATCTTTATCACTCACAGTCAGTCCCCATGTGCCACAGTCACCCAATCAGCACCTTTATAACAACCCATGTTTCAGGATTGTGTTTGATGATGTTAAAGTATACCAAATGACATGTTATGAGTGTAGTGATTTCAAGTCTAAGAACCAAAAATACCACCATCACTATAAGACATGATTCTAACTTACCTAGCTAAGGTTTCCATGTATCACTCTTACTGTAGGTCTGTCCAATATAATGTTCTCTAATAGGTATATGTGTGCTTGGTTTGATATCGCCATATCATGACTAATGAGATTTAGTCATCAACCAATTCACAGTCTTATCTTATGTGTTACTGCTGTCTATCAACCCTCCACAACAACAACTGATCAGGGACATAATGTGAATATGTACTCTTAACATCCATATGATCTCATTCTTCCAAGTCACGTACTTGAGGATCAGGGACATAATGTGAATATGTGTTACTGCTGTCTATCAACCCTCCACAGTCTTATCTTATGTGTTACTACTGTCTTATCTTATGTGTTACTGCTGTCTATCAACCCTCCACAACATTTATTATGTTATTTCATTATCTCATAACTGAACAAACAAAATAAATTGGAAGCTTGCCTTTATAAATAATCAAATCATTTAAAATTTATGCCATTACAATCATCATATGATTGGCTCTGGGCATAGATGCCAATAGACCCACTTGCACTTAGAGCCAATCACCCATGAATCATGTGTTAAGTGACCTTAACATGTCCACCATGTTTATGCTGTGCAAGCACTTTTATAACGGGTTTAGCAACGTCTGCTTAAAGTCGGTATTTTGCAATTTTCACTTCTCTTTGTTGTACGACTACTCATATGAGATGGAAGTACCATAGTATGCTATCTGAGATTCCCAGCCTAACCAATAGCTCCATTGTTGTCATCAGTATTTATATTGCGTCATCAATGTTTTAAACCTCACACAAGTTCACCCATATGAACTTCTTGATCCATACATTATCCTCTGCTGTTCTCATAACACAGAGATACTCATCTTCTTTTGTAGATCTAAACAATTGTCATTATCTTAGAACCCTTTCTAGCTTACAGTTCTCATTTAATGTCAAACACTGATTTAGAATGTGATCCTTTATTTGTCAATTTGAAAGCTTGCATTGGTGTAACCCTTTACACCCAACTCTTCCTTATAACCATAACCATGGAATGGATCCTTTTAGTGATTGACAAGCACACAAGGATGTTCTTTGTGGTAGTTAGGTGACTCTCACTGGCATATGACATATACCCTTTCTTCATGTACGTATGCATACAAGATTGCTAGGTAGGTATATATATGTCCTCTCATCATGTCTGATACATATGAGATGACAGGATATCCTCTTGTCATGTCCAATACATACGAGATAATTGGATATATTCTCATCATGTCCAATACATACAAGATAGCAGGATAAGTACATAACATTGCATTAATAGAACCAGTTGCAAATTCATATGACATATATCCATATGTTCCTATTCTTCACAAGAATTGGAACACTAGGTTCTTGAGAGACTAAATCCATGGAACATGGACACATTTTGTCTCATTGAGTCTTGCATGCTAAACCCGCTCAACATATTGCCAATGTATGTTCTTTTTCTTTAGGTCATGAAGCTTGTTAGAGCTATTTCTATAGATCTCAATTCCTATCACATAGGATGCTTCACCTAAACCCTTCATATTGAATGTACTTTCCTTTCAAGCTTTTAACATTTATAGGACAATGACGTTATTCCCCATCATCATGTGGAATATAAGTATGCTCCCACTAAATATTTTGTAAACACATATTTCATCTTCATTTTGACTTAAGTCAAACTCTTTGATCGTCTTATCTAAATAGAAGATTCTAGCTATGAGATGCTTGCTTCAATCCACAGATTGACCTTTGTAGCTTATAGACTTTATTTGCATTCTTGGATTTATAAAACCTTTAGGATGTGTCACATATACATCCCCATAATTATTCCAATCAAGGAATGCAGTTTTAACATCCATATGCCAAATCTCACATTCTCAATAAGCTGCAACGACAAGCATGATTTAGATGAATTTAACCATGGTGATTGGTGAGAGACTTCATCATGTTCAATACCTTGAACTAGTTTGAAACTATTTGTAAATAGTTTACCCTTCCATGTTGGTCTTCTCACAAAGGCCCAAATGCACCTAATGGGTTTTACCCTTTCAGGTGGATCCATCAAGGTCATACCTTGTTGGTTTACATTTAGTCCATCTTTGATCTTATGGTCTTGAGACATTTTTTAGATTTTGGTCCCTCAATATCTTCTAGGTAGATAGCTGACTCATCATATATGATAAACCCACTGTCTTCTTAAAGATATTATAATCTTTCAAGCTCTAGGCATGTTCTACTAGACCTATGAGGTTTTGTGTTTTACACAAGGAACTTGAGATTCCACAAAAACTTGTGATTCTCCTTGTTTCTACTATATCTCTTTAGGTTCTATGTTTTCTTGTTTGTCTTGAACATTTTGAGTTCCAATTTTACTCCAACTGATTCTTTTGGAACTAAGTTCCTCTTTCAAGAATACAGTTATCCAGATTAACAAACAACTTTGTTATTGGATTGGGATAAAAGTAGTATTTTGACAAAATAACATTTATTATGATTTGAGACCAAAGCCCTTTAAGAGACAATTTTATTATATAAGACTTCATTCCTAATCACTATAAAAGACACATCGGGACACCTCCCATGCCATATTTCATATCGTGTCTTTTGAAACATTTAAAATGGTACATTGTATAGTGTTTAAGCACATGCTCAAAGAATTTGGAAGATCAACTAGATTTTAACGATAATCTCACCATGAATTAATGGGGTGTGATACCTTCTTTCTGATACATCATTATGCTCTAGGTGGACCTCATTGTGATATAATATGGAAGTCTCTCCAGAAGGTCCTCAAACTCTTGGTTCAAAGTATTTCCACATCGATCATATCTGTAACACCCCACTTGTACCACTCAGAGCACATATATTCATTCACATGAAGGGAGATGTCACAACCATGATATTCGCTATGAAAAATAGAGTTTAAATAGACCATGACAGGATAATAATCACAATTTCTGATCCTCAAATATTAACAAAGTTTACATGTAAAGAATTGAGGTTAAGGTGAAATGGTGGGACGACAGTGGCGATTCTAAGGCGATCTAGCACCGCCGGCCTCCGCCCATCAGAAACCTTGACAAATCTGAAGAGTTAAAGACACAAATGAGTCATCTAATCCCAGGCTGGACTCTACAGTCAATCTATCCACTCCAAAATCATGGTTGGACCTTCTAGTAAATGAAAAGGAAGATCTACATCTAAGGAGTACCCTGCTGAAACTGGAAGATGGTCGTCTATTATACCCTAGATCTGAAGTGAGGGAGAATGTAGCCAGATGGAAGAACTGCTTAATGGGAAATATAGTTGATTTCAAGCCTCACTTTCCTACATTACATGACTACATTTACTGGCTGTGTGAACCAGAAGGTGTCGTTGAGGTTATTGGTAAGGGAGATGGATTCTTCATTATTAGGTTCGAGCTATCTTCAGACCTAGATTATGTTGTCCTGAACGGGCCATGGTAGGTCAAAAATCACCCAATGTGCCTCTCTAAGTGGACCTAGAGACCCAATGCTTAAGAAACAGTTTAGGGATATTCCTGTTTGGGTTCGAGTTCATCATTTACCTCTTGATCTATGGGACACAAGAATGTTTGAAAGGATTGGATCCTTTTTGGGTCATCCTCTTAGTACACATTCTCAAACCAAGCTTGCTACTAGAATTGACTTTGCTCATCTTTAGATTCTCCTTCCCTACACAACCAATTTTCAAGAGTATACTGAGCTACTAAGTGACGAAGGCGATGTCAATAGAATCATATTTGAATATGAATGGAAGATGATTTCTTGCAAAGTTTGTGGGTTCTTCGATCATGAAGATGAATATTGCAAATATTTTCCTCCTGATAGTACAAAAATCATTGACACTATAGCAGACAAAAATGGAAATGAGATTGGTTAGGATCTTAACAACTTAGTCCCTGAATGCTTGAAGGAATCTGATATTTGTATTACCTACGGGTTGAATCCTCGTGATGATCAGTTCTGTAATCTTCTTCAAAGTAATGCTGACACCACGATTGAGTCCAGAATCTTAGCTTCAGATTCCTGTAAAGTCTGTGGTGTCTCTCCCCACGATGATGAATTTTGTAAAGTCCTTAGTAATGATTCTAAGGCTATAGCAGATACTTCGATTGCGAGGTCGATTCCTAACACCCCTATTCCTACCTTTGAAGGTAGTACTGATCCAGTGATGATTCCAAAAGCTATAGATGGACTCTAAAAGAGACTAATCAACTTTGTCTTCTCTCTAGCGAACAAGAAAGATCTCTATTTAAATGTTATTGGTTTTGATTGTGAAACTGAGGATAGCAGTATTCCACCACAACGTTCAAGATGAGTATATTTCAAATCACCTCCTAGAATGTAAGGGGACTTAATAAGAAAGTGTTGGCTGTCCAGGAGGAACTGAGAAGGGTTTCTAGTCATATCATTATTCTTATCAAAACTAAAATTCGGAGAAGAGGTTTGACAACTTTTATGTTCAAATATTTCCAATAGTATCATTTTCATTCTAGTCACACTTCCCATCCTTTGGGGAGAGTTCTTGTTATGTGGAATCCTAACTTTTTTGAATTACGTAAGGTGCTTGAAACTGATCAACTGGTTCATTGCCAAGTTAGAGTGGGTAATTCTTCTTTTATACTAACATCTATTTATGGTCATAGCGAGGACAAAGATCGTTCTTCTCTCAGGGATTCTATCTCGTCTATTGCACGAACTATTGATAGTCCTTAGTTTATTATTGGAGACTTCAGTTCTGTGAGATTCGACTATGAGAAAATAGGGAAGCTCCCTCCTACTAAGATGGTGATGGAAGAGTTTAATGATTGTATCCTAAACAACTCTCTATTTGAATTGAATCTAACTGGCCCTCCCTTAACTTGGGATAATTATCAAGAAGGTAGCAGATTTATTACTTCTTGTATTGATAGAATCCTATATAATGTTGATGCCCTTATTTATTTACTGGAGTTCTTTGGTTGTATCAAATCAAACACTATGAGTGACCATAGGATTATTACCTTAAATGTGGGAAATCCTTGTTTGGTTAAGTCCCCTTTCAGGTTAATTAATAATTGGGAAAATGAAGACGATTTTCTTAGTATTGTGGAGAATGCATGGTCCACCAACATTGATGGATATGCTATGTTCAGAGTCTACAGGAAGCTTCAATTGGTCAAATAAAAACTCATTTACTGGAATCAAATCACTCTATGCAATTAATTCTCTGATGCGAGGATTAAAAGAAATTTGGCTCTTGAAGCTCAGGAGAAGGCAGATAGTAATTCTTTGGACTGTTCTCTTGTGTCTAATGCTAACAATCCGAGGAAAGTGGCCTTGGAAGCTTCTCTCAAAGAAGAAAAGTTGATGAGACAAAAATCTCGCATCCAATGGCTCAAAGATGGGGACTCTAACACTAGTTTCTTCTATTCCTCTCTCAAAACCAGAAGACAAATAAATATTATCCATTCTTTGAATACTGATGGAGTTGATACCTTTGATATTATGGCTATAAAGAATCATGTCTCGGATTTTATAAGTCTCTTTTTAACAGTAAAACTGAAGGAGGGGTGTTTCAAGGTAATTGGGAAGGACCTATTATTTCCAAGGAACATAAGTATATTCTCATGAAGTGTGTCTCTCAGTCTAAAATTGATAATATTATTGATAATATTAATCCAGACAAGGCACCTGGGCCTGATGGATTCAATGGTGTCTTCTTTAAGGTTGATTGGTCTATTAGTAAAGCTGATGTTAGCGAGGCTATTCAGGAGTTCTCTATAAATGGGAAGATCCTCCATGAGGCGAACAATACCTTTATTACTTCAATTCCCAAAGGTCGGGATAGTAATGACCTGAGGAACTAGAGTTTTTTACAAAGTCATTTCGAAGATCTTGGCTAATAGGCTGCAATGTATTCTTCCTGATATATCAAAAAAGTAGTGGCTAATTCCTTGATTCCTATGAAAGCTTCTAACAATCTGTCTATTTCACACATCATCTTTGCTGACGACCTGATGATCTTTTCACAAGATGATAGTAAGAATGCTATTTCTATTAATATGATTCTCAAGGAGTTTGGATCTCTCTCTGGTCTCAAGATTAACTCTTCTAAAAGCTCTGTTCTTCTTAGTAAAAATGCCCCAACGGATCTTATTCTTAATATCTTTAATATCCCTAAATGTTCCCTCCCTACAAAATATTTAGGGATTCCACTCTTTGTTGGGAAGTTAAGAATGCTGGACTGTGCCCCCCTTATTGACAAGGTTAAGTCCAAGTTGGAAGGGTGGAAAGCTCAAACCTTATCTTTAGCTGGTAGATGTGAGCTTATCAAATCCACCTTATCTTCCTTGCATATCTACTGGTCGTCTACTTTTTGCTTACCTGTTTCTGATTGTGATTTGATTGACAAAATTTGTCATGACTTTCTATGGGGTTAGTTTGAAAGTAAATCCAACCTACATCTTGTGTCATGGGACAAGGTTACCCTTCGCAAGAGGGAGGGAGGTCTTGGAATTAGAAAAACTAGAGATGTTTCTATAGCAGCTACCTGTGTTAGTGCTTGGAATTTGGCTTCTAAAAGGATATGGTCTGGGTCAAGTGGATTAGCAAGAGGTATTTCAAAAATCTTACTTTCTAGTCAGCAGTTCCCTATTCAAATTGGTCTTGGCTAAGTCAGAAAGTTGTTAAATTGAGTTCCATTATTTTGCAACATACAAATTTTATTATTGGTAATGGTTGTAATATGAAGCTTTGGTTAGATCTTTGGATTAAAGAAAAGATTCTTGTTGAAGACCTTATTGGTAAGGACTCTTACTTAAAGTCTGGGTTTGCTCATGATTGTTGGATTAACGTCATTATACAGAGTTCAAGTTGGAATATATCTGATAACAAGTTGAATACTAAGTTGAGATTGATGCTGGATAATCAACGATCCCCTACTAATGGTTGTGATTTTTTTACTTTTTCTGGTTTGAAAAATCCGGGCTTGAATTTTTTTGGAATGTAGTTTGTAGTTCTAAAACTGAAGATTCCTTTCTTACTTGGTTATGGAAGGTTAAAGGTCTAAAGCGTTGTATTTTTAATCTTTGGAAAGCTTATCTGCATAAAATCCCTACTGGAGACTATGCGAGAAGAAGAGGATTTCATAAAGCCTCTATTTGCTTTCTATGCCTTGATGCATATGAAGATACGAATGACTTACTTTTTTATTGCAATGTTGTGAAAAGCATTTTTTCTGCTTCTTTCAGTGATACTGGTTTGAATTTTATTTGCTCAAACTGGTCTGATGTCAACTCTCTTAAAGGTGATAGCTTGTTACTGTTTCTTCTTTTACAATATAGCTCTTGGATGGAAAGAAATATACGTGCACATGAAAATAGATCCCTCTCAGCTAATATGCTTTGGAATAGGGCCAAGAGTGATTTTCTCTATCTCTCAGCTTCGAGCTATGGCTGATCTTTTCTTGGAGGTGTTCCTTGGGGTTGTCTCCCTTTAGTCTTTCTATTTTACAGTTGTGTGGCCTCTGTTCTATGTGGCTCTTGTCTCTTGTTTCTAATTTACCGTCTGGCCGTTCGAGGAAGGGAAATGGCTAATATTCCTTATGGAGCATTATGTTCTGGTCTTCAAGTCTTTTTATTTTCTCAGACCTGACATTCTATGTCCTAGATGTTCTATTTGTTTTGAAGCTTATTCACTACTCTCTTCTCTTTTCTAGAATGAGAGGATGATGATTCCCTAAAGGTCTCTGGACCAACGTCATATTTTTTCAGCAGTGAGAAATATTTGATATTCAATTTGATGTCTGTTCTGGTTTAGCAGGCTTCAGATTCAGATGTGTTTATGTCTAGATGAGGCTGGTTTCGAGGATACTTTTTTACATATTCTTTGTAAGATGTCTTTTCTTTTATCTTGCATTACTCTTTGAGTAATGATGCATTGTAAAGCCTGATTTAAAAAAATACAAAAAAATCCCCACGAGTTTTGCGGACAAAAAAAAACAAAGTTTACATGTACATAATCTTAGAAAAAGGAAAAATGATCTATAAACTAGGTATTTCCACCTCAGATGACCTTCCCTCACGAGCTAGCTTATAACCTACTGGCATCACGCCCCCAACCATGTAATAAAACTAGAGGTAAGTGGAATTGAGCATACTATATTTTAAATAAAACTTAAAAACTAAAAATAGACATTTAACATTGAACATTGAAAAGACATGCAAATTTTTTAGGTCAATTTCTTTTAGCTTAACCTATATAAGTGTCCCCGGGTTGCACATATGTTCCTCTTCTCTTATGCACCAAAGTGCTTGTTAGGTTGCACCAAGATGCCTCTTCTCTTAAGCACCAAAGTGCTTCTTCTCTTTTGAGGAACTTATATAAGCGTACTTTAAAAAATTTCTTTCTCTTAAATCTCATAACATTACTTTGCACTTTATTTGTAACTTTATCATTAATGTTCATGAATGTAATACAACATATAACATAAATCTCAATTCATCATAATTTTTACTGACTTTAGCATTAGGAACAGTAAATAACATAAATATGACATTCATTAAAATTCTCATACACATGTATACAAATCAGACAATTTAATATGCTCAATTTGCATGGACCACTTACCTTTTCACTTGGAGAGTATCTTCTCTCTCTCTCTCTTCCTAAGTTGAGTAAGACCTGATCACCTTCTGGGTCAGGAAAAACCCTAATCACCCTATTCAAATTATATTTTATATTAATATACATTTTATTCACGACATTAAACCCTAATTTCCATTTCCCATAAAATCAACATTTGGTGATTTAGGAACAAACTCTAAAACCTTGATAATCAGATTCCTTATGAAAACCATTTCCAAAACATATTTTTTCTCATTTTTCTGAGCATTTGATAAATAACTAAATTTTAGAAGATCAACCCAATGAGAACATAGGAAAATTCCACGTAGGCGATATTATCTACTGGGACCTTGGGCCCAACTGATGTGGTCCAATCATGGACGTCAACACAAGCAAGGGGGTCTGGCCCCAATGGGTCAACGTTCAAAGTGAAGTTAGGCACAAAAAGACCAAAGTGCCCTTGTAAATCAATTTTATTCGATTAGAAACATGGGGGCACTCAGGTCATTTGATGACCAATTTTCTTCCCCTTTGTGATATGTAAACGATGGTGACAACACATTAGAGAAATCAAGGTGAAATCAAGTGATTTTTTATCACTTCTTTGAGAACCAAAAGTGAGAATGAGTTCTCCTCATCTCCATGAAGATAATGAGCCCTGGTTCAGATTATCTCGTAGCCTGAAGCATGAGGAGCTTCTCCTGCAATGGTGGAGGCTCAACTGGATGCTGGGGTCATGGCAAGCGTTACAAATGTTACATCAAACCAAGAAGGAATATGCCGCGAGATTGAACCAAAAGTGAGGGCATGGATATGAAGAGGAACCATCCCAAGTAGGCACCTATGAACACTAGGAATTGGTGGAAATAGGGGGAAGCAATATGGATTCCACCGTAAGAATTGATGAGTGCGAACTGCGGTTAAATCTTGGAGAGAATCAAAGAGTTTAGGTGAGCATGTACAAGGAGAAAATCGGGCCGTGGATGCACTGAGGAGGCAATACGACAAACATCGACAAGCACTTCAACTCAGCTCTATAGGACACAGAAAACTAAAACTAATGAGGGCAAACTAACCATTCGAGAACAATCAGTTGGAGTCAGTGATGCTTACTAAACTCGCGGCGTGCACCAAGACTCCAATGCCAGTGAAGAAGATTGAGTAGGTCCTTGATTTTGGGTGCATAGGGAAATAAATTGGATGTGGAGGAGAGAAGGGTGAGGTCAGACGATCATTTTTGTCCTATAATATCGGCACGAGGTGGCCTGAAAATCATTTGTAACTTGCGGTTGGGAGAAGGGAAAGCCCTAATTTGGACGTTTCACCCATAGAGAGAGATGGAGAGGAAGTAATGGCTCAACTGGTTTGGGAATGGACGATGAAGTCATTGGAGAAGGAATTTTGAAAAGATATCCAAAGATGAGAGAGAACAAATTGAAGAGTGGAGGAGTGTTGAATCTGTGCTCAGACCACGATATAGTCATGGGTAGATGACAATACCAGGGTCGTCAGATCATGATTGTTTGACCGGGATGGCGTGCACAAAAAATGAAAACAAGTCAGTAATACATGACAAAATAAACGACCCATACTTTAGGAAAAATGGTGCATTGAATGTATTTCGACATTAAATCCAATTAAAACTATATTAAAGTCTTCCTTAGTTAATTTGGAGGGTCAAACATGAGTCAAATGAATTCAAATTTGAACCATATGCAAATAAGAAGGTTTAGAACATTCCTGGAAAATTAGATCTAGGATTTGTACACATTTTGGTCCACATTTCTATAATGACCATTAATCTCAATTATAATGCATTTAAAGGATTAAGTAGTATGATTTTTTTTCTCTTGTTGAATTCGTAAGTAAAAATTCAAGGTATACATTATTACCCATTCAAGGGTCATATTAAACCTCTTCATTCCCTTTTTGAGTAATTTCCTTGGAAGAGAGAGAAAATGAACATTCTTTGACTTAAAAGCTATAAAAGGGAAAAAACTTGTTTCCCAAGTTTTTAATTCAAAATTTCAAACTCTTTGCCTCTCATCTTTCTCTTTGTTCTATTTTAAATTTCTCTAATAAAAATAAAGGGAAAATCAATTAATATTACTTCTCAAATAAATGCAACAAATTATAAAGGAAAAAGGTGTCTTTGAGTTCCTTTTCATTTCTCCTTGCCTTATTATTCTAAAAGCAATGTTACTCTGGCCTCTTTGCAATAAGGCCCTCAAATAAATTTTATTTAGGGAAAACTACATTAATATTTTAAATTAACCATGAAAGTTTTTTTTTGGGTGTTACAATATCGAAGTATCTGAATACTTTTACCATGTTAGTTACATACTTCATTTTCAATATCCTTAAACAATTCAAGAGATCCAAACTTGTATTTCATACAAATTTCCATATCTGTTGATATCATCAATGAATACAATGAGGTATTAGTAACTATCTTAAGCATTTATTCTAAAAGGTCTATATACATAAGTATGTATGAGCCCTAATAGAATAGTCTCTCTCCCACTACATCTAGTGGATGTGATTTTGTCATATTACACAACAAATAAGATATGCATGTCTCTATTGGTTCAATAACCAAAAGAGTCTAGATAACCACCATATGGCTTCTAGAGATGCATTTCTCATTTATGTGGTATGAATGACAGTGTTATAGGTATTCAATGTTTGAGTCATCAAGTCTTTCAATAAATGTGTCATACACATATTTGTCTTTAGAACTATCACATATAGTTTGTGAGGCACAAGACATTGACATATAAGATCATATCTTTAAAATGAACATAATGTTCTTACCACACAAGACATATGATGTTTTCATCAATGGAAGGTACATAATAGCAATTCACTAATTCTATTATGTGCCCATGAATGAAATTTTGCAACTATAAGGGCAACAACCCTTGCTCCATAAAGTTCTAGATTACTTCTTCTTAGGTCCTGGAGTAGAGATCTCTATCTCCATCTTCTTCTTGAGATCCTCTATAAAGAGGACAATTCTTTCCAATGTCTAGACATGTGACAATGGTGGCACTTTCTTTCTTTAATCCATTAAGTGAAAAGGACAAATTCATTTTCATTCACCCTATTATAATATTTAGTGCAGAAGACATGGACTTTAGATTAGCCTCAAAACATTTCTTGGCCTTGCCTTTTCCCTAGGGCTCATTTCTGCTGATCACCATCACGGATTTGTCCTTCTTCTTCCTTACTTTGGCATCAACATGCCAAACATTTGATAAACTGACTATATGATTCATGCAACATTTTGTATAATCATATCCATTGTCAACTCTTGTCCTAAGAGAAATCCCATTCACTTCATATGCTCAACCATATTGAGTACATGGGGCTCTATTGGATCTCCATCTATCAGTTTGCACTCAAACAATGCTTTGGAGACATTATACCTTGATTGCTTTACATGATTCTTAAGATGTGTTACCATCTAGAGAATGTACATGTTATCATGTTGTTCATACATCATAGCATATGGTGCTCAATGTCTATGGATTCTTTGGCATGCTTCAAGTAAGCATCCATTTTAGCCTTTGACACATTTGGAGTGGGTTCCTCTGGCTCTAGTCTTTCAAGGACATAGAGCTTTCACTCATGATTGAGAACACTTCTCAAGGTCCTAAGAAATATGTGGGAGTTTATCCCATTTTTCATTCTTAAGGACTGATCACAATTTAAAGGGCTTGTGTCTGACATTTGTTTCTACAAAGAAATTTTGTAATTTTTCAAAATATTTTTGATTTGTTTGATTTGGAAAGATGATTTTAATTAGGTCTTTAATTATTATCTCTTCCACTATTTTATTCAAATTGATAGCCCTCACTATCAATACAAAAGATTACAACTTACAATCTTCTAGTGGACCAAGATCCATATTTCATCAAGTCATGACTCAACTTTGGGTGATCACCCACAACTTGATTATTTAGGTAGGACAATCTTGCCAATGGCATCTGCATGCAACTCTAGGATAGATGATATGTTCAACTCTTTTCCATAATCACCTTTATGCCTCTAGCACCTGGTCTCACCAAGTTATCCCCAGTTAAGTCCAACCCAAAAGCCAACACGATAAGATATGTACCCTACTTTAGTGGATCTACATACCTACCATCACACTATTGACTTAAGGGCTATACATTGTCCATATTTTGATAATGACTTAATCATTCCATTCATATGTATCTAATATGTTTGTTTAAGATTTATTTCAGTCATTAGGTACGTGAAAAAGATCAAATTCACCAAGCCCTAGCTTTTCCAAGTTCAAGTCAAAAGCAACGCAAATACACTTTTGTGGAAAACACTCCAAATCACCTTAGAATATTTTTGTAATTATTTGTATTGATGATATGACTTGTAACTAAGATGATAAAAAACTAGGGACACTTAATTCCATCATTTGATCACTTTAAAATCATTTTGGAAAATTTGTCACAACAAGTTAATCGGTCGAGTTTGAATCTCGAACGATTGTCAAGTTGTACACTCACATAAATCGACCGACCAACTTTCTAACCAAAGTTTATTTTATCTGATTGGTCGAGTTACCCTAGGACAAACTCGACCATTATTTTGAAAATTGGCTTTGTCTAGTGGCTTGACCAAGTTACCTTTATTGAAACATGACCGAATGCACTATACAGAATACACAAAAAGGTTATTCCAACCGATGGAGAGTTGTTAGAAATGAAAATAGATCCATTGCAAGTTGCAAAATGACTATTTTCGTTATTAAGTGATCCCACACTCAAAGGAACACCCCCTGCTATAAATAGGACCTCTAGGAGTTCAGTCCAAGGTTTCTCATTCATGATATCCTTGGTTCTTTCTATAGTTGAGTGTGCTAAACCCCTTTGAGCCCCTTTATCTCTCTCATTTACAAAGAATTTTGTGATTAGGATCGAGTTAAGCATGTTGTAAGAGAGCTACCTCATTGTTACCTTGTAAAGATCTCCATCTTTCCACTTTCCAATCCCCTTTCTCAAAGAGCAAAGGCTGAAGTGATATTCTTTGAGTGAAGGAGGAGTTGTTGTTCTTCTTCAAGGCTGAATAAGGTGTAAAGATCTTCTCCAAGTGAAGGAGAGGGACAAGGCATATGATCCAAGGAGCTTGGAGGGTAAATCCTTAAGACTGAAGACTTGTTGCAGGGAGGAGATGTCCTAGGAGAAGGAATTGAGCTACTTGCAAGAGTGGGTAAGAACTGTTGTGAGGTAGAAGACTAGATCTTATATAGATAAGGACTTGGATGTAAGGTGGTCTTCTTGTATATCTCATAATGGAATATAAGTATACATGGGTTGCAAAGTCCTAGAGGTTGACCTCTCTAGGTAGTGGACTGACGATCTCCTAGTTTGAAGATTGGAACCACTCTAAACACCTTGTCCAAGTATTTGTTTCAATCTCTCGCATCCTTGCTATGCTTGTTTATATAGGACCTCAAATTCACTTTTGGCATTTGGTTTCAATTGATATAATTTGAAGGTCTCACTATTCTTGTGCAAGTTTAGAAGCTCTATTCACCCCCCTCTAGAGCCCTAGATCCAACAAGTGGTATCAGAGCTAGGATCTTCTCCAACAAATATCCTACGAGATGAGAAGATGGGTGAGAACCTACTTGGTTCCCTCAACCTAGAGGGAGGCTTCTCCATGTTCCCTCGGTCTTCGACAAGACCAACTTCCTCTATTTGAAGCGGGAAATGCAATTTTACATTCAAGGGATGAACTTTGATATGTGGAAAGTGATGATTGCACTCTACAAGGAGCCAACTAGAGATGTATCTACTTGGGATTAAGTATCTCTAAAGAATGCACAACTAAATGCCAAAGAAATTAGCATCCTCTATGCAGCCCTCACTCGATTTGAGTTCAACTGCATCTCCTCATGGGAAATAGCCTATGAGATATGGGACAAATTGTGCATCATTTATGAAGGCACAAAGAAAGTGACAGAGGCAAAGATATACATGTTGAACAACCTCCTAGAGAACTTCAAGATGGGAAAGAAAGAAGGACTTGCCAAGATGTACTCAAGACTCAACATCATCATCAAAGGCCTAGCTACTTTGGGACATACTTTGGATAGAGGAGCAATCAACTCAAAGATCCAAAGGTCTCTTGCAAAGAGATGGGAGTCAAAGGTGACCTCCATTGAAGAATTAAGAAGCCTTGGTGATCTTCCAACTGAGGAGCTTATTGGCAATATACAAGCTCATGAGCCAAGGCTTTCCAAGCAAGAAGAGGAAGCAAAGCAAGAAGAAAAAGAATCAAGGAAGATCAAAGATAGTTCCTTCAAATCTCAAGTTGAGGCTCATTCTTCAACAACAACTTGCTTTCATATTCCTCCTCCTCTAGTGAAGATGATGGCCCTAGTGAGTATGAAGCCAACTTCTCCAAGGGAAAGAACTTCAAAGGGAAGCAATCTTCTTCATCTACTCCAAGGTGTTACAAGTGTGGTAAAAAAGGACACAATAAGAGTGAATGTCCTAAGGCTAGAAAGTCACACCACAAGAGCAGCTCCAAGAAGGAGGAAGAGTACAGTAAAGATAGAAAATATAAGAGGAAGGACAAGAAGGAGAGGAGGCACAAAGACATAGCTCATACAGCTTGGGAAGGATCATCCTCTAGTGTCTCAAGCCCCGATGAAGATGGAGAATGCCACCTTTCTCTCATGGCTTCCACAAGTGAAGATATTGGTGCGGTAAGTGAGGTAAGTTTGCATGAGTTAGATAAAGAAACTCTTGTTGACATGATTAATTCTACCCGTTCTTCTTATTTCAAATGTAAATAAAAAAATAAGAGGTAATTGGCTAAGATTATTGATGACTTGTATGCTAAACTTGATATTCTTCAGCAAAATGAGAAAATGTATCTTGAGAGCATTGATTCCTTCCAAGGGAATTTTTTTGATCTTGATCTCCAATACAATGGAGTTGAAGTAGAGAATGGTGTCTATCTTAAGAATATTTCATCTCTTAAGGAAGATAACCAAAAGCGCCTTAATGAGCTTGAGTTACTTAAAATAAAAAATGCTGAACTTAAGGTTGTTAGTGATGTTCATAGAGATGAGAGAGATGTTTATCTCAAAGAAATTCAAGTGCTTAAATATGAAAATTCTAGGCTTATTGCTCAAGTTAATGATTTATCTTCTAGACTTATTTTGCCTAGTAATGATGTAGCTTCTATTAATCTTGAAAATGATTCTTATTGACTAAAGCCCTATGTTTAGAGGCCAACCTTGTTCATGCTAGAGATGATCTTGCTAGTTTTTCTTCTACTGTTATCTCTCTTACTGATTGCTTCATAGACTTAGAGCCTCTCTATAGAAATTCCTGAAAGGGAAGGACTCCCTAAATTAAATCCTTGGTCACTCTAGCAAACAAGGTGTTACTAGAAGTTTGAGATTGTAGGAGGAGATCCTAAGGGCAAGAGTAAGGCCACAGGTAAGAAAAAGAGTAAGGAATCTCCTTTCTTCCATGGAGAATCTTTTGGCTCAAATAATTCTATGATTTGTTCTCATTTCAAGAGTGATGATCATTATTCTAGTTATTGTCTATATAAGCCTAAAGGAACCAACCCAAAGTTGACATGGGTCCCCAAGATAACACTGGATCCCAAATTTGGAGTTTGGAACTGACATACTCCTCTATTGTAGGAAAATAGAAAATTGATTGTTGATAGTGGTTGCACAAAGCACATGACAGGTGATATAAGAAATTTGAACAACTTCACAAAGAAGAAAGGAGGATCGGTCACTTTTGGGGACAACAAGAAAGGTAAGGTAAAAAGTGAGGGCGATGCAGGTGAATCCTTGTGTATCAAGAATGTTCTCTTTGTGGATGGCCTACATCACAATTTAATAAGTGTTTGTCAATTATGTGATAATGGTTACCTTGTGCTATTTACTTCTTTTGAATGCTTTCTCATAGATTCCCTCACTTACAATGCCATATATAAGGGAACTAGGAATGATAATCTTTATGTAATTCTTCTTGAATCTATAAATCCTATTGTTGGTAGATGCCTTGTCATCAATTCGAATGATATTTCTCTTTGGAATCGTCATCTAGGTCATGTAAATATGCATCAATTGAAGAAGTTGAGTAAAGAGGACTTGGTCAAAGGACTTCCAAAATTGTATTTTTAAAAGGATGAATAATTATGACCTTGTACACAAGGAAAGCAAACCAAGTCCTCCTTCAACTAAAGAAGTCTTTAGTACAAAGTGTTACAACCCGTTCCTAGCTTTGTTGGTAATCCTAGAGTTTTAAGATAGTCGTAATGCTTGACATACTTTTGTTAGTAATATTATATATTGTGCTTTGTCTTAACTTTGGTAACCTTAAATACTTATTTGGGCAACTCATAATCATGATTTAAGCATATTATAAAGATCTGAGTTGGGGTTAATATAACATTAACCCATACATGTAAGCAAGAAGAGAGTTAATGACATTGAAGGAAATAATTAATAAATAAATTTTCCTATGATAAGTTTGTCAAAATAATATTTTAATATTGTAGAGAATTCAATTATGAATCCAACAAAAAAAGAATGAACCAAATCAGAGTTAAAATAAGAGAGTTATGCCCTTTTAGTAAACATATATAGAGCACCGCGACCACGACCGACACCACGACCGACGTTGCATCGACACCGCGACCGACGCTGCATCAACACCACGATCGCAGTCTACACCACGACCCGCGACGCTGCATCGACACCGCGACCGCGACTGACACCGCCCAGGATAGAAAATCGTAAAACGATCTTATCTCGAGCTGTACTTATCTATTTTCAATGAAACGAAGTACGTTGGAACCACGATTCAATCCTATATCATTCCAGACATCTTGCTCAATGAGAGGGTGATCTAGAAGGTGATTTTTGGGGAAGAATGTGAAGAATGGTGGAAACCCAAAAGGGTTGCTATAGATTCAATTTGGTAAGTAGTTTTATCCGTCGATTCTTCCTCCTCATTTTGCCTTGCTCGGAATCCCTGGTCCAATGAATTTGAGGTTTGGTTTAACCTCTGATCTTCATCTTCTACCTACAACTGACCTTCTTTAGGGCTGAAAAGAAGAAGAAACCGCTAATTTTCTAGGGTCTTGCTAAGATGGGCTACATTTTTAAGGTGTTTTCACACCTTAGGGTGAGTGGGTACTTCCTTTAAACAGTAGATTGCACGAAAATGAGTTAAATTATCAATAATCTTCAATTGCTTGGTATGCGAGTACAAACACTAAGTTGCCCTTTTGATCTAGTTTTTGAAAGATGATATGAAATGGATTATTTATCTGTTGTGATGAATTTCAAATTATAAAATCACATTAGAAATGATCGCAATCCATCTAAATGAGAATTCTGAAATTAATTGTAGAGGTTACATGATTATACTAAAAAGTAGGATTTTCGGCTATGACTGAAATTGTTGTACAATTGAATGAAGAAGTTTGCCTAGTTGAATCTCCCTACTTACGAATGATTGTTTTATTTGTATGTGTATTATATATATGTCAGATAAGATCTTGCATTTCATTCGATGATATCAATCTTTTCTTGATATATAAGTAAGGAGGGTGGAAACCCTAGTTCAGTTCATTACAGGGTTTCATATATATATATATATATATATATATATATATATATATATATATATATATATATATATTCGATTATATGTGAACTGCTGAGAGCAATCCTTATTGAATGATGTTATGATGTATTCAATCCTTATGCGAGTTATGTGATAAGTGAATGAGGTAAATGAAACCCTAATGATAGGGTGTTCAGTGAAACAAGTATTGTGATATCAATGTTTCTCAGTTTGAGATGTGGTGATGCTTAACAGTTCAGTTGTGGTAAATGTTATTAGATGGTTTATGAAATGAATGGTTTACAAAGCTGAACAAAGATATGTTGATGTGATGATTGAATTGTGAATTTAAAGAGTGAATTAGACATGTAGATGCCCTGAACACTGTAGAATCCTCACAGGATGAGGCCTGCACTGTGAGGAGGAAATGATTTCCCGAATAGAGGTAGTCCAGATCGAGGTAAGCCAGAGTGCACCAGTAGGGTGCGGGGGCCTTGACTAGTAGGGTAGACTCCTTACAGTTGTGTGGTACCCAACACCAACCAGGGATTTCAGTGGTACCTGTGTTACATGTTGAGTGATAAGTAGTCAGTAGGTCCACTCATGCACAATAAGTCTGAGGGCTTTAACTCACCGCCTGAGTACCCAGGTTGAGAGGTGGAGTCTGAGATATTCGGCCGCTCCCATTAGCAACCAAGAGGTAGACATGCCGAGGCCCACTGCAAATGGGGTCTTACTCAAGAGATAGGCTTAGGAACCCAAGCATGCTTCTAAGCCTTGTATAATGAGATCGTATCTTGCTACGATTCTTTCACATGTTGTGGTACACCTCATGTGGGTTTAGGGAATAATAAGATGAATGAGAGGCTAAACAAGTGTGTGCAGTTATTCAATTATTCTTTGTATGTTTCTGAATTATTAGTCCTCTTTATGATCAATCATGCATGTTCATATATTTATTCACTCGTGTAGATATCTAGAGTATCCTACCTTATTTATTATTGTAAATGATTAGTCTCTTTAAAGCATACTGCTGTTATAATTGATATCAGTTGCTCAAAAGTATATTTGTAATTATATCAGTGCTTTAGACTGTTTCTTTGAAGTACTCATTCACTGAGCGAGTAGGCTCATCCCTCTACTCACAATTTTCAGGGAAACCATGTGAACTTGAAGAAGGTCAAAGAATTAGAGTAGACATACCACATGAGTTAAGTATGAGATTAGTTAAGTTTCGTCGGTCCCTTTCACTCTAGGTCCTTGTATAGAAGTGAAAGAGCTATAAATGATGTTTTGTATCTTTGTTTCCTTAATAAGAGAGAATGTATCTGATTATCATGTCGTATGTACATGGAAGTGTGAGAAACTGAATGAATATATGGGTGTGTATCATTAATGTTGAGATCATATTAGAGTGAACAAAGTTTAATTCTCTTGTAAAGTTTGTTTATGTGATTGGATGCGAGAAAACAAAGAGTTTGAAATAAAAGTAAAAAAAAATCAGGAGTGAACTTGTACTAAGTATAATCCTCAAAGTTATGCCCTAATCTCATGATTAGTGGTAATCATGGGATGTGGGTGTGACATCTTTTGGTATCAGAGCTTAGGCTGAGTCGTCAGGGACCATTAGGATAGAAAGTTAGAGTTATAAGTGTGGCATATAAGAGGTGATGTGTTTATAGCTCTGGGAAGTCTGGGTATTTGGATACCCTGGCCCGGTATCTGGATACTTAGGTTGACCAGTATCAAGCTACTCTATCTATTCTTCTCTGGATGCCTTGGCCAGGTATGCAGAGGAAGGATGGGCTAGAGAGAAACCCTTGAAATCTTAGGGTTAGGTGACCGAAAAGTAATGAAGGAGTAAGAGATTAAACATAGAATGTGATATAACTCTTGCTTAATATTGCTTCTTTGATTGGAGATCAATCGAAATGCTTTTGTATGTATGAATTCATATTATCGGTTTGTTGAATAGGTATGGTTCTTTTAGATTGTTGTGTTTCATGAAGTTGATTCAGTTATTCTTTGTATCAAGTAGACCAGAAGTTATGTTTAAATGAATTTTCCCTAGTGGATATTCTTTTCACATGTTTGAGATTAATAGGAGTTGGTTAATCTTGAGTATCTCTTGGATTTAGGACTGTAGGTTTGGCCTGGTCTGGCTGGCAGGATGCGTTACTGGGATCTAATGACTCCTATTGAAAATATAATAAGAGTGAACTCTGGATAAATTAGACACACATCATAGTGAGAATGTACATACACTAAGACATTGAAACATATGGGAAAGATTAGAATAGCTAAGAATCAGTTGGAACTGATATCTGAGATCCAACGTTGGGGCCTCATATGAGAAACCCTTAATTGGGAATAAAGGAACACAAAATAAGGTTCAGATTAAGTTTAATTATTAGTATTATATGAACTATAAATATGAAATATGGAAAATATATGAGAAAAGTATGTAAGGGCCAAGATAGTAAGAATCAATCATGAGGAATGGATCATATAATCGAGTACAATGCTTTTATGTACTCCAAAGCAAAGGGAAAATAGAAGAAAAGAGTTAAGTATACAGTAATTACATAGAATTGAAAAGTCTTCAGAAGAGTTAGAGTAAAGAGAATTAGATGAACATGTAAATCATAAGACCAGTACAAGAAACTTAGTTGAAACAAAGAGAAATGCTAGAAATAATGAGATTAATTAAGGAATAAGGGTTATGATATAATGGAGAGCATGGAATGTATACCTTTATTATGAAGTTTCATACATTCATCCTTAATACCTTTGGATTCCAAGTCTCTATAGAACAACAAACTAGTTTTAAAATAAGAACAAAAGTGTAGTTTAACAAATGAATAAGTCATAGAAAGGTAGACCATATTCAAGAAGGAAAAACTTGATTGAAAGAGAAACTAAGTTTGACCCATGCATGAGATGTTTGATTTAAAATGAAGGATATGTAATGTGTTAAACATGAGGTGAGACTAGTAGAGAGATTATTGATTTAAAATTTCAACTTCACATTAGTAGAAGGATAAAGAGAAATATGTGCAACATGGTATACATGATCATACACATGAATAACCAACATGATCCTAAGAGAAAAATTAGAAGTTAAAGATGACAGGTGGAAGAGTAGTATATGGTAAGAGGATTATGGAAAGTAAGGAAGGGTTTGAAACATGATGGAGTAATATACATTATAAAAGAAAGAGGTTAGGAGATTCAAGCAAGTGCTAATTAGTCAAGTATCCTTGTTGATAACCAATTAAACCTACATATAAGAAATGTATTAAGGGAATGTTTGAAGATAAGAATTCTAAGTCTCAGAATCATCTTCTCTTTCATATCTTTCTTAATGAAAGCAATGTGGAAATGAATTGATAAGAAAATGAATCATATCTGATGCATAACCACCATGGTAGAGACATCTAGTGAATGTAATAATGACACACAATATGATGATGAAACCGTAGCAGGGTAAATTGAGAATGTAATCTATCTAAATGGACAAGTAAGAGAAAGGAAATTCAATTGATAAGATAAGGAAGACTTTAGTTAAACTTATGAGATCCAAAGTTTAAATTTCAAATTAAGGGAGCAAAGTCACATCACAATAATGTCATGCTACTGATAAGGACCAAAACCTAGAATGTTTAGAGTTGTAGTAGTTCAAGGGAGGTCACTAGTAATTTGACCTTGAATACTGGCATATCTATAAAATAAGATCATGAGATTAGCACTATGAGAAGTAAACTAGCACATATAGTAATCCATGGTTTAAAGGTAGCAAATCTAAAAGGTTGATAAAAAATATGGAAATGATTCAAAACAAAGGGTAAGAAATAAATTTGAAATGTAACAAGTGTGTTTTTAGCAAAAGGCATGATACATCATGAGTAAAGTGTGATATGAAATAAATTCTTGTAGTGATAGAAAGAATGATGAGTAATCTATTCTTACCGTGTATGTTTCAACTTTAGGGATGTTTATTCTATATGATCAAAATGAGAAGGATAATTAACAAGAAGTAAGTATTAATGAATGAGGAGAGAAATAAGAGGAAACAATATCTTTTAGTAATATGTGAATTTGTTTTTGGAAGTGTAATTTGTTGATGGTATATTAAGGGATGTAAATTTGTTTTACGCATGACTTTAGTTGTACATGTGCAAGTAATATGTTAATTAAAGGTGTCTGATAGTTGTAGTCATTCATACCAGTAATCCATCTTAGTTTTGTACAATTGTAGTATGGTGATACGGGTTGAATGATGATGGAACAAATGGAGGGTTACCCTGAATAAGGTAGTCTTACCTATTCACTCATATGAATAGAAGGGATGATGACCATTTTGTATTGATATGTAACCATAATGAGGTATAGCTTGTTATACCTAGCTTTAATATAACTGAGTGATGGTAATTGGGTATGAATAGTCCTTGAATGACTAATACAATCATGGAGTACTCTGTTACTATTGTTGAAACCCTAGTATGCTATAACCCGATGGTTACACCTTGATTTATGTGTGGGTTCATACTTGAGAATAGTATGGAATGTGATGGCGATGCTTCACCTTATGCATCCATGATCCAATGGGGATGTTGTGAGTAAGGGTTTGGGTATAAGTGTTGATTAGTAACATTAGTATAATTTATCTTGTTGAACCTAACTCTAATACAAATAGATAAAGATGAGGGCATGATGGTGAAATAACCACCTCAATATGATCATAACCTTAATGTGTTAATTGGTGGTTATCATAGCCACATGGTTGATACTTTCTTATGCTAAACATGTGCATTATGAATATGATGAGGGTTAATCATATCTAGATTCCTTGCATATTGATGAAATAAAAGAATGTTCTTAATGTTAATACAACCCTGTTATGATTGTTTATGAATATCTCCTAGCTCATTAATGAAATATTGTGTTGATTCAGTGTATTATATGTAAATGATGTTGTTGAGCCTTGTTATAAGGCTTGCAAAGATAACAAAGATCTTACAGAGAATAGTATGATGGTCTTAATGACCTTTGGGCATGGTTGAGCCCTGGATGAGGTGTAATCCTCTTGTGTTGATAAGGGCTGATACCCTGTGATATTGTGAAAAAGGATTTATATCTTGTGATAGTATGATGACTAGTGTGGTCTCATGAATGGCAAGTGAATAGTACCATGTGATGATGAGATGAGAAATTATGTTTCACATGTTTTATATCTTTTAAAAAGATGTGATTTGAAGAGGAACAAATGACTCAATGTTGAAAATAAAATTCTAGACCATAGTATTCAAAAGCTTAAAAGGAGAGAGATACCCCTAGTAAAGGTTTTTTTTCTTCAGAGGAATCATGTATAAAAGAAGTTACTTGTAAAGTAGAATCAAAGATGTTAAAAAAGTATATTTTCCTCTTTTATAAATTTTGATATAAGTTTTTTATAAGAGGGGGAGAATTGTTACAACTCGTTCCAAGCTTTGTTGGTAATCCTAGAGTTTTAAGATAATCTCAATGCTTGACATACTTTTGTTAGCAATATTCTATGTTGTGCTTTGTCTTAACTTTGGTAACCTTAAATACTTATTTAGGAAACTCATAATCATGATTTAAGCATACTTTAAAGATTTGAGTTGGGGTTAATATAGCATTAACCCATACATGTATGCAAGAAGAGAGTTAATGACATTGAAGGAAATAATTATTCATTAACTTTTCCTCTAAGAATTTTATTAAAATAATATTTTTGATTGCAGAGAATTCAATTATGAATAAAAAAAAAAGAATGAACCAAATCGGAGTTAAAATGAGAGAGTTATGCCTTTTTTAGTAAACATATACAGAGCACCGCGACTGCGGCCGACATCGCGACCGACGTTGTGTCGATACCGCGACCTGCGACGCTGCGTCGACACCGTGACCTATGACGCTGCGTCGACACCGCAACCGCAGTCTACAATGTGATCTGCGACGCTTCTTCGACACCGCGACCGTCACCGACGCCGCCCAAGACAGCAAATCATAAAACTATCTTATCTCGAGATATACTTATCCATTTTCAATGAAACGAAGTGGGTTTGAACTGTGATTCAATCCTATATCATTCCAGACATCTTTCTCAATAAGAGCATGGTCTAGAAGGCAATTTTTGGGGAAGAATGTGAAGAACAGCTGAAACCCAAAAGGGTTTCTATAGATTCGATTTGGTAAGTAGTTTTATCCGTCGATTCTTCCTCCTCCTCATTTCTCCTTACTCGGAATCCCTGGTCCAATGAATTTAAGGTTTGGTTTAACCTCTGATCTTCATCTTCTACCTACAACAGACCTTCTCTCGGACTGAAAAGAAGAAGAAACCGCTAATTTGCTAGGGTCTTGATATGGATTCGAGATTTTCAGAGATGGGCTACGTTTTTAAGGTATTTTCACACCTTAGGATGAGTGGGTACTTCCTTTAAATAGTAGATTGCTCGAAAATGAGTTAAATTATCAATAATCTTCAATTGCTTGGTATGCGAGTACAAATACTATGTAACGACCCTACTTCCCGATAACCCCCAATTAAGGGAAACCAAGAGGTCAGAGGCGTTATCCCAAAACAAGATCAGTGGTTTTGCAAATAATCAACAATAATTAATAAATTCTACAACAACTGAGCTTTAAAAAGGAATAAATTTTTTTTCTTTTCTCATACCTTGCAAAATATTGGAGCTGAGGGCCTTTACCCCATATAACATATATATAGCTAAAATCCCCCAATCTTTATTAAAATTTATTCCATCATTATCACTTTTAAGGAATATCCATTTTCTTGATTAACCTAAAACACCGACAAACAAAATCCAGTCAGTATAATGAATTATACTGGTATGTGGGGGAACCAATAATCTTGCATTTAATTGTAACAACATACTACAAGAAATTATGATTTAACAAAATAAACTTTACATTTTAATCAAGAATATTCAATCCTTACATACCCTAGCCTCTGTCCTGCCCCTGCAGTAGACATGGATACTACCTCTCATATGGTAGATCTCAACTAACCCCCATGATCCTACCTAGCAGTGTAACATCCCTGACCTGGGTTATACTCTAACCCTAGGTGTTTTGATTAAGAAAGATGATTATATGCTTAATACTATCTTTTGAAAAGTAATTAGGTCTCATGAGGAGCTTATGTTTCAATTTTGGTCCTGTTTGGACAATGTTGAAGCAATGTTTGCTTATTTTGGACTAATGTGCAAATTACCCAAGTTGAGGGGTTTAAGTGCAAATTGTGCATGATAATATGTTCCTCATGTGTTGAAGCATCATGAGAGTGAAAATGATGCTGAGGTATGGCTTATGGAAGCCTGAATACCAAGAAAGAGCTGATAAAGCAATATATGTGCATGAAAACCTAGTTTTGGTGTAATATGCAATTTACCCAAAACGTAGGGTGCAATATGTAATTTATCACTTCAATAAGGTCCCTAATGTTTCTTGGCATCATGTAGAGCAAAGAAAATGAGAGGGGCACCTCTTTTGGATTAAGTTGGAGGAGAGAGAATCTTGATATTAAAATAATCAAGATTTAATCCTAATTGAAACCCTAACTCGATTTAGGGCAAAAATGAATGTATTAATTAAAGGGCCTTCAACCAAAATTAAAATAGTTGGATTAAGAGGTATGTGTGAACGTCCTTGAGCTTTGCAAGGACCGAAAATATCTTAAGGAGGTGAAATTCCACTCACCTTATTATAAGGAAAAGAATTCCCACTCAAAAATATATAATAATATTATAATGGATTAAGGTGCTTAATTTCTTTTCCCTTAATCCATGGATAATGGAAGGGAGTTCGGTGGCTTTGAGTTGCCTTTGCATGCAAGCAAAAAAAGGAGGAAGTGGTGGCACCATTTTTGGAATTAATGGATTTTAATAAAACATTTTCTCTTTCATCAATTTTCATATAAAAGAGCCCTTTACAACCCACCTAAGGACTCTTTTCGGATTTCTTTCTTCCCCTTGCTTGCAAAACCGACCAAGAGGGCTAAGAACAGCAGGGCGCACGTCCCCAACCTGTTGGTAAGATTCTTGATCCATTTCACCTTGATTCCATGGTGGAAATCGAAAATAAATTATGGATTTCTTCCTATTTCGATCTCCTCTTCAATTCTAACCATTCCTTTTCACTCAAACCTTGAGGACGAGCCATGGAATGGTGAAAGGAGTTGCATCCACCATTTTTTCCGTGGACATGGAGCTTTGGAGCTCAATTGGAGGTGGGTTTTATAACTTGAACCCTTTTACATTGTTATTCAACCATTAATCTTGTAATTTCAATGATTCCTTCATTATCTTGATTAATTGCTGGTTGAAATTGATTAATTAATGAAATCAGAAGTTGTTAGAACTTCAGCGACCAATCTTGATGATTATTACATCATCATAAGCACACACCTCCCCAAATATCTTGGGCAAACGGTTTGGAAGTTGGAACCAAACGGTTTCACCAAACCGTTTGGTGGTCAAACGGTTTGCAAACCGTTTAGGAGCAAACGGTTTCCAAACTGTTTGAGGGAGTTGATCAAGGGTTTACGGTTTGAGAATCCTGTTCCTAATTATGTTGGTTGATAACTCACCAAATTTGAGGGGTTAATTCCAAAGTAATCGTGAGTTGAAGGCTAATCAATTAGGTAATCCCTAATTGGATTAAGTGCTGATCTTCAACCTGATTAATTGGAAGTTTTGGGCAAACGGTTTCAAAACCGTTTGATATGGTTGACCAAGCGTTGACCGTATGATATTACTGTTCATAATAATGTTGGTTAATAACTCACCAAATTTGAGGGGTTAATTCCAAGGGAATCATGAGTTGAAGGCTAATCCATTAGGCAAATCCTAATTGGATTAAGTGCTGATTTTCAACTTAATTAATTTGACTTTTTGGGCAAACGGTTTCAAAACCGTTTGAGATGGTTGACCAAGCGTTGACCGTTTGATATTACTGTTCCTAATAATGTTGGTTAATAACTCACCAAATTTGAGGGGTTAATTCCAAAGGAATCGTGAGTTGAAGGCTAATCAATTAGGTACTCCCTAATTGGATTAAGTGCTGATCTTCAACCTGGTTAATTGGAATTTTTGGGCAAATGGTTTCAAAACCGTTTGATATGATGACCAAGCGTTGACCGTTTGAGATTGATGTTCCTAATAAAGTTGGTTAATAACTCACCAAATTTGAGGGGTTAATTCTAAGGGAATCATGAGTCGAAGGCTAATCCATTAGGCAAATCCTAATTGGATTAAGTGCTGATTTTAAACTTAATTAATTTGCCTTTTGGGCAAACGGTTTGAAAACCGTTTGATATGGTTGACCAAGCGTTGACCGTTTGATATTACTGTTCCTAATGATGTTGATTATTAACTCACCAAATTTTATGGATTAATTCCCAAGGAATCATGAGTTGAAGGCTAATCAATTGGGAAAACCCTAATTGAAATCAGTGCTGAATTTCCAATGAGTTAATTTGAGATTTTGGGTTGGATAGCCCAAACGGTTTCAAAACCGTTTGGGGATCACCCAAACGGTCTCAAGACCGTTTGGGGATCACCCAAGACCGTTTGGAGGTCTGGGGTTAAGTATAGTTGACCAATTGAAGGTCCAAAGGTACCAAATCATATTATAACCAAGTGCTGATGTGTTGATCAACTCAATAGACCAAACCTTTATGAAATTTCACTAGAATCCAAGGGTTGGATGGGCAAACGATCTTCACCTGCTTGGCCAAACGGTCTTCACCTGCTTGGACAAACGGTCTTCACCTACTTGGCCAAACGGTCTTCACCTACTTGGGCAAACGGTCTCAAACCGTTTGGAGACCTAGGTGGTTTCAAGGTCAAGTTATGTTATGCAATAGAAGGTTCAATTGGTTAGTCCAATGGAGAACCTAATGCAACTGAAGGTCCAATTGATTAACCTAATTGAGTACCTATTGTAATTGAAGATTCAATTGGCCAATTCAATTGGATACCCTATGTAATGAAGGTCCAATGTGATTGAATCTCTTGAGAATCAAGATGATGAATGATCCATTGATCCAAAGTTGATTAGTGATGATAATCAATGAAGGTACAAAGGTTGAAACCCTAATGGTACCTAAGTGATTAGAGCCAATTAAGGGATGAACCCTAATTGTTTGTAGAATCAATGACTTAGTACACTATGTTAATCATAGTTGTATGTACTTGATTGAAGGGTTGATGTGACCTAATCAGATTGAGATAATGTTAACATGAATTCATACATGAATATGATTCATGAGGTGATCTCCTGTAGCATGACCGTGTAAGGTAGCAAGGCCATGGTGGCTTCACTTTGCACGACCGTGCTACCTAGCTTCCCCTCGCACGGCTGTTCTTGGTTGCACGGCCGTGGTGCTCTATGCTTGATTTAGAAGTGATTTGAAAGTGACCTCATATGACCGTATAGATTGATATGATTATAAGTCCAATATAATTGGATGAAGGATACATAAGATATGTGATGAGAAACCCTAGTTGAGGGTGTATCATTGTGATTGTTTATAAGCAACTTTATAATAAAGTCATGCCTTAAACTAAGATAAGTCCATATCATGTGAGATAGCTGTACAATTCTAATGTGTGGCCTTTGCATTATATGCTAAAGGTAAGAGATTAGTGATGGAATGTATTAAGAGGGAAATACCTTAATACAAGATAAGATGGATAACTCAACAGAGTTTGAAATGATGAGAAAGTGATACATCAAAATATGATAGTTATCACATTCAGCATTTCAGGGTTTATATGCCTTAATGTACTTCAAATCCAATATAATTGGGTAAGAAACATATGAAGTGTGCTATGCAACTATTACAATGAAATGTAATGAGTTGTTACACCTTGATGAGTGTTAATTAATGTACCTTGAGAATAGGGTTAAACCCAAATGATGTGTATGATATAATCATACCATGTTGAGGATGAGAAATGAACTCATACCTTGAATTGATGATCATTAATGCCATACGATGAAAGTAATGTTCTAGAATAGTCAAATATGATATCCTTGAATGCCCCAGAGGTATGGAATAATGTATTAAGGGTTGGACAAATAATGAGATCATGAAATCTTTATTAATGAGAAATGGGGAACCCTAACCCTAATTTGGGTAAAGGGAATGAAAAGCCCTATTTGATAGTAAACCCTAATTCCTGGTAGAGGAATAATGGTGTTACTATTGCATCACATGATGTGATGAATATCTTGTATGACTGTTATCATGCCTAATAACCATACAGATATTATGAGGTGATGTATATAGCTAGTTTGAGATGTGACATTTATATAATAAATGTTGATTGGCATTATGTGCCTTAAGGTTGTTGTTGCTTAGTAAAAGAAGCAATATGCATGGACTTTTAAGAGTCACATGAGTAAGTTGTTACCTAGTGAGAGGTGACAAGATATTTCATGGCCTTGTGAGCCAGGTGTGATGTTTGTGTAACAAGTATCATGAATGCCTTGGTCAGATGACCTGAAGGTGATTGTTACATGAAAAAGGTATAATAATGCTCAATGATGAGTTAAGGGTTTGAATACCCAGAACCATATGATTATGGTGATGAGAATGTGAAGGGATGAGAATTCCCAGTATTGAAATGAGGGACTGAGTTCCCAGGGTCTTTGAAAGACTGATAAATATCTGATAAAAGTAGTACATGTCTCTTTATAGCATTGTTGTAATAAGTTATGTTTGAGAACTTGGCCGATACTAAAAGAATATGAGAATGTACTTAATAAATCAAGTGAAATCTATTCATGTAGTTCTCTGACCATAGATCCATCATCGTCAGGAATAGGTGATGGTGAAACGGGTGCCCGCGGCAAAACCCGGAGCACATATTTTGAATATGTGGGGGTAAATGGGCGAAAATATCCTTATGTCCTCTTGAAGAGATTGTTGGAAGGTAAATAAGAAACCTCTCAATCCTTCATGAATATGTCGGGATGGATGTGTCACGAATCTCCCAATGATACTTAATGTCGGATCGAGGAGATAAACAAGAAATCTCTCGATTGGCGATGAGAGTGCAGTTGACGCTGTAACTCTGTAGCGAAGGTACCAGAATTCCCTGGTTAGCTAGTTAGCAGAGACACGAGATGTCCTGCATATGGTCTCGTACTGACCGAGACAGATGAGGTCATAAGAATCTGGCTCTTTTGATGAGCTATGTATGGTACCGAGGCGATTTATTAATGGTCGGTTGGAGTATGAGCGGTATATGTCATCTCCTCAGAGCATAAGTGTGATTGTAAAATGTAATCAGCCGTATAGCATGTTTGCTTAAGGATTGAATACGGAGATTCATTGGCTGATGTTGCATTTCTTTGTGCATTCCTTAGTAGTTAAATGTTAATTATGTTTCTTTATATTCTCTGCAAAGTAGACAGATGAATTACTTATCTACCATGGGTAGATGCAATGACCTCCTTGAGAATGGAGATTATCTTATTCTGTTCTATGATGAATAATTCTGCTTGATAATGTAAAAGTAACCCCTGCTCAGTTTTAATTTAATAAACTACAATAACAACGTTTTTGGCGGAGAGTTATATCTCTCACTGGGGCAATTTTCAATTGTCTCCCCCCCCATGGGAAACATTTTTAGGTATGCATGGAAGGCAGAGCAGAAACCCTAGAACAGGGAAAGAGCAGCAGCAACAACAGGGACAACAATAAGATCTCAGGTGGAAATATTGTCTGTCTAGTCATATAGATAGTAGTCCTATGTGTCATCTCTATACTCTCAGGTCCTCAGAGTTTTGAATGTATTAATCTGAGTCTTGGCTTAGTGCCTCGAAGTTTTTATACTGTCTTTGTATATTTGTTAACAGGGCAATCAATGTTGTAATCCTTGAAAAGGAATGGTACAGGTTGTGTATTTGTGAACCAGGATGAATTTGGAATACTTTGGTTCATGGTTAAAGAGTTTTCCTGTGAATGGATCTCTTTGCAAAAAGTTTTAAATTTTCAGTGATTTTCAGTAACCCGCTGCAAATAATTCGCTTCCACATTAGTTAATCCTGTTTTCGCGAGACGGTCATTTCAATTAGTGGTATCAGAGCTCTAGGTTCGCTGAGTCTACAGAGACATAGGACTAAGGTATCGAGTCTGTCATAGTGTCCTCCAGTATACCCTATAATGATTTCTGCTTGTGCAGAGAAAAAGGGTAAAAGTTAAAATGACTGGAGAACACAAGGAACACATTGTTGGGAGCAATGTTGTTGCACCAAGAAGAGGTGCAAGGGATCAGGAAAGAATAGAATGAGTGCCTGAGAATCCCCATTAAGACCTGATCAGGATAGAGAATCCTATGATCATGCTCTTGTTGGGCAGATTGGGGCAACAGTAATGCATATAAGTGGACTGGATACTAACCTTACGATCTAGGTTATCAGTCCTTAATACAGAAAGCTTAAGCTTTAAAAGAGTTCTTAAATGACTTAGTCATGTTGGAACAAGGGAAAATATGGAAAAGATTAACTTATGGCAAGAAAGTAGACTCTGCCATGAGTTTAGTCAGATAATAAATCTATGATGGCAGTGCTCAAGAAAGGGCAATAAGCTGAGAAGTAGGGAATGGTCTCTATAATTCTAGAGACATTTGCTTAATGGTTTAAAAAAAAAGCCAAAGTTTTTGGTACTAATAGTGCAATAAATGCCTAGTGTACCAGGGCAGTAGCCATTAAGTAAGTGCAAAGGTCTTAACCTTTCACCTGTAAGATCCCATGGCTTAGTTTTTTCATCAGTAATAATACTAATAAGACCATGATATGAGGAAAAGGTATGCTATTAATGTGTACATGTCGAGTACACTAAACCCTTTTTGTTATAGAAAAAAAAGAGGATTGTTGATTTTGTTTTCCGTATTGGTTGCTATATAGGGAAGAAATGATGAGAACTAGAATTTGAATTCTGTTTAGTATTCTTTTAAATGCTCTATATTGGTCTTACCTCTATGAAAGAGGAAGAGGTATAGAAGAGATGCCTGGATAAAATCTAGAGATGTTAAATTTTATGCTTATAATAAAAGCAAGGAATATGATATTAGACAAAGTGCATACTACTTGATCATAGTACTTGTAAACCCTGGCCAGGTATACAACTATTGATGATAAAGTGGGTATGGAAACTCTTAGATTGTTGTCTTTTTGATTGCTCTGATCAAGTAGTCATTCTGAGACAATCTAATGAGTATCATGAAATCAAAAATCTGGAATGAATAAATGTGTCATATCTCATGCATAAGAAAGAGAAGCTTGAGATAATCTCAGATGAGCATGTTGTATGAGGAACTAAAAATGTACTCCTCATAAGACAAGAATAAGAATGAGGGAGATGGACCCTGTTCAATAATGCTGCCAGCATAATAAAGATCTTTTCCATAATGAGGACATGGGAAATGTGATGAGATCATGAGATGATCATAAACATGCTAGATAATAATAAAGAAAGGGATAATGACATGTAATCATCCTTACAAATTCCAATGCTAAAGGCAAGGAACCTAAGATGAGATAAAGAGTAAATGGTTCATGAATAGCTAAAAATACATGAAATAATAAGAGGAATATCCATCCTTATTTTCTTTCCTTTCAGGGACATGGCAATCAAGTGGGTCTTATGACACTTGATGTGCATAAGATAAATATGTTCATGTGAGGGATACTTAGAAAAGTATCAGTTATCTTGGACTTTGGTTCCAAGAAAAAGACATATGTAACAAGTAATGCCTCATAATGAAAGGAATATGAGAATGTGATGTGTTCCCAACACATGTGACTGATACCAAGGTAAGAGATTCTGGTATCTGAGAGTTATCAGATGGTTTAGGATGGCTACCTAGAGTGGTCAACTATGAAATCAGTCTGATTATATAAAATGATATGAACATCATATGTTAGGGGTTTATGCTTTGCATAAACATGATATTAATAAGGAATGTAAGATGTCTTTATGAACAAGAAAAGTGTTATGTGACACAAAGTTGACTCCACAGTCTATGATAAGGGGACAGTGGAGCATGTGTCTTGTGTGTTGATTCTATAAGAATCCTGAAAGGAAACACATTCTGTTGAACAAAGCTTTTTGGTGTCTCCATAATAAGGAGATGTTATGTGAAGATTAGATAGTATGATGAATGAAATACATCTGTCTTCCTTTATCTAGATTTCGGGGACGAAATCCTTGTTAGGGGTTTATAATTTGTAACATCCCTGACCTGGGTTATACTCTAACCCTAGGTGTTTTGATTAGGAAAGATGATTATATGCTTAATACTATCTTGTGAAAAGTAATTAGGTCTCATGAGGAGCTTATGTTTCAATTTTGGTCCTGTTTGGACAATGTTGAAACAATGTTTGCTTATTTTGGACTAATGTGCAAATTACCCAAGTTGAGGGGTTTAAGTGAAAATTGTGCATGATAATATGTTCCTCATGTGTTGAAGCATCATGAGAGTGAAAATGATGCTGAGGTATGGCTTATGGAAGCCTGAATACCAAGAAAGAGCTGATAAAGCAATATATGTGCATGAAAACCTAGTTTTGGTGTAATATGCAATTTACCCAAAACCTAGGGTGCAATATGTAATTTATCACTTCAATAAGGTCCCTAATGTTTCTTGGCATCATGTAGAGCAAAGAAAATGAGAGGGGCACCTCTTTTGGATTAAGTTGGAGGAGAGAGAATCTTGATATTAAAATAATCAAGATTTAATCCTAATTGAAACCCTAACTCGATTTAGGGCAAAAATGAATGTATTAATTAAAGGTCCTTCAACCAAAATTAAAATAGTTGGATTCAGTGGTATGTGTGAATGTCCTTGAGCTTTGCAAGGACCGAAAATATCTTAAGGAGGTGAAATTCCACTCACCTTATTATAAGGAAAAGAATTCCCACTCAAAAATATATAATAATATTATAATGGATTAAGGTGCTTAATTTCTTTTCCCTTAATCCATGGATAATGGAAGGGAGTTCGGTGGCTTTGAGTTTCCTTTGCATGCAAGCAAAACAAGGAGGAAGTGGTGGCACCATTTTTGGAATTAATGGATTTTAATAAAACATTTTCTCTTTCATCAATTTTCATATAAAAGAGCCCTTTACAACCCACCTAAGGACTCTTTTCGGATTTCTTTCTTCCCCTTGCTTACAAAACCGACCAAGAGGGCTAAGAACAGTAGGGAGCACGTCCCCAACCTGTTGGTAAGATTCTTGATCCATTGCACCTTGATTCCATGGTGGAAATCGAAAATAAATTATGGATTTCTTCCTATTTCGATCTCCTCTTCAATTCTAACCATTCCTTTTCACTCAAACCTTGAGGACGAGCCATGGAATGGTGAAAGGAGTTGCATCCACCATTTTTTCCGTGGACATGGAGCTTTGGAGCTCAATTGGAGGCGGGTTTTATAACTTGAACCCTTTTACATTGTTATTCAACCATTAATCTTGTAATTTCAATGATTCCTTCATTATCTTGATTAATTGCTGGTTGAAATTGATTAATTAATGAAATCAGAAGTTGTTAGAGCTTCAGAGACCAAGCTTGATGATGATTACATCATCATAAGCACACACCTCCCCAAATATCTTGGGCAAACGGTTTGGAAGTTGGAACCAAACGGTTTCACCAAACCGTTTGGTGGTCAAACGGTTTGCAAACCGTTTAGGAGCAAACGGTTTCAAAACTGTTTGAGGGAGTTGACCAAGGGTTTACGGTTTGAGAATCCTGTTCCTAATTATGTTGGTTGATAACTCACCAAATTTGAGGAGTTAATTCCAAAGGAATCGTGAGTTGAAGGCTAATCAATTAGGTAATCCCTAATTGGATTAAGTGCTGATCTTCAACCTGATTAATTGGAATTTTTGGGCAAACGGTTTCAAAACCGTTTGATATGGTTGACCAAGTGTTGACAGTTTGATATTACTGTTCATAATAATGTTTGTTAATAACTCACCAAATTTGAGGGGTTAATTGCTAGGGAATCATGAGTTGAAGGCTAATCCATTAGGCAAATCCTAATTGGATTAAGTGCTGATTTTCAACTTAATTAATTTGACATTTTGGGAAAACGGTTTCAAAACCGTTTGAGATGGTTGACCAAGCGTTGACCGTTTGATATTACTGTTCATAATAATGTTGGTTAATAACTCACCAAATTTGAGGGGTTAATTCCAAAGGAATCGTGAGTTGAAGGCTAATCAATTAGGTAATCCCTAATTGGATTAAGTGCTGATCTTCAACCTGGTTAATTGGAATTTTTGGGCAAACGGTTTCAAAACCATTTGATATGGTTGACCAAGCGTTGGCCGTTTGAGATTGATGTTCCTAATAAAGTTGGTTAATAACTCACCAAATTTGAGGGGTTAATTCTAAGGGAATCATGAGTCGAAGGCTAATCCATTAGGCAAATCCTAATTGGATTAAGTGCTGATTTTAAACTTAATTAATTTGCCTTTTGGGCAAACGGTTTCAAAACCGTTTGATATGGTTGACCAAGCGTTGACCGTTTGATATTAATGTTCCTAATTATGTTGATTATTAACTCACCAAATTTTATGGATTAATTCCCAAGGAATCATGAGTTGAAGGCTAATCAATTGGGCAAACACTAATTGAAATCAGTGCTGAATTTCCAATGAGTTAATTTGAGATTTTGGGTTGGATAGCCCAAACGGTTTCAAAACCGTTTGGGGATCACCCAAAAGGTCTCAAGACCGTTTGGGGATCACCCAAGACCGTTTGGAGGTCTGGGGTTAAGTATAGTTGACCAATTGAAGGTCCAAAGGTACCAAATCATATTATAACCAAGTGCTGATGTGTTGATCAACTCAATAGACCAAACCTTGATGAAATTTCACTAGAATCCAAGGGTTGGATGGGCAAACGGTCTTCACCCGCTTGGCCAAATGGTCTTCACCTGCTTGGACAAACGGTCTTCACCTACTTGGCCAAACGGTCTTCACCTACTTGGCCAAACGGTCTTCACCTACTTGGCCAAATGGTCTTCACCTACTTGGGCAAACTGTCTCAAACCGTTTGGAGACCTAGGTGGTTTCAAGGTCAAGTTATGTTATGCAATAGAAGGTTCAATTGGTTAGTCCAATGGACAACCTAATGCAACTGAAGGTCCAATTGATTAACCTAATTGAGTACCTATTGCAATTGAAGATTCAATTGGCCAATTCAATTGGATACCCTATGTAATGAAGGTCCAATGTGATTGAATCTCTTGAGAATCAAGATGATGAATGATCCATTGATCCAATGTTGATTAGTGATGATAATCAATGAAGGTATAAAGGTTGAAACCCTAATGGTACCTAAGTGATTAGAGCCAATTAAGGGATGAACCCTAATTGTTTGTAGAATCAATGACTTAGTACACTATGTTAATCATAGTTGAATGTACTTGATTGAAGGGTTGATGTGACCTAATCAGATTTAGATAATGTTAACATGAATTCATACATGAATATGATTCATGAGGTGATCTCCTGTAGCACGACCGTGTAAGGTAGCACGGCCGTGGTGGCTTCACTTTGCACGACCGTGCAAGGTAGCACGACCGTGGTAGCTTCCCCTCGCACGGCTGTTCTTGGTTGCACGACCATGGTGCTCTATGATTGATTTAGAGGTGATTTGAAAGTGACCTCATATGATCGTATACCTTGATATGATTATAAGTCCAATATAATTGGATGAAGGATACATAAGATATGTGATGAGAAACCCTAGTTGAGGGTGTATCATTGTGATTGTTTATAAACAACTTTATAATAAAGTCATGCCTTAAACTAAGATAAGTCCATATCATGTGAGATAGCTGTACAATTCTAATGTGTGGCCTTTGCATTATATGCTAAAGGTAAGAGATTAGTGATGGAATGTATTAAGAGGGAAATACCTTAATACAAGATAAGATGGATAACTCAACAGAGTTTGAAATGATGAGAAAGTGATACATCAAGATATGATAGTTATCACATTCAGCATTTCAGGGTTTATATGCCTTGATGTACTTCAAATCCAATATAATTGGGTAAGAAACATATGAAGTGTGCTATGCAACTATTACAATGAAATGTAATGAGTTGTTACACCTTGATGAGTGTTAATTAATGTACCTTGAGAATAGGGTTAAGCCCAAATGATGTGTATGATATAATCATACCATGTTGAGGATGAGAAATGAACTCATACCTTGAATTGATGATCATTAATGCTATATGATGAAAGTAATGCTCTTGAATAATCAAATATGATATCCTTGAATGCCCCATAGGTATGAATAATGTATTAAGGGTTGGACAGATAATGAGATCATGAAATCTTTATTAATGAGAAATGGGGAACCCTAACCCTAATTTGGGTAAAGGGAATGAAAAGCCCTATTTGATAGTAAACCCTAATTCCTGGTAGAGGAATAATGGTGTTACTATTGCATCACATGATGTGATGAATATCTTGTATGACTGTTATCATGCCTAATAACCATACAAATATTATGAGGTGATGTATATAGCTAGTTTGAGCTGTGACATTTATATAATAAATGTTGATTGGCATTATGTGCCTTAAGGTTGTTGTTGCTTAGTAAAAGAAGCAATATGCATGGACTTTTAAGAGTCACATAAGTAAGTTGTTACCTAGTGAGAGGTGATAAGATATTTCATGGCCTTGTGAGCCAGGTGTGATGTTTGTGTAACAAGTATCATGAATGCCTTGGTCAGATGACCTGAAGGTGATAGTTACCTGAAAAAGGTATAATAATGCTCAATGATGAGTTAAGGGTTTGATTACCGAGAACCATATGATTATGGTGATGAGAATGTGAAGGGATGAGAATTCCCAATATTGAAATGAGGGACTGAGTTCCCAAGGTCTTTGAAAGACTGATAAATATCTGATAAAAGTAGTACATGTCTCTTTATAGCATTGTTGTAATAAGTTATGTTTGAGAACTTGGATGATACTAAAAGAATATGAGAATGTACTTAATAAATCAAGTGAAATCTATTCATGTAGTGCTCTGAGCATAGATACATCATCGTCAGGAATAGGTGATGGTGAAACGGGTGCCCGTGGCAAAACCTGGAGCACATATTTTGAATATGTGGGGGTAAATGGGTGAAAATATCCTTACATCCTCTTGAAGAGATTGTTGGAAGGTAAACAAGAAACCTCTCAATCCTTCATGAATATGTCGGGATGGATGTATCAAGAATCTCCCAATGATACTTAATGTCGGATCGAGGAGATAAATAAGAAATCTCTCGATTGGCGATGAGAGTGCAGTTGACGCTGTAACTCTGTAGCGAAGGTTCCAGAATACCCTGACTAGCTAGTTAGCAGAGACACGAGATGTCCTGCATGTGGTCTCGTACTGACCGAGACAGATGAGGTCATAAGAATCCGGCTCTTTTGATGACCTATGTATGGTACCGAGGCGATTTCGTAATGGTAGGTTGGAGTATGAGTGGTATATCTCATCTCCTCAGAGCATAAGTGTGATTGTAAAATGTAATCAGCCGTATAGCATGTTTGCTTAAGGATTGAATATGGAGATTCATTAGATGATGTTGCATTTCTTTGTGCATTCCTTAGTAGTTAAATGTTAATTATGTTTCTTTATATTCTCTACAAAGTAGACAGATGAATTACTTATCTACCATGGGTAGATGCAATGACCTCCTTGAGAATGGAGATTATCTTATTCTGTTCTATGATGAATAATTCTGCCTGATAATGTAAAAGTAACCCCTGCTTAGTTTTAATTTAATAAACTGCAATAACAATGTTTTTGGCGGAGAGTTATATCTCTCGCTGGGGCAATTTTCAATTGTCTCACCCCCGTGGGAAACATTTTTAGGTATGCATGGAAGGCAGAGCAGAAACCCTAGAACAGGGAAAGAGCAGCAGCAACAACAGGGACAACAATAAGATCTCAGGTGGAAATATTGTTTGTCTAGTCATATAGATAGTAGTCCTATGTGTCGTCTATGTACTCTCAGGTCCTCGGAGTTTTAAATGTATCAATCTGAGTTTTGGCTTAGTGCCTCGAAGTTTTTATACTTCCTGTGTATATTTGTTAACAGGGCAGTCAATGTTGTAATCCTTGAAAAGGAATGGTACAGGTTGTGTACTTGTGAACCAGGATGAATTTGGAATACTTTGGTTCATGGTTAAAGAGTTTTCCTGTGAATGGATCTCTTTGCAAAAAGTTTTAAATTTTCAGTGATTTTCAGTAATCCGCTGCAAATAATTCGCTTCGGCATTAGTTAATCCTATTTTCACGAGACGGTCGTTTCAAGCAGGTAGATCAATACATAGGGTCGAAGAGTCGTATGGCCCTACCCAAGGGTAGACCAAATCATCGACTCATGATAACCTAATGAACCTACCTCGCGGGTAGACCATGTACTAGGTCATCTTTCTCATCATCATCAAAGCTATAGAGGAGGATCATGATCTGAGCTAGTCATGAAAATATATTTATTGTGATAGCCATAGTCACTTTACAGTTGCATGAAATAAAAGTCATCCAAGCAGTTATTTCCAAGTAACCGACAAAACTTTGGGAATCACCATGAAACTAAAGAGATTTAACCTTAAGAATAAAAACATACCTAGTTTGGAGCCTCAAACATAAACAAGATATCCAAATCCAACTAGATGTCCAATCAAGCAAGACAATTAACCAATCAAGCAAACATTGATCCTGAAAACATGTATAACACCTAGTTGTCACCATCTCATCCCAAACAATTCTTTATTGACTTGGGACACCTTTTGTAATGCTCGCCCATTTATATACCACAAAACCATATGCGGAAGCATCAACACACATATAATATAAATTTCTAGGGAAAGACGTCACATATCTAGCATACAGTAACATGTAAACTAACCATAGTAACTGATTAAAAAGGTATTATCCAACAATATGAAATTGTGAGTCTAGGAGTCTCATCTCCCTACATGAACTAAAAGAGAAGAGATAAAATCGTAATCTGGAAGGATCGCCTAGTGATAGATATCCTGCTACCTTGAATCTAAACTCCTTCACGGGCTACTCGTCACTATTTGCGGACGTCGCGTCCCCAGCCATGCACAATGAAGATAATTCTAGTTAGAGTAAGTGGCATTGAATTCTATAATATAAAAGAAATAATTGCATTATGAAAACTTACCATCTATAACTATACTAAACATCTTTATGTGCATCTTTTATTTACACATTTTGTCTTTCTGTGGCCACTATTATACAATAAGTCCTCTTCTCTGGCACTGTGTGCCTTCTATGGTGTAATGCACCTTCTGTGGCATGAAAGCCTTCTGGTGACACCAATGTGTCTTCTATTCTGCCAAGTGCCTTCTATGGTGCAATGCACCTTCTGTGGCATAATTGCCTTCTATTCTGTGTACCGCAGTACTTCTGTTCTATGAGAACTTCTTATATAATATAAATTATGTTCTGGTGTCATTTTCTATTATTGTTCTATATATGATTCTGATTCTATTTATATTTCTATTCTGATTCTGCATCTCAACTATTTGAGATAAATTCTAGAGCATGAAATATATTCTGGCATTCTAAGTTATAAATTCTATTTTGAATTCTAAACTCAATTAGTAAAGAACTGTGATAAGTTTGAAATCTAGATTTTGTATATAAATCTGGTATTCTGAAGGAGATTCTAAATTCAAAATGTTTGTAAGGAATTAATGTACTAGAATAAATTTCAATCTTGTATTCTGAGTTCTAATAATTCACATGTTGATTTCTAACAATTATGCATGAATAATAACTGATAATTTATATGATCTAAGCACGAACCATCTGAGATATAAATTCTACTGTACTAAAAAGTAGTAATCTACGTATGAACATTAGACCATGCATCTAATGGATTATTTTGGGAAGGATAATTACATAACATGAATTCAAAGGACATGGCCCACTTACCTGGTAGTAAGCCAAACTCCTATCCACGTTGTCCTTCTACAAAACTGGATCTAACTCTCTCCTAGAAAACCCCAATGGTTTTATCAGATGGTGTATCCCTTTTTGGTCAACATGTTTAGGGTCATAAGGGTGTTCTTTTGGATTATTATCACATGAACTTTTCATGTATGCTAAACATTCATACATTAGGCAAATTTTATTTGGTTAGTTTAAAAAGCATAACGTTTTAAGTGCCTTAGATCATTAAGTGACCTTGATAGCATTGGGATTTCTAATTTGGGTCTTAGTAGTTCAAGCATAAGTTATTGATTTAAATTCCAATTAGACATATAAAGTGTGTATACCCATTAACTAAACGTATTTTTATTGCAAAATATTTTATATATATGCCTACATGTAACTAGTAGTATAATTATACTGCTTGCTCGGTGTTGTTTGATTACAGATTCTGGTTTAATAGTTTAGGTTAGGACAGTACGACCTGGTCCAAGTACATAGATATGGTCGATTAAAATTTGTCTTTTGATTAGTTAAATAGTAAAATAGATTAGTATAACTATAACTTGTTGTATATACAACAGTTACCCATCACGAATAAAATAACGAAAGTGACCAGACTACGGATATGAGTAAAGGTTTATAGTTTCTTAATCGTGGTGCTACCACATAACTAAGGTGCATATGCCAACGATCCATTATGGTTTAGGCATTAGGCTACATTAAGATATGAAGTTATGGCATGGTACGATTCCTAATGTGAAGTTTACATAGATTAACATTGATTATGTGAAGGTAGCAGTAACTAAGAAGAAGAGGCTTAAATTTTATATGCAGAATAGATCACCGATGAACTGTGTTTCAGGACCTTAACCACCCATTACGTGGGTATAAATGTTTGTATACATGAGACTCAAGTCATAATATTATAGTATTTATAGCAATTACGGTTTTATGAAACAGTATTTATCAAGTTGTATTAATAATGATGGAAACCAGAAAAATTTGACATTGGTATCCGCAGTGAGAAGCAACACTAACAGTCATCGATTCTTATACTAAGCCGAGGTGGACAAAGCACCAACTGCTAATCAGGGGAGACCAAAGCGGGGACCCTTGCTGAGGAATCCTCACGTACACGTAGATTGCAGCAATCAAGGGGGGAGGAACTCAGGTCATCAAGACGGCTGGAAAGATGATGAGGACGCGTCAGTGACAGCCAATAGGCGTAAGGAAGCAGACCACACAAAGAAAAAGACCATGATCAGAACAAAGGAGATAGGTACGGGGACAGTTACCTATATTGATGATTAGAACTCAGTTGATGGGGCTTCGGAAGACTCGGTAGTGGTCCCTCGTTGCTCCTTGCGCAACCGCCCCCGTCTGAAAGTGTACGACGATGGAGTTTCAGGTTGTTGCTGGTGTAAGGCTCGTCCGGCCCCGGGCTCTCGTACACGGAACGAAATGAGAAAGCGGCGGAACGTAGGATGTAGGCTGGTGGCTCAAAGACTGGGTGTTAGATATATATGCTAAGATCTAGGGTTCAATCCAGCGGTGAAGTCTGGTTCCAAATGCACACTCGTACTGGGAGAAAATATGAAATTGATCTGGACATAGAGTCCTGCTCCTAGCGGGTGGTTGAAGGAGGTTCTGAACGGTTGTGATTATCTCAGTGCAACATGTTCCCAGATCGGACGGCTGCTGCGAGGCCCAAAAGAACTGTTTTTTTTTCTCCGGGAAATACCCCTTTTTTCTAATTAAAAGGCCATTATCTTAAGAAAATTAGTTACTTAACTAAATAAACTCCGATTAAAACCAAATTTTTACCAACTGATCACATTAGAGTCTAGAATATTCTAGTGCAGCCCGTTCTCTAAAAAGTTGACTAGAATAATTAATATGGTTAAAACAAGATAAAGTTTAGATATTGCATAACTAATTATTTAAAATGAATTAAATCTTGAAATTTTGGATGTCATCTTATTTAGACATTTTCTCTTTGTGGTAAATTTTTCCAATGCATGGTAATGATAAAAAATATTTAAAATTAACATATTTATAATATGTGACTATAAATGATATGACATTAGAAAGATTGTAAGCAAGTATTAAAAAAAATAAGGATGTTACAATTCTACCCACCTTGGATAAATTTTGTCCTCAAAATTCTTATGTACTACCCACCTTAGTGTTTTACTTATTCTTTGCGGGTAATACCGACCATCCTCAGTTCATTACTCTTATACCAAGAAGTCTATACTATGTGTCATAACATACTTATCTATAATTTAAATACTAGGGTTAGGTCATACCTTCAACTATATGATCATCATCTACCTTTGTTGCATCCATGGAGAACACCCTTGCCTGACGCTTCTCTCTCTGATTGTTCTGGTCTTGCTTTTGCTTCTTTGGGCAGTTGAACTTGAAGTGACCTTAATCACCACATAGGTAGCATACTAGTTGCCCAAACTTACATTCCCCACCATGGGGCTTTTGACACTTGGGGCAAACTTGGCCAGGTGCTTTCTGAGCTCCTCCTCCAGGAACTCCTCTCTGAGATGATGGTCCTTCTGGGGCCTTCCTCTTGTTGTTTTGTCCACCATTCTGACCTTTATGATGATAGTTTCCTCCAGAAGATCCTCCATTCTTCCAATTTCGTCATGGGTGGTCCTCTAGCTCCAGGGTAGCTTCTAGGGCTTCTTGTACTGTCCTTATGCCGCGTCCTACCAAAGCAATCCCGAGGTCAGGCTTCAGACCACGCATGAACTTCTTGGCTAGGTGTACCTCATCTTCAGTTCCGTATTTTTGTAGCATCCGAAACTTCATAGCATACTGGCTGACGGTGGAGTCGTATTGCTTGAGGTGCCTAAACTCCATCTCCTTCTTCTCGATCATAACTTCTGTAATGTAGCGGTTCTGGAAGGCGGTAGTGAACTCCTCCCAGGTCAGTGGTACAACATTAGGTCCTCGGGCATTGGTGAAGTTCTCCCACTAGACGTGGGCATTACTCTTCAGCAGATGGGTCTCGAAACAAACCTTGGAATGCTCAGGGCATCCCAGATCACGAAAACAGTGCTCCACACTTAGTAACCACTCCTTAGCATGAGTGACTATGTCTGCCTCAACTTCTCCAGAGAAAGTCTCTAGCTTGATCTTCAGGAAATCAACCAGGGTTAGCTCTGGGTTCCTCGACGGTGGATGTCCCATGTGTGGACCATTCAGGGCGTCAGTCAGGGCCTTGGCGAGCACATCCAGAGTAGGGTTAGGGTTGCCTACCCTAGACGCCTCACGATCCTCTCCCCATTGTAGGAGCTTTCCTCTCCATCAACATGTTCCTTTCCCTTATCAGACTTCGTCTTGGGGGCCATCTATAAAAGGGTATTTATAAGAGGTCTATCTAATGATATCAATCACTAATGGTTATTAAACTACTCTCATACTAAATTGTAATGCTCGCCCATTTATATACCACAAAACCATATGCGAAAGCATCAACACACATATAATATAAATTTCTAGGGCAAGACGTCACATATCTAGCATACGGTAACATGTAAACTAACCATAGTAACTGATTAAAAAGGTATTGTCCAACAATATGAAATTGTGAGTCTGGGAGTCACATATCCCTACATGAACTAAAAGAGAAAAGATAAAATCGTAATCTGGAAGGATCACCTAAGATAGAGTCCCAAGTGATAGATATCCCGCTTCCTTGAATCTGAACTCCTTCACGGGCTACTCGTACTATCTGCGGACGTTGCATCCCCAGCCATGCACAATGAAAATAATTCTAGTTAGAGTAAGTGGCATTGAATTCTATAATATAAAAGAAATAATTGTATTATGAAAACTTACCATCTACAACTATACTAAACATCTTTATGTGCATCTTTTATTTACACATTTTGTCTTCCTGTGGCCACTATTATACAATAAGTCCTCTTCTGTGGCATTGTGTGCCTTCTATGGTGCAATGCACCTTCTGTGGCATGAAAGCCTTTTGGTGACACCAATGTGTCTTCTATTCTGCCAAAGTGCCTTCTATGGTGAAATGCACCTTCTATGGCATAATTGCCTTCTATTCTGTGTACCGCAGTACTTCTGTTCTATGAGGACTTATTATATAATATAAATTATGTTCTGGTGTCATTTTCTACTATTGTTCTATATATGATTCTGATTCTATTTCTATTTCTATTTTGATTTTGCATCTCAACTATTTGAGATAAATTCTAGAACATGAAATATATTCTGGCATTCTAAGTTATAAATTCTATTTTGAATTCTAAACTCAATTAGTAAAGAACCGTGATAAGTTTGAAATCTAGATTTTGTATATAAATATGGTCTGAAGGAGATTCTAAATTCAAAATGTTTGTAAGGAATTAACATACTGGAATAAATTTCAATCATGTATTCTGTGTTCTAATAATTCACATGTTGATTTCTAACAATTATGCATAAATAATAACTGATAATTTATATGATCTAAGCACGAACCATCTGAGATATAAATTCTACTGTACTGAAAAGTAGTAATCTATGTATGAACATTAGACCATGCGTCTAATGGATTATTCTGGGAAGGATAATTAGATAACATGAATTCAAAGGACATGGCCCACTTACCTGGTAGTAAGCCAAACTCCTATCCACGTTATCCTTCTGCAAAACTAGATCTAACTCTCTCCTGAAAAACCCCAATGGTTTTATCAAATGGTGTATCATTTTTTGGTCAACATGTTTAGGTTCGTAAGGGTGTTCTTTTGGATTATTATCACATGAACTTTTCATGTATGCTAAACATTCATACATTAGGCAAATTTTATTTGGTTAGTTTAAAAAGCATAACGTTTTAAGTGTCTTAGATCATTAAGTGACCTTGATAGCATTGGGATTTCTAATTTGGGTCTTAGTATTTCAATCTAAGTTATTGATTTAAATTCCAATTAGACATATAAAGTGTGTATACCCATTAAATAAACGTATTTTTGTTGCAAAATACTTTATATATATGCCTACACGTAACTAGTATTATAATTATACTACTTGCTCGGTGCTATTTGAATATAGATTCTGGTTTAATAGTTTAGGTTAGGACAGTACGACCTGGTCCAAGTACATAGATATGGTTGATTAACATTTGTCTTTTTATTAGTTAAATAGTAAAATAGATTAGTATAACTATAACTTGTTGTATATACAACAATTACCCATCAAGAATAAAATAACGAAAGTGACCAGACTATGGATATGAGTAAAGGTTCAGAGTTTCTTAATCATGGTGCTACCGCATAACTAAGGTGCATATGCCAACGATCCATTATGGTTTAGGCATTAGGCTACATTAAGATATGAAGTTATGGCATGGTACGATTCCTAATGTGAAGTTTACATAGATTAACATTGATTATGTGAAGGTAGAAGTAACTAAGAAGAAGAGGCTTAAATTTTATATGTAGAATAGATCACCGACGAACTATGTTTCAAGGACCTTAACCGCCACATTACGTGGGTATACAGGTCTGTATACATGAGGCTCAAGTCATAATATTACTGGAAACAAGGTACATGGACATGCTACAATGTTTCCAAACCGACGGCTGTCTTGTAGTATTTATAACAATTACGGTTTTATGAAACAATATGTATCAAGTTGTATTAACAATGATGGAAACCAGAAAAATTTGACATTGGTATCCGCAGCGAGAAGCAACACTAACAGTCAGCAATTCTTATACTAAGCCGAGGTGGACAAAGCACCGACAGCTAATCAGGGGAGACCGAAGCGGGGACCCTTGCTGAGGAATCCTCACGTACACGCAGATTGCAGCAATCAAGGGGGGAGGAACTCGGGTCATCAAGATGGCCGGAAATATTATGAGGACGCGTCGGTGACAGCCAATAGGCATTAGGAAGCAGGCCACACAAAGAAAAAGACTATGATTGGAACAAAGGAGATAGGTACGGGGAGAGTTGCCTATACTGAGGATTAGAACTCAGTTGATGGGGCTTCAGAAGACTCGGTAGTGGTCCCTCGTTGCTCCTTGCACAACTGCCCCCGTCTGAAAGTGTACGACGATGGAGTTTCAGGCTGTTGCTGGTGTAAGGCTCGTCGCCGGGCTCTCGTACACGGAACAGAATGAGAAAGTGGCGGAACGTAGGATGTAGGCTGGTGACTCAAAGACTGGGTGTTAGATATATATGCTAAGATCTAGGGTTCAATCCAGCGAAGTCTGGTTCCAATCGCATGCTCGTACCGAGAGAAAATATGAAATTGATCTGGACATAGTGTCCTCCTAGCGGGTGGTTGAAGGAGGTTCTGAACGGTTGTGATTATTATCTCAGTGCAACATGTGCCCAGATTGGACGGCCGCTGCGAGGCCCAAAAGAAATGGTTTTTTTTTTGGGAAATGCCCCTTTTTTTTCTAATTAAAAGGCCATTATCTTAAGAAAATTAGTTACTTAACTAAATAAACTCCGATGAAAACCAAATTTTTACCAACTGATTACATTAGAGTCTAGAATATTCTAGTGTAGTCCGTCCTCTAAAAAGTTGACTAGAATAATTAATATGGTTAAAACAAGATAAAGTTCAGATATTGCATAACTAATTATTTAAAATGAATTAAATCTTGAAATTTTGGATGTTATCTTATTTAGACATTTTCTCTTTGTGGTAAATTTTTCCAATGCATGGTAATGACTAAAAATATTTAAAATTGACATATTTATAATATGTGACTATAAATGATATGACATTAGAAAGATTGTAAGCAAGTACTAAAAAAATAAGGATGTTACACCTTTATAGGGTTTCTAAGTCTCATTAGGATGCATTAGGGTCCCTTAGATCAATTTCTCAAACCTTATCCATTTTAGGTCAACAAACCCTAAAACTGCTTTTCTACTTACGAAAACCATAATTACACAAATTATCCATATTAAGGATATTTTATACTCAAATTATCTTAGGATCATCATATCTCTATTTTATTCATGGATTTGCATAATTAAAACAATTAAAAGTCATAATTATCAAAATTTGGGTTTCTAGGCCCATTAATGCATATTCATGTACCTCGAACCCTAAATTAAGCCAATTATGCATAAAGATCATCTTTTTAGATCTATTTCTTCCTTTTATTAAAAACAAGTTAATATTGTCTTAAAGTATCCAAAGAACATCATGAAACCTCATTATCATCAATTCTTAGGGTTTTTCATCAATTAAACCATTAAAGGTGATAACTTTATACACTTTTTGAATTGGAAGCGAAACTAGGATTTAATTATATTTTTATTGAAATCTTCGCGTTCTCCTGATCAATGTTCATATATGATATTATTTCATCCGAGATACCAGGCATTAGATATGGATTTTGCAAAATAAAATACCTCCAACCAATAGTAGATCACCACGTCAGCTTCTAAGCCTCCTATCCTCTCAGCGGTCGACTTGGCTCGCGGATCCCGTCCAGGGTCCATCTACCGGCAAACATGGACCCGACTGGTAGCTCCTCCCTCTCCTGCTTCGCCCGCTCCCATTCTCATGAGTAGACTCTGTTCTTGCGGAAGAACAGAGCACCTACCGCAGACAGCACAACTCACATCCTTCCTCGTCAAGTCAACTTCTATTGCACTGAAACAAAGCACGAACACACCCTTCCCGATGTGCAGCTTCCACCTTGCCATATGGAAAAGCTATGGCCTCTCGTCGCCATAGAACACTGGCAGTGGATCCCTGCGAGGAGCAGCTGGCTCTCGGCACTCCTACCAAAAGGAACAAAAAGGAGGTACGAAAACTACTGGAGGAAGGGTTGCGATCCCAGTCAAGGGGGTTTAGGGTTTTTTATAGGCAGAGGGGGCGAGAACCAGGGGTGTTGTTATCGCCCCAGAATCCTTATGGAATTGGGATTTGGGTATTTCCCAAAGTCTTCACGAAAGCTGTCGACTAAGGGCTTGGTAGGTTCGGCTGATCCTCCCGAAACCAACGAAGAAGGAATCAGAAAGAATCGTGAAGAGCTGGGAGAGAACGGAATGCCAGATCCTAGCCTGCGTTCAGTTCCTTTCCCAAACTGGCCGGGGTAGGAGACAATGGGCCACCGTTGGATCCCAGATCTGAGGGTCCAAATTTCACGCCCAAAGAAAATATTTCTAATCCAATTGGAAAATCGTGACATTTAATGGAAATCCCTCTACTTTATGAAATATTTATAAAAATCATATATCCCAAACCACACGTCCAATTAATCACAAATTTTAAGAAAAAGTCTATAATGACTTAAACTACTTGTGTGCCAAGTTTGGGACTCAAAATCGAAAGTACGAGGGACTTTTCTTCATAAGACATTATTACTTATTAAAGCATATTTTATGCATATTTTCTCTCTCCTATTCTTTTATTTTCCTTTATTTGGATTCCTTTTACCATTATAAACTATGTGGACTCTAAATCTCATCCATGATGATTATTCAAACATCTTTCCACATATTTCTCATATTTTCATCATTATCTACAATTTCCTTCTTAATAAAGCAATATGTGATTTCTACTTTTTCTTTTGATCATATTGGACTCATTAACATCTCATAATCAACGAAATCACATGCACAAATAAAATATTGCAAAGGGAATCCATCCAATACATATAATTCATACAAATTCCCATAATCATACATTTATTGGGGAAATTGCATTTCCAACCATATGAACCCAAAATTGGGGTTGTAACATTCTTCCCCTCTTATAATAATTTTTCCCTCAAAATTTCACCGTACAAACAATTCAGGATAAGACTTTCCTATGTGCATCATTGGCTCCCATGTGGCTTCATCCTCTCCATGGTGCTTCCAAAGAACCTTTATCATCTTCTATTCTTTACTCCTGAGCTATCTCTCACCTTGGTATCGTGTACCCTCATAGGTGACTCAGGGTAATTTGCCTCCCTTGGAGTTCAATAGGTTCAATGCTCAACACATGGCTCGGGTACATCACATAGTGCTCTATGTCGGACTCATGGAACACACCCGTCATCATATTATCATGAGGGGTAAGGTTAACCATAAGCAACTCCACCAATCCATCTCAAACATACCCATGTATCAGAGACTCAACTTTCTCAGCTATAGCTCAGAGGGGTCAGGTTTTCATATCACATGTTCACCCACAGTGAACTGCATGTCAGTGTGCCTTGCATCAGCTCACGACTCATGTCAATCCTGGGCTTTCTCAGCCATTGCTTGATCAAAGCATCTTCTTCTGCATACACTGTGGTCTCTTTGACCTTCACAAGGTCCTTTCACCAACATCATCCAAGTGAAGTGGTGACCGACACACCCTCCCTTACAGAGCTTCATACATCTCGATATTGTCTATGGGGGCTATCATAACAAGCAAACTCTTCTAGGGGCAGGAACTGCTCGCATAAATCACCCTGAACGAGCACATATGCCCTCATTAGACCTTCTAGAGTCTGTCTTATACTCTCTTGACTGTACACTAGTCATGAGTGATATGATGTACTCATCTTCAATCTAGCATCGAGTTCTTCTTACACCTACTTCCACTATATGGAAGTGAACATGAGGTCATGCTCAAGTTATTGAACTTGGATCACGGTGTGGTTGAACTATTTCTCTCTCATACATATAGTTCAACAAAATCTATCATACTGGGAGTTCTCTCTCTTAGGAAATGGATTAGGTCAACTTGGTAAGACGATCTACCATAACCCATATTGCATCATGACCACTCTTGGTCTAGGGGAGACTCATCACATTGTCCATGGTGATCCACTCCCATTCCCTCTCAGGGACTTCTCATTATCTGTAGCAACTCACTGGGTTCTGGTGTTCAGCCTTCGCCCTCTGGCATGTACGACAATGGGGCACATGCAACACTATATCCTTCTTCATCCCAGGTCCTCAAGAACCACATACAAACCTTAACCATTGTGGTAGTACCATGGTGTATGGTGTTCTTAAAATCATGAGCTTCTGGCATGACATGATTCCTCAAGGGTGACTCCTCAAAAATCCTAAAACACTCTAGTAGCAGATTTCACCACCTTACATTCTTGAGAAGTGTATCTGAGGTTCTCACAACTATCCTTTTATCTCATCAAGCTCTGGGCTAGCTAACTAGGCAACCATCAACTTGACCAATGGGTCTGGTTGTATCTGGGTGTTAGCCACATAGGTCTAGTCTTCTAACAATCACAAGGTTCACCTAGAAACCTCTTTCAATTCTCTCTATCGACTAGACAAGGCAACTGTACACCTGGGCTGTATCTCGACAAAGAGTATTGGTTACCACATCAATTTCCTTATGTGCTAGGTGATGATGTAAACGTAAACCTTCATATACTCCACTCATCACCCTCATCTCGGGTTTAAGTCTACTGAGTCAAGAAAACTTTGAGCTCATCATCTCGATGACCATACCCAAGATGCAACTCTTAGGATCCATACTGCTCTTGACAAGAACGTCCTCATATGATGATTACCTTTGTTCTCTACGTGTTTCCAAACCACATATCCAACATAATTTCAATAGGTGTGGTACTTCCTCTATCCTCAACATTGTAAAAAGGTTTCAACTCATATTACCTTTATCCTTGGTATGGCATGCATTTTGTCATATCTCTCAAATCCATAACAAGATGAAATAAGCATTTGGATGCAGTCCAAACATAGAGTTCAACATGTTCCAAGAGTAGAGATGGTGCATCACACATCACCATCACACTTCCCAATCTAAGTTGAAACGTACATCTCATGTATCCACACCATGACCATCTCCATTATGGGTCTACACCCATGGGAAGACTATTCCCATCACCTCTGGATCTTAACATATCTATTATGTAATCCTTAGTCATCACCTCAATGTCTCTAGGGTGCCACCACTTTTAGGGTGATTTGACCCTTATGCATCTAGGGAGTGCCTCTCAAATTTACCCCTTAGGCCCCATGAACTCATGAAGGTGGCCAACCTTGTAACCCATGGGCCTCGGGAAAAGGTAGATGTTACCTCCCGACCCTATGGTCTTGTGCATTCTAGGAACAGACAACTCCTACTCCCATCAGTCTTATCCCTACTTGACCTTAGTGTTGACTTAGGATTCTACAGTAGCTCATGATTTCTGTGTTGGTACTCAAGCACATCTCATCCTTGAATCCTTACCCGAATCTCCATCCTCTTTTTGGGCATTCAGGGCTAACTTTGCATCCCTCAAAGGAATCATAGTGACCTACCTACCTCGGTCTGTCCCCATATAGGTTACCTCCATGGCAACATATCTTCATGCCCCTTTAGAGATGGTCACATATGGGTCTATAGATTCATGCTCATACCATGTGCTCTTACACTTAGCTCATCAAGCTCATATAAGTGACCTCTTCAGGTTATCTCAAACTCAACCAAGAGTTGGTGCTCACCCTACATAAAGGGTTCCTTCCCAGAATGGGAGAAAACTATCTCTTGATAGTAACAAAGGTCACCAAACGTCCTTTCTTCCAAGGTTTACCTCATCATGTATTTGCTTATCCCTATCATGCTACTTGGGCACGTAGCTAGCAAGGAGACAACCTACTAAACCATGCTAAGTTCCTTGGTATGCCATACATATTCCTTATTACTCGATGTTGGACCAATATCATATATACATATGTCACCAACTTGTGTGAGTGGTTAATCAAGCACATATATCAGTTCAAGTGGGTTTCCTTTGGCTGTAACACATGAGGGGTGTCAAACTCAAATACTATGAACTCAATTAGCCTCATGAGCATCATGTGCATCAGGTACTACTACTTCCCCTCTTTGGTCTAGGAACCCCAGGTTCACTTCTTATGCATCAACTAGCTAACTGCATGCTCAATTGTTCAACCATGAATCAACCCTATACCAGATAGGGCATATAATTCCTAACACTCTTCCCTGTGAACAATCCCTTAGAGCCCTACACAAGGACAACCAACTGGGTGTGAAACCTCACAACTTGTTATCATACCCCTTCAGGGTCTATGGAACTCTCCTTCTGAAACCTAAAAGGTAGGCACTTTCACAAAGCCTCTTTCTCTCTTCTAAGGTTTGGTTCCTATATGGAATCCAAGGTACAATAAGCCTCCAAGGATCATGCATGAGGCAATCTGCTCATGTTCATCTATTCCAGGTCATATAATAACCAACTTCTCATGATTTATCATGTCTTGGAGTCAAGATCATCATCATTCTTCATCGCATATCACCCTTCCTCTAGAGCTAACCCTACAACTGGTCCTTCCACTGGAGGTTCTTTCCCCAAAGGTGGTTCAAGCTCTTAAGGTTATGTCTACACATACCTGGGTGAAAAGCATGATCCAAAATCTATGTCTAACCAAGATTATCCAAAGCTATGCATGCTCATCTCATGAACATCAGGCATAACCCATCAGGTCTAGGTCTACAACATGCTGTCAGCCTCGCTTATGTTTTCTTTATGTAAGTGCATGACTCTTCTTTACTCATATACAGCTGCTAGGGTCCCTATACGGTTACCACTAACCTCCTCAATGAGGGTACTATCCCTCACCCTAACAGGTATGACCCTCCCAAGGTCGGGTCGCCACAAGGCACTAGAGGCCCAAACAACTACTCAAAGTCTATGTTACTCATGCATACTCAAAGACTCACATAAATCATGTATGTCAAACCCGCATACATGCATGCATGGACAACTGAGGTACCCAACTCATCGTGTCTTCTCTTTCTCTAAGTACCACATAGGGTTAGGGTTAGCATCATCCTCAGAGGATGTGTCATGGCTCTTCCTCTTCCTGGGGCATCTACCTCCAAGGCTAACTCTCTCCTTGTCCTCCTACAAGAAGGTCTAACCTCATATCTCTTCTGAGGGCATGAAAACACACACCATGCAACCTAAGCATGTAACTAATCTTTAGTTTACGCTTAAACTATTAAACTTATGTCCATGACATCCTGTTTACATGCTTTCCATTATTTGGTGGAGGATTCCTTAATCCTTATTACTCTTATCCCAAACACATGAGGGTGATGGAGAGAGAGAATACCCTAAACACTTAATGTTTCTCTAGAAATAAGAGGTAATGAAGGGATGAAATTAGATGAGAAGACCTAGAGGTATCTTATTTCAAGTCAAATCCTTTGATTTTTTCCAGGCAGTCACACTGAATCCGGGAGTCCTCGTATACCGACCAGCGGGGCGGAGGAAAATCTTGCCAGCCCCCAAATCGTGATCCTTTTCTAGACACCTCCATCATTGGAAAATCCTCTAATAACCCCCTTGGGTTCTAAAGAGTTTGTAAAATTTAATAATTAATAGAGATTAAATGGAAAACCACGACTCTGATACCAAATGTAACGACCCCGCTTCCCGGTAACCCCCAATTAAGGGAGACCAAGAGGTCAGAGGCATTATCCCAAAACAGGATAAGTGGTTTTGCAAATAATCAACAAGAATTAATAAATTCTACAACAACTGAGCTTTAAAATGGAATAAATTTTTTGTTTTCTCATACCTTGCAAAATATAGGAGCTGAGGGCCTTTACCCCATATAACATCTATCTATCTAAAATCCTCCAATCTTTATTAGACTTTATTATATCATTATCACTTTAAAGGAATATCCATTTTCTTGATAAACCTAAAACGCCGACAAATAAAAGCCGGCCAGTATAATGCATTATACTGGTATGTGGGGGAACCAATAATATTGCATTTAATTGTAACAACATACTACAAGAAATTATGATTTAACAAAACAAACTTTACATTTTAAACATGACTACTCAATCCTTACATACCCTAGCCTCTTTTCTGTCCCTGTAGTAGACATGGATACTACCTCTCATACTATAGATCTCAACTAACCCCCATGATCCTACCTAGCAGATAGATTAATACATAGGGTTGAAGAGTCATATGGCCCTACCCAAGGGTAGACCAAAGCATTGACTCATGATAACCTGATGATCCTACCTCGCGGGCAGACCATGTACTAGGTCATCTTTCTCATCATCATCAAAGCTACAGAGGAGGATCATGATCTGAGCTAGTCATGCATATATATTTATGGTGATAGCCATAGCCACTTTACAATTGCATGAAATAAAAGTCATCCAAGCAGTTATTTCTAAGCAACTGACAAAACTTCGGGAATCACCATGAAACTAAAGAGATTTAACCTTAAGGTTAACCACATACATGATTTGAAGCCTCAAACATAAACAAGATATCCAAATCCAACTAGATGTCCAATCAAGCAAGCCAATTAACCAATCAAGCAAACATTGATCCTGAAAACATGTATAACACCTAGTTGTCACCATCTCATCCCAAACAACTCTTTATTGACTTGGGACACCTTTCTAGGGTTTCTAAGTCTCATTAGGATGCATTAGGGTTCCTTAGATCAATTTCTCAAACCTTATCCTTTTTAGGTCAACAAACCCTAAAACTACTTTTCTACTCATGAAAACCCTAATTACACAAATTATCCATATTAAGGATATTTTATACTCAAATTATCTCAGGATCATCACATCTCTATTTTATTCATGGATTTGCACAATTAAATCCATTAAAAGTCATAATTATCAAAATTAAGGTTTCTAGGCCCATTAATGCATATTCATGTACATCGAACCCTAAATTAAGTCATTTATGCATAAAGATCATATTTTTAGATCTATTTCTTCCTTTTATTAACAACAAGTTAATATTGTCTTAAAGTATGTGAAGAACATCATGAAACCTCATTATCATCAATTCTTAGGGTTTTTGCATCAATTAAACCATTAAAGGTGATAACTTTGTACACTTTTTGAATTGCAAGAGAAACTAGGATTTAATTATATTTTTATTGAAATCTTCACGTTCTCCTGATCAATTTTCATATATGATATTATTTCATCCAAGCTACCAATCATTAGTTATGGATTTTGCAAAATAAAATACCTCCGACCAATAGTAGATCACCACGCCAGCTTCTAAGCCTCCTATCCTCTCAGCGGTCGACTTGGCTCGCGGATCCCGTCCAGGGTCCATCTACCCACAAACCCAGACCCGACTTCTAGCTCCTCCCTCTCCTGCTTCGCCGCTCCTGTTCTCACGAGCAGAGTCTGTTCTTGTGGAAGAACAGAGCACCTGCCGCAGACGACACTGCTCACGTCCTTCCTTGTAGAGTCGACTTCTATTGCATTGAAACAAAGCACGAACCCACCCTGCCCGATGCAGAGCTTCCACCTTGTCGTCTAGAAAAGCTATGGCCTCTCATCGCCATAGAACACTAGCAGTGGATCCCTACGAGGAGCAACTGGCTCTCGACACTCCTACCAAAAGGAACAAAAAGGAGGGACATAAACTACTGGAGGAAGGGTTCCGATCCCAGTCAAGGAGGTTTAGGAGTCTTTTATAGGCAGAGGGGGCAAGAACCAGGGGTGTTGTTATCGCCCCATAATCCTTATGGAATTGGGATTTGGGTATTTCCCAAAGTCTTCACAAAAGTTGTCGACTAAGGGTTTGGTATGTTCGTCTGATCCTCCCGAAACCAACAGAGAAGGAATCAGGAAGAATCGTGAAGAGCTGGGAGAGAACGGAATGCCAAATCCTAGCCTGTGTGTAGTTCCTTTCCTGAACTGGCTAGGGGTAGGAGATAATGGGCCACCGTTGGATCCCAGATATGAGGGTCCAATTTTCACACCCAAAGAAAATATTTCTAATCAAATTGGAAAATCGTGATAGTTAATGGAAATCCCTCTACTTTAGGGAATATTTATAAAAATGATATCTCCCAAACCACACGTCCAATTAGTCCCAAATTTTAAGGAAAAGTCTATAATGACTTAAAATACTTGTGTTCCATGTTTGGGACTCAACCTCAAAAGTATGAGGGACGTTTCTTCATAAGAAAATTATTACTTATTAAAACATATTTTATGCATATTTTCTCTCTCCTATTATTTTATTTTCCTTTATTTGGAATCCTTTTACCATTATAAACTATGTGGACTCAAAATCTCATCCATGATGATTATTCAAACATCTTTCCACAGATTTCTCATATTTTCATCATTATCTACACTTTCCTTCTTAATAAAGCAATATGTGATTTCTTCTTTTTCTTTTAATCATATTGGACTCATTAACATCTCATGATCCACGAAATCACATGCACAGATAAAGTATTGCAAAGGGAATCCATCCAATACATATAATTCATACAAATTCCCATAATCATACATTTATTGGGGAAATTGCATTTCCAACCATATGAACCCAAAATTGGGGTTGTAACACACTAAGTTGCCCTTTTGATCTAGTTTTTGCAAGATGATATGACATGGATTATTTCTCTATTGTGATGAATTTCAAATTATGAAATTACATTAGAAATGATCGCAATCCATCTAAATGAGAGTTCTTAAATTAATTTTAGAGGTTACATGATTATACTGAAAAGTAGGATTTTCAGTTGTGATTGAAATTGTTGTACAATTGAATAAAGAAGTTTGCCTAGTTGAATGTCCCTACTTATGAATGATTGTTGTATTTGTATGTGTATTATATATATGTCAGATAAGATATTGCATTTCATTCGATGATATCAATGTTTTCTTGATATATCAGTAAGGAGGGTGGAAACCCTAGTTCAGTTCATTACAAGGTTTCATATATATATTCGATTTTATGTGAATTGCTGAGAGAAATCCTTATTGAATGATGTTATGATGTATTCAATCTTTATGCGAGTTATGTGATAAGTGAATGAGGTAAATGAAACCCTAATGATAGGGTGTTTAGTGAAACAAGTATTGTGATATCAATGTTTCTCAGTTTGAGAGTGGTGATGCCTAACAATTCAGTTGTGGTAAATGTTATCAGATGGTTTATGAAATGAACAGTTTACAAAGCTGAACAAAGATATGTTGATGTGATGATTGAATTGTGAATTTAAAGAGTGAATGAGGTGGAGTCTGAGATATTTGGCCACTCCCATTAGCCACTCAAAGGCAGACTTGTCGAGGCCCACTACAGATGGGGTCTTACTCAAGAGATATGCTTAGGAACCCAGGCATGCTTCTAAGACTTGTACAGTGAGATCGTAGCTTGCTATGATTCTTTCACATGTTGTGGTACATCTCATGTGGGTTCATGGCATAATAAGATGAATGAGAGGTTAAATAAGTGTGTGTAGTTATTCAATTATTCTTTGTATGTTTCTGAATTATTAGTCCTCTTTATGATCAATCAAACATGTTCATATATTTATTCACTCTTGTAGATATCTAGAGTATCCTGCTTTATTTATTACTGTGAATGATTAGTCCCTTTAAAGAATACTGCTGTTATAATTGATATCAGTTTCTCAAAAGTATATCTGTAATTATATCAGTTCTTCAGACTATTTTTTGAACTACTCATTCATTGAGTGAGTAGGCTCACCCCTATACTCATAATTTTTAGGGAAACCATATGGACTTGATGAAGGTCAAAGCATCAGATTAGATCTACTATATGAGTTAAGTATGCGATTAGTTAAGTTCAGTCGTTCCCTATCACTCTAGGTCCTTGTATAGAAGTGAGAGAGCTATAAATAATGTTTCATATCTTTGTTTCCTTAATAAGAGAGAATGTATCTAATTATCATGTCGTATGTACATGGAAGTGTGAGAAACTGAATGAATGTATGGATGTGTATCATTAATTTTGAGATCATATTAGAGTGATCAAAGTTTAATTCTCTTGTAAAGTTTGTTATGTGATTGGATGCGAGAAAACAAAGAGTTTGAAATAAAAGGAAAAAAAATCAAGAGTGAAATTGTATTAAGTATAATCCTCAAAGTTATGCCTTAATCTCATGATTAGTGGTAATCATGGGATGTGGGTGTGACATCTTTTGGTATCAGAGCTTAGGCTGAGTCGTCATGGATCATTAGGATAGAAAGTTAGAGTTATAAGTGTGGAAGATAGGAGGTGATGTGTTTATAGCTTTGGGAAGTCTGGGTATTTGGATACCTTGGCCTGGTATCTGGATACTTAAGTATAATCCTCAAAGTTATGCCCTAATCTCATGATTAGTGGTAATCATGGGATTTGGGTGTGACACCAAGAGAGCTCTTGAACTTCTCCATATTGATCTCTTTGGACCGATGGGGACTCAATCATTTTGTGGTTCCAAGTCTTGTCTTGTTGTTGCCAATCATTTATCTCAATATACTTGGACCTTATTTCTCATTTATAAGAGCATTACTCTTGATGTTTTCTCTATCTTTTGCAAATGAGTTGAAAATGAAGCTTCTTGCACATTGTTTCCATCCGTATTGATCAAGGGGGAGAATTTGAAAATGATCTTTTTGAACATTTTTTGTGAAGAGTCTGGATGTGCACATTACTTTTTTTCACCTCGAACACCTCAAAAAAATGGGGTTGTAGAGAGTAAGAATCAGTCACTATAGGAAATGGCTAGGACCATGCTTTTAGAGTGTGATACTCCAAAGAAGTTTTGGTCTGAAGCCGTTACTACCTCATGTTTTGTGCAAAACTGAGTTTTCACACATCCCTCTTTTAAGAAAACCCCCTATGAGATATGGCGTGGTAGGAAGCCTTCTATCGAGTATTTTCACATTTTCGAGTGTCCTTGGTTTGTTTGAATACAAAAGATTCTCTTAACAAGTTTGAAATCGTACTAGCCTTTCTTTCTTGGCTATAGCACTACTAGCAAGGTTTATAGAGTGTATAATGTTGATCTATCTAAAGTAGAAGAATCTATTAATGTAAAATTTATTGAGATAACCCCTTTGTTTCAAGGGATATTGTTAATGTTGATGTTGGAGATGAAGTAATTCCTATCTTGAAAGAACTCAACATCACAAAAAAAGGAAAAGAAGTGGTCTCTCAAGAATAAGAGATAGATGAAGAAAAGAAGGATCCAACCCCCCACTTTGCAAAGAATCATCCTAAAGAGCTAATCATAGGTGACCCCTTTGAAAGAGTGAAGATGCAGGCTGCATAAAACAAAGAACAAGCCAAAAACACCTTCATCTCACAACTTGAGCCAAAGAATGTCAAAGAAGCTCTTGGGATGATGAGTGGATCCTAGACATCTAGGAAGAACTACAACAATTTGAGAAAAACAAAGTGTGGACTCTTGTGCTAAGACTATATGATAGAAAGATCATTGGCACCAAGTGGGTCTATCTGCAACAAGCTAGATGAAAGTGGAAAGGTGGTAAGAAACAAAGCAAGGTTAGTGGCTCAAGGCTACAATCAACATGAAGGTATATATTTTGATGAAACATATGCACTTGTAGCAAGACTTGAGTCTATTAGGATGTTTCTTTATTTTGCTAGTTACAAGAATTTCCTTCTATATAAAATGGATGTTAAAAGTGCATTTTCGAATGGTACAATTAAGGAGGAAGTGTATGTTGCACAACCTCTGGGCTTTGAACATGGTTGTTTTCCTAACCATGTTTATCTATTGTAAAAAGCATTCTATGGTCTCAAACAAGCATCTCGAGCTGGGTATGAGAAACTAAAGAACTTTTTGTTAGATCATGTCTATATTATGGGAAAAGTAGATTCTACCTTGTTTCCTAAACACACTTCTAACAATTTTCTTATCATTCAAATTTATGTTGATTATATTATTTTTGGAAGAACTAATCTTGATCTTTGCAAGGATTTTAGTGATCTTATGTAGAGTGAGTTCGAGATGAGCATGATGTGTGAGAATACTTTCTTCGTCAACTTTCAAATCAAGCAAACTAAAGATGGGAACTTCATCAACCAAGACAAGTACACAAGTGAGCTACTCCAACACTTTGGGATGGAGAACACCAAGCCGATGGACATCCCCATGTGAAACACCGCCAAACTTGATAAAGATGAAGAAGGTAAGAAATTGGATGAGAAGATCTATAGAGGTATGATTGAAAGTTTACTTTATTTAACTGCCTCTAGACCTGACATAATGTTTAGTGTATGCTTGTGGACTCACTTTCAATCAAATCCCAAGAAATCACAACTTAAAGTTGTTAAGAGGATTTTAAGGTACTTTGCCAAGATGCAAAATTTTGGACTAGGGTATCCTAAGTCAAGGGACTTTACTCTTATTGCTTAGAGTGATGCTGATTACGTAGGATGTTTGATTTATAGAAAGTGCACAAGTGGTCACATTGCCAAGAAGGATATTTATATCACACGTGTGGACAAGTAAAATCAGTTGGCAGACATTTTACTAAACCTCTAGCTAGAGAGCAGTAAATTTTATTAGATCTAAACTTCTCATAACTACTTTCGATGAATTTGACATGCCCTCTAGTTAGTTTTCGTCTATCCTATATGCTTTGCTCATGTTTTGATAACCCTTGCTTGCTAAAGTGCTAAACTTTTCATGTTCTTATGCCTTGTTTTTCACTTGTTTTGGGTATTGTTTTTGCAAACGATGATTTTATTGCTAAATAGTATGCAATGATGAGTGATATGTGCATAAGTATGTCTAAAATGCAAAATGGACCAAAAAAATAAATGTATTTAGCACTCAAATGGCTAGGAACTAGAATTTCTAAGTTTGAGACAAAAATTTTATTCGGTCAAGTTGCCAACTTGACCGATTGGTGATAGGGCTGGACCAACTCTTAAGTAGGTTTCAGAGAACTATTCTCCTACTCAACTAGAGAAAATTTGACCAATCCTCACTCTAGCTCTCTCAAGCTCTCAACCCTAGACCCGACCTTCCCTCTCCTAGCCCTAGACACCCTTAGTTTGACCTACCTAGCACCCTTTCCTATATACCTTAGGTGGATAGATGACCCTTGGTGGTGTTTCTCATGTGTTAGATCTCTCAATCTTCTCCATTTTTCCTCCATGGCCTCTAATAGAAGATAGAGAACTGCACCTTCTGGAGCACCATCATCTTCCTCCAACTCCCGCCTCATTTTGTTCGATGACACCTTCTTTGTTTCAAATGAAGCTCTAAATAAGTACAATGAGATCCTTCCTAGTAATCATTTCCCTTTCTGTGCCCTATTTGAGTTTCATCCGCATAAAAAAGAAGTGATAGATGAGGTTACCGAGTTGCTGTATGACCATCACCTTGCAGCCCTGAGTGCCGAACGGCGGTGCTTTCACAATTCCATTACTAGCAATAATGTAGTTCATGAAATTTTATGCCAATCTATCATGGAATTAGGCACTCTTGTACCCCCTCCTAATACTCAAGTGATTATCACCTCTATGATTTCCAGTAAGAAATACAAAATCTCAAAAGATACCTTGAATATATTTTTAATGGTACTGAGGTAACTGACACGTGGAGGAAAGACTATCCTGAGTATTTTGACCTTCTTGACCATGATGCCTTCTACAAGAAATATCATGTTACTCTTCCTGATATTCTTAAGTTCTTGAAGAAGCCTTAGACACCCTATAGGAAGAAATCCACCACCCCATCCTCTTCCTTGGGTCTCAAAAATCACATACTTGATATGGTAGTCAACTACAATATTCACCCCAAGAAGAATCAAACTAAAATTGCATAGAACACCGCAATAATTATGTTTTGTCTTTTAAAGAACAGAGGAATCAAGTGGTCTAGATACATTCTCCACCACATGACCTACTTTGACTCCAGTAAGAATACCCGTGGAACCCACCCTCCCTACCTAGCCTTGATCTGTGGTCTCTTCACCTTTGTGACTAAAAAGTATCTTTTTCATGATTTTCATTATAGACCTTCTAGAGAAGGACTCCGTATTAGTGAAACGAATATCAAGAAAATCTTTTTTCCTACATATTCTTCCACTACACATGGAGCCTCTACCTCCACCCAGGAACCTCCACCTCCACCACCCTCCCAATCTTTCCATACCTCGTTTCATGTATCCAATGAAGCCCTCATGGGTTACATGGTGCATCAACAAGCGTACAACCTATAGGTTCAGGAGAACCTGCATCAGAATCTTTTCCAAATCATGTCAACCATGAACCTATCTTGTACCCATCCTTACCCTACCTACCAGCCCTACCCAGGTGGTGATTATGCTTCGTATGCATATAATCTTTTCTACCTGGCCCCTCCACCTACTGCTTCTGCTGCTACACCCTCTGCTGTTTGTGGACCTGCCCCTGTATCTACCCTTGGAGTGCTACCTCTATCTGCTGGCCCCATAGCCACCCTAATTGTAGGTCTTGGCACTTCTACTCCCACTTTCCCTCGGGCCAAGGAGCTCCATGATCTTGGCATGACATGGGATGAGCTGAATGCCATGATCGCGGTTTCGGTCCTTCTGCCAATGAGGAGATGCCCGACCAGGTTGACGAGTAAGCTTCTGCTGATGACAAGGAGGCATCTGAGGATGATGGCCATGAAGATGGTTCTGATGATGACGGCTTTGCTGGTGGATCTGGTGATGAAGGTGAAGCTACTACCTCTACTGCACCTTCATATGGAGATGAGGACTATGAGCTTGAAGCTGATGACGATGATGTTGTGGACATAGATGCCATAGATGTTTAAATGTTTTAGTTTTTTAGTCTTTAAATGCTGATCATATATATCTTTTTAGACTATTTTCTACTAAAGACATCTGGGAACATTATCTGAGTTGTACTATTTCTATCATCATGTTGTTTTCATTGCTTTGACTTGTAGTTGCTCTGAGAACATGCTTATGTGTTGTAATCTTAATCATATGTACCCTTACTCTCTGATTAACTATATCTCATGAGTTGATGGTATGTTACCCATATTTTTATTATGACATAGGTTGCTTGGTTCTCTCTCATCTCTGTTTGATGTGTGTTGTGTGGTTGCATGTTTTATCTTGAGGTTACATATTTTGGTTGTTCTTGGAGAAGACCTATTTTTATACTCTTCTACACCCTTACTTTTTTATAATGCCAAAAGGGGGAGAGGATTTTTATGTTTTAAAGCTCAACCACATTGTTTTACTACCTATGTAATCCTTTTCTTATCTAAGTATATGTTTTATCATGTGGCTTGCTAAAGGACCATGTAGTATATATGTTATATAGCTTTGTGTAGAAAGACTAACTATGTAGGTAAGAGTAAGCATAGATTGAGGGGGAGCATTTTACACAATTCAAATTATGAATCCCCTTCCAATCCACAAGGCTAAGGTATAACTTTACATATCCTTCTCAATATTTTGAGGAAGGATTTGTAATTGTCAAAAAGGGGAAGAATGTTGACTTGAGAGTTATACATTATCCATATTGTAATAATGACTTCACCATTCCATTCGCATGTATCTAAAATGTTTGTTCAAGATTGATTTCATGCATTTGGTACATGAAAAGGATCAAATTCACCAAGCCCTAGCTTGTCCAAGTTCAAGTCAAAAGCAATGCAAATGCACTTTTGTGGAAAACACTCCAAATCACCATAGAATATTTTTGTAATCATTTGTATTGATGATATGACTTGTAACTTAGATGAGAAAAAATAAGGGACACTTAATTTCATCATTTGATCACTTAAAAATCATTTTGGAAAATTTGTCACAAGAAGTAAATTGGTCGAGTTTGAATCTTGACCGATCAGTGATGGATTTTTTGGAAATGATTGGACCCGTCAAGTTATACATTCACAGAACTAGACTGACCAACTTTCTGACTAAAATTGATTTTAACTGATCGGTCGAGTTAACCCAAGACAAACTCAACAGATAATTTGAAAATTGGCTTTGTTAGATAGTGGATTGGCTGAGTTACCTTTATGAAACTCAACCAAATGCACAGTCCAAAAAACACAAAAAGATTCCAATTGTTGGATAGTTGTTAGAAATGAAAATAGATTTGTTGCAAGTTGTAAATTGGTTATTTTTCATTCTTATGTGATCCCACACTCAAAGGAACACCCCCAACTATAAGTAAGACCTCTTAGAGTTCATTCCAAGGTTGCTCATTCATGCTATCCTTGGTCCTTGCTATAGTTGAGTGTGCTAAACCCCTTTGAGCCCCTTTCTCTCTCTCATGTACAAAGAATTTCATGATTCTGAGTGAGTCAGGCATGTTGTAAGAGAGCTACCTGATTGTTACCTTGTAAAGCTTTCCATCTTTCCACTTTTCAATCCCCTTTCTCAAAGAGCAAAGACTAAAGTGATCTTCTCTGAGTGAAGGAGGAGTTGGTGTTCTTCTTTAAGGCCGAAGAAGGTGTGAAGATATTTTCCTAGTGAAGGAGAAGGACAAGGTAGAAGGTCCAAGGAGCTTGGTGGATATATCCTCAAGGCTGAAGACTTGTTGCAAGGAGGAGCTGCCTTAGGAGAAGGAATCGAGTTGCTTGCAATAGTGGGTAAGACCTGTTGTGAGGTAGAAGACTAGCTCTTGGATAGATAAGCCCTTGGATGTAAGGTGGTCTTCTTATATGTATTATAATGGAATATAAGTAAACATGGATTGTAAAGTCCTAGAGGCTGACCTCTCTAGTTAGTGGACTGATGGTCTCCTAGTTTGGAGATTGGAATCACTCTAAACACCTTGTCCAAGTGTTTTTTCAATCTCTCTCATCCTTGCTATGCTTGTTTAGATAGGACCTCAAATTCACTTTTAGCATTTGGTTTAAATTGATATAATTTTAAGGTCTAACTATTCTTGTGCAAGTTTTGAAGACTTATTCACCCCTCTAGAGCCCTAGATCCAACACACACTTCCACAAGATAGACGGTGCACCATGCTTTGGAGTAAACTATGCTTGGTCGATCAATATTTTCATGTGTGCTGCCTATGAAAGGCATCTTAAACTTAATATAATAATTGAGGGAGTTTGTATAATACATATACATTAACCAATCATCACATATATATTATGTATCTTATACATTCTATGACCCACAACGAAAACATACAATATATGAAAGCGATGGTTATGGCCAGCCTAATGTAATTCCTTGGAGCCACAAGAAATTACCACAATCTAGGTCCACATGACATGCATAAACCTATTGTTGATGAAGATCCGTGCTTGCCAATCTGGGTTGACTGGTTCAACCTTTGAACTGATCGACTCACCTCTTGGCCGGTCAGTTGGTCACCTCCATCCGGTTGTTTGGCTCCTCTAAATGATTGATAGGTCATCCTATAGCTGATTGTTTGGATGCTCTAAACGTTCATCTCATCTGGTCCTTTAGACTCCTAGTCAGCTCGCCAGCCAGTCATCTTGGCCTCACCAGACAGTCGTCTAGGCCCCACCAACTGGTCGAATCAGACCCTCCATGCTTTAAGTTGGCATATTTCTTCTTCATCAAAACAAGAAAGTAAACTATCCTACTTTTACATAATTATTGAGAAACCTTGAGTTACATTTGAGGGGAGCAAAGGTATAAGAGAATAATAATTTTACATTGGGAAGATAAGAGAGCGGTTGAGTTCACAGACCGAGATAAATAGGATTAACCAACCACACAACCATGCACATTTAATAGAGGTTATTGGCCATAACCATACCACACATCCACCATCAAAATTCTCTTTTAGGGTGACATGTGTAAATTACACACACACACACACACAGATATATATATATATATATATATATATATATATATATATATATATATATATATTCAATTGGGTTCTTATATGGTGATTAATCAGATGTGCACATCAATCAGCTTAAATATTCACATCATATGAAATAAATAAACATTATTAAACTAAAAATTTGATCATATTGATTATTAAAAAACATAATTAATTGACGTGGCTTTAATACCACTATAGGGAAATACGACATCAAATAGGCAGTGGAAACAAAAATTTTACTAAAATATTTCTCATTAACCAGCGGATCACATCAATAGATATGCAATGGAAAGGATGGTTTCACGAAGATATATGATGTGCACAAATCATATCATCTTTTGGATCATGTTTGGTTGCATATCCATGTTGTTTTGACTCAATTATCACTCTCATTCATGCTAGATTCTATATTTTTAGCTATTCTTACTAGTCTCATGGTTTGGATTGTAGGAACTACATTTTACAATGAAATGATGAGAAATATATCATATAATCTCTTATTTGATCACTCCTTAAGTATCTACATGTTTTGGGGTTTGAAACTGCGCACATATCACTTTTTACGGCATGTAAATCCGACTTACACGCTGAAAGTTATGAGCAGAATACACAGCAGCCCTAAACAGAAATTGACATGCCGTGTCTTTTTAAGACACCCCGTGTCTTAAAAAGACACAACATGTCTTATTAAAGACACGCCGTGTCTCAGTCCAGAAATTGAATGTAGAACTCCAGATTTAAAAAAGACATGTCGTGTCTTATTAAAGACACGCCGTGCAACTTTCCAGAAATTGAATGCAGAACTCCAGATTTGCAGCCAAACACCGTGTTTTATTAAACACACGTCATGTCTTATTAAAGACACGCCGTGTCCTATTAAAAACACACTGTGTAACTTTCTAGAACTCAACCAAAGCTTCAGTTATTGTATAAGACACGCCGTGCACCTGTCAGTTTTAGCAATTTTCAAATATGACTCCTTTCGTTTTAAAAGATGAAATCACTCTATTGAGCGGTTATCACTTGTCATAATTCAAAGGTATTTCTTCCCAGAGAAAGTCTAGAGAAAGGGAGGGAAATTTTGGGTGGAAGAAGGTGGTTTCTTGCCAAAGAACCCCCATTCTTCTTCTCTTCTTCTCCAAGCTTCTTCTCCAAGGTGCATCACATCTTCTTCACTCCACCAAGCTTCTTGGGAGAGTGGTTTGTCCAGTTTGAAGCAGCTGTAGAAGTGGGATTTCATCCTCAAGTCAGAATTCTACCTTTCTTTGGTTAAACCTTGAGATTAATTAGCTTTTCCTTCTCTAAATCATGTTGAATTCTGAAAATTCTGCACATTTTTTGCTGTACACTATCATGGACGAGTAGTTTCCTTTTCTTAGACATGGGAGAGTAGATCCCATGTCATAGCATGTATGGAATATGGTAATTTCATGCTAAATACAGTGTTTCTTGTTTTTCCACCTTGTGAGTACTGGTTTCTTCTTTTCTACATGTATGGCTGGCCACCTTATGTGCATGGTTTATGCTTTCTTGCTTGATCAGAGAAGATAGGTAGGAGAGTAAGGAAGTACTTTCTTGGAAACTCCTTTATCACAAGAGTGGAAATTATGGAGTCGAGGAATAGGATTGTGATCTAAAACAAAATTCATACATGAGAATGTTGTATTGAGTTAGGATCGTTGTACTTGCACCGAGAGGTGAAGTGCAACATACAGCTCTCCTTTAAAACAAGTGCTTAGTATGTTTAAATTTCATGCTCCTATTTTTATGCTATGATATGTTGGTGAAATCCTATGTCCAAGATCCTTCCAAATCTAAATCTTAACCTTTCTTAAGTGATAATTTACTATTTTGTTTTAAATTTATAATTTAGTTGTTCTAATCCAATCATCTTGTGTACAATGATCTAGATTATTGAAAATCATAACTCTTGCGCCTAATTAACCAACGCTCCTTGTGTTCGACCTCGTCTACAACTACTCTCGTATACTTGCGGGAAATAGCTAGTTGAGTAAAAGATCATTCTTAATGATTGAAACTCGTTAGTGTAAACAACCAACAAGTTTTTGGCTCCGTTGCCGGGGAGCATCGGTATTCCTGTTAGTGTAAGAGTTGTTGATAAGTAAATGAGACTAGATCACAACCTTCATATCCACCATCATATCCATAAATCATAATTCATCATGATCATCATAATTTGTTGTATCTTCCATGTTTGTTTTTGTATCCCACTCACCTTGTTTATCTACAGGAGAATATGGGGTGTTCATAAAAAGATCCTTGAACTGTGCATATCTCTACATTCAAAAAATGAACACATCGTTTGCAACCCTCATAGAGCAAGAAGGAGTGAAACCCAAACATGTATGGAGGAATCACAACCCACACAACCATCATCCATGTCACCATCATCTAAACGACATTCACCCATGCCACCTACATCCACACCACCATCAATCACACCTAATTCACCGCCATCATATATACCACCAACACCCATAACACATTCTTCCACACCCTCATATTCACCACCTTCATCCATACCACATACACCACCACCTTGTACGCCACATCCACCTAATCCCCCTGATCAACATGAAGAACTAATCAAGGAGGATGACCTTCCTCTTAAGGACTATTTGGTATAGCTACAATGCACATGAGTGGGCCTATTAATATTTCAAAATTTGAGGCAAAGGAGTTTTCTATCAGCCCATCCATCATATAATTGCTATAGTTGAATGCATTTGGAGGGACACCAATGGAGGATCCAAACCTCCACATTGTTGAATTTCTGCAGTTTCTAAGCACTATAAAGATATATGACGTTCCTACTGATGGGATATGACTAATTATTTTTCCATTCTCTCTTAAAGATAGAGCCAAGTCATGGCTCTATACTTCGCCAAAGAAGTCAATCGGCACATGGGAGGAGCTTCTAAAGGTCTTTTTGGCAAGATATTTTCCACCTAGCAAAACTTTAAAGCTGAGGATTCAACTCATCAATTATTCTCAAAGGTTTGGAGAGACCTTGTATGATACATGGGAGAGGTTCAAAGATCTTCAACATCTTTGTCCACATCACGGTCTAAGCAATTGGCTTCTATTGCTATATTTCTATAATGGTTTGTGCTACAATATAAGGATGTCTATTGATGCAGCTGCAAATGGAGCTCTAATCAACAAATCTTATAGAGAAGCCTATGCTATTATTAAAGATATGGCAGCAAATCATTTCCAATGGAGTCCAACTACAAGATATCACCCATCCTTTTCACATACTACTTCCGAAATGCAAGTGGAAGATCACACGGTTGGTGTTATAGACTTGATTGTAGAAAGGCTAAACACTTTGTCACAAAGGTTTGAGAATCTAAGCACACAACTAATTCAAATAGACAACAATATTTGTGATGCATGTGGGTTTCTTGGACACTCATCTTCTACATGTTATGCTTGTTCTATTTATTCCCCAATGGGATACACTCCACCAAACTTCTATAGCAATGTCAACCTGAATTTCATTCAGCCACAAAAACCACAAGTATCTTCCAACTTAGAGTCTATGATTGCAACATTTATTTTAACTCAAATGCAGCAAAATGAGGAGTTCCATCAACAAAGACAATCTATGATAGATTCTATTGGACAACTCTCTTCTAAGGTGGAGGCTATAGCCACTCATGCACACATCTTGGAGAAACAAATTGCCCAACAAGCTCTTCCTAGCAAAGAAGCATTTCCACCTTTCTTTCCTAGTCCACCGAAGACAAATACTACATATTTCAGGCCGGTGACATTGAAGAATGGAATTGTTATAAAGTTATATCCTTCAAAGTATGATGATGTTGATATCCATTATGATTATGAAGTTGCAACTAAATTGGAGAAAGCTACAACACATGCTCAACATGTTGATTCTTCAAGCAAGCCACATGTCTTTCCTCCTCACACTCTAGATGACACATTGCTTTATAATGAGAACACTCTTCCCAGCTCATATTTTTATGATGCTTCAAAGGAGAATGAAAAGACAAATAGTATTGGTGTACAAAAGACTATTCTTGCTGCAGATCATAGGTGCTTTCGCTTGCCCCAAATCAAGGACATATTTGCAAGGAGGCATCAATCTTTAGCACAACAATTTCCAGCCTCAAATCAAAGCAATAGACCTCCATCTTCATCATTCATCATGACAGGTAATCGGTTGCAAATCCTCTTGAGTTTGTTATATGCAGTGAGGACACTACAAATTTCAAGCTTAGGGGGAGAGAAACCGGCCGGTAGTGTAGTTTAATTTCCTTTTTATTATCTTTTTTTGTTGTTGTTTCCAATTCTTGTCTTCTTGTGGAAAAACTAGTATGATATGAGGTTTATCTTTTATATGTGGATAGAACTCCTATGCTTAACTAATTGTCATCTTTTGATGCGAAATATCATTTGGAGAAATTGTAAAAGGCATGCATTAATCAAATGAAACCTTTTGGCCATCAACATGTGCATAACTCTGGTTTATGCTTCTAGCCTGAACATTCATCTTTCACATCCTTGATTGCTTAAAACATGTAATGGTTTCAATTTTTGTGAGTAAATCAACTTTACAAAATCATTTAGAATATGGGATGCTCTTGCCAAGCTCTTAATTCATTTTAGCCACTCTTTTAGTGAAAAAAAATTCAAAACAAATGAATGAAATCTAGCTAATGTTGCAATTTAGTTGACTCTCCTATGTTGTGATTTTTTTAAATTTCTTTTGGCTCATTTCACCCTCATACTCCATAAAAGATGGCTAAACCACCCACATACCATCCTATCCTAGTGTAAGTCCGATCTGGCCACGATGGTTAGGTGGTATGTCTTAAAATAGGGTAAAATGCCCCAACCGACACTCCATGTGTGCATAAGCCTACATTAGCATCCGAGTGCCAGAACACATAATCCATTGTCACACCATTTTTGTAAAGAAGGAGAGTACAACTAAAATTGTTAATGTTAACTAATATTTCATCATTTGTATCCTTAATAGCTGAGAGTTTGAGTTGCACATCCACTAATTGTTTGGCTTGGTCATCCAAATTCTACTTAGTGTTGTTTAATTGATTGATTCATTTAATTGTGACCACCCCTGCTGAACTAAAAATATCTTTCTTGGGTGTTTAAGTTGAATTTATGGCTATGAGTATAAACAAGTTGATCATTGTTGGCTTGGTCTTATACACATCTTTCTTTTCATTTGATCTATGCATGAACTTGACAATTCCTTCATTTGTGTTTCTATGCTCTTTTTTCTTGAGGACAAGAAATAGTTTAAGATGAGGGGGATTTGATGTGCACAAATCATATCATCTTTTGGATCATGTTTGGTTGCATATACATGTTGTTTTGACTCAATTATCACTCTCATTCATGCTAGATTCTATATTTTTAGCTATTCTTACTTGTCTGATGGTTTGGATTGTAGGCACTACATTTTACAATGAAATGATGAGGAATATATCATATAATCTCTTATTGGATCACTAATCAAGTATCTACATGTTTTGGGGTTCAAAACTGTGCAAATAACACTTTTTACGACATGTAAATCTGACTTACACGCCGAAAGTTATGAGCAGAATACACAGCATGCCAGCATAGCCCAGAACAGCAATTGACACGTCGTGTCTCAGTCCAGAAATTGAATGCAGAACTCCAGATTTGAAAAAGACACACCGTGTCTTATTAAAGATACAATGTGTAACTTTCCAGAAATTGAATGCAGAACTCCAGATTTGCAGCCAAACGCCGTGTTTTATTAAACACACGCCATGTCTTATTAAAAACACGCCGTGTAACTTTCCAGAACTCAACCAAAGCTTCAGTTATTGCATATGACACGCCGTGCACCTGTCAGTTTCAAAAATTTTCAAATACGACTCCTTTCATTTTAAAAGACAAAATCACTCTATGGAGCGGTTATCACTTGTAATAATTCAAAGGTCTTTCGTCCCAGAGCAGGTCTAGAGCAAGGGAGGGCAATTTTGGGTGGAAGAAGGTGGCTTCTTTCCAAAGAACCCCCATTCTTCTTCTCTTCTTCTCCAAGGTGTAGCAGAGCTTCTTCACTCCACCAAGCTTCTTGGGAGAGAGGTTTGTCCAGTTTGGAGCAGCTGTAGAAGTGGGATTTCATCCTCAAGTCAGAATTCTACCTTTCTTTGGTTACACCTTGGGATTAATTAGTTTTTTCCTTCTCTAAATCATGTTGAATTCTGAAAATTCTGCACATTTTCTTCTGTACACTATCATGGACGAGTAGTTTCCTTTTCTTAGACATGGAAGAGTATCTCCCATGTCATAACATGTATGGAACATGGTAATTTTGCACTAAATACTGTGTTGCTTGTTTTTCCACCTTGTGAGTATCAGTTTCTTCTTTTCTGCATGTATGGCTGGACACCTTATGTGCATGGTTTATGCTTTCTTGCTTGATCTGAGAAGATAGGTAGGAGAGTAAGGAAGTACTCTCTTGGCAACTCCTTTATCACGAGAGTGGAAATTATGGAGTTAAGGAGTAGGATTGTGATCCAAAATGAAATTCATACATGAGAATGTTGTATTGAGTTAGGATAGTTGTACTTGTACCGAGAGGTGAAGTGAAACATACAACTCTCCTTTAAAACAAGTGCTTAGTATGTTTAAATTTCATGCTCCTATTGTATACTATGATATGTTGGTGAAATCCTATGTCCAAGATCCTTCCAAATCTGAATCTTAACCTTTCTTAAGTGATAATTTACTATTTTGTTTTAAATCTATAATTTAGTAATTCTAATCCAATCATCATGTGTACAATGATCTAGATTATTGAAAATCATAACTCTTGCGCCTAACTAACCAACACTCCTTGTGTTCGAACTCGACTACAACTACTCTCGTATACTTGCGGGAAATAGCTAGTTGAGTAAAAGATCATTCTTAATGATTGAAACTCGTTAGTGTAAACAACCAACAATATACCTGGTCCTGGATCAAGTCCAGTGACAATCTTTATTGATGTAGATGCACACTCTATTTTGGACAGTGTCTGTGCAACTCCTAGTTGCACTGGGACTCATATGACTGCTCCTCTAGGGATAATATTGGGACTCATATGTCCGGCCATAGTAGCCCGGGTGGTAAGAGCTCAGTAAGTCCCAATGAAGGACCTGGGTTCGAACCTCACCGAAGGCACTTTGCGAACGACAATTCACACTGATTAGGCATGGGAGGGGGGTGACCGGACCACACCCTCTCATGCCTCGAGAGTTTACCATGTCGGCTTCGCCCGGGGTGGGTTCTCTCGGTCATCAAAAAAAAATATTGGGTCTCGTCTGACTACTCCTCCATGGAAAGTAGACTCAAATGTCGTCATCTGCAATAACTCCTCTCATCATTGATTGCTGGCTGACATCATCCTCCTTAGTGACGGGAAAATGCCACCTTGCCTCTAGAGAAGTACACATGGACCAACTAGAACTCATGTAGTTCTACCAGAACGGACAAGAAGGAGTTGTCCCTCCCATTGGTGTACTAGTCACCAACCTTCTCTCCCACAACAATGATCCTTAGTAGTTTCTCTCCCATAGCTATCCCTCCCTAGTCGGGTAGGACTTGCTTGGACACTCTCAGTTACCACAACCAGAAAGGAAAACAATTATAGAGCAACTTATTCTCAATTGTTCATATTGTGCTCTAGGAAGCCCCCTGTACCCCTCTATATATAGTAGACGGTAGCGTCAGGGTTCCCAGTCTATGTGGGAGTGGAAAGGAACGGAAGATCTTGAATTTTCACAACAATTCTAGAAACTTCACAACCTATGATAACTAAAGCAGATGTTTGGAAAACCCAGACGATCATCTGGAATGCGAGACATTCATTTCACACTTTCCCAATTTTGTACATATGTCGGCAATTCAATTCCAATTAGTGGACATCATGACGTTAGCACCAATCCTTGATGCAATCAAACTGCATCCCCGAAATGGCTGTTTGGGGTAGATGAGACAGGCATCTCACACCACTCGATACGGGGTTCTCGCAGGTCCGGTCAGGATGAATTCCATCCAATTTACAATACAAATAGCCTGACACTCCAAACAGTTTCTCAATACATGAATTGACCATTTGGCAATCTAGTCAGCTGATTTATTATGTGAATTGAATACCTAATCACTTTAGTAATCAGTCCAATCATCATTCATGGTCAAACTCCTCTTTTTGATGAGTTCCAATGTGTGTGATCCTATAGGTCCCATATTACGTTGAAAGTGAATGTCCATAACAGCTTATGACATCACAAGCGGTGAGCGGTGTCTAGTCACACATCATTTCTATCCAAGTAAATGGAAAGTTGGAGAACAAATTCAACCTACAATCTGTGTATGGTATTATAGTGTTTATATAGTTCCTTTGTCAATGATATCTAGATTTAACTAGAGGCATGGAGTCGTCATTGCCATTATTATTATTCAATCTTGTTTCTTGAACCAGAGCAGACTGTTTGAGATATATGTAAGCCCAATATCACATATTGACTCACATGTGCATGGTCACGCATTTCTCAATCTTGCTAATCAAGAGGCCTTGAATATCATACTCCCGTAGAAGGGACAAATCCCATATCTCTCACTCACAATCAGTCCCCATGTGTCACAATCACCCAATCATCACCTTTATAACAACCCATGTTTTAGGATTGCATTTGACGATGTCAAAGCATACAAATTGAGATGTGATGAGTGCACTAATCTTAGGTCTAAGATCCATAAACACCATCATCACTATAAGACGTGATTTTGACTTACCTAGTTAAGGTTTCCATGTATCACTCTTATGGTGGGTCTGTCTGATATACAGTTCTATAACATATATTTGTGTGCTTAGTTTGATATCGCCATATCATGACTAATAAGATTCTGTCATCAACCAATTTACACTCTTATCTTATGTGTTATTTCTATCTATCAACCTTCCACAACAACAATATATCAAGGACATAATGAGAATATGTACTCTTAACATCCACATGATCTCATTCTTCCAAGTCACATACTTGAAGACATACATCATTGAGTAATTTTATTCTATAGACATTTATTATGTTATTTCATTATCTTAACCGAACAAACATAATAAATTGGAATCTTGCCTTTATAAATGATCAAATCATTTATAATTTATGCCATGAAAATCATTATATGATTGTCTCTCTGGGTATACATACCAACATAGGGGACCTTTGAGGTCAATTCTTTCTCTTTCATTGGTTCTTTTCTATCTTTCTCTTTGGCACCATGTATGAGCTACTATATTTCTGATCAATAGGTGGATGATTTTTCCTAATCTTCTTCTTCCTCCTCTTCCTCATTTGTCTAGAATTAACTTGTAAGGAAATAGTAGAAATGTTGCTCGTGGGGATTTTGACTTTGGTTTACCTTAGGGGATCTTTGCTACTACGTTTCCCTTGTTTCTTGAGTGGATACGTCTTTTTTTTGTAGTTATGCTAAACAATGTTATTTCCTTGAGCCTATTTACCTAGATAAGGATTTATAATGTATTAATTTGAATGAAATATTTTCCTTTATTAATTAGATGTTATTTTTTGTCCTAACATGATATATCAACATCATACCTCCTTATGAATCATCATTTAGTCCTAAATGCTATGTTTCACCAAGTATGCTAGTTGTCCCCCTACATGTATCCTAATGCATGAATTGGATGTTTTAGACTATACAAAATATTTATATGCATGTTCTTATTGAATTCCATTAATTTAAATAGTAAACATGCAATTAATAGTGGTCATGACTTGTGTGATGCTTTAGTAATTGATTTTCTTCCTATTCTACAAGGAAACCACTAATGAAGTATATTTTAGGGCTGAACGCCTATGATGTTACTTATTTCCTATTATAATAGTTTTGGAAGGTAAACCCTAAATGAAGTTCTTATAGTAAAAATGATGCTATAATGATGAAAACTATGTTGTTGATGTCAAGGTACTAGAAAGTGATGATTCATGGGAATAATGAACCTTAGGACAATGTGATGAGATGCAATATCTAGCCCTAAGTACATATGAGATGAAATGTCACTAATTTAATCAGATAAAGTAATGAACCACCTTGATGTGAGATGACGCAAACAAAAGTGAAAACCATATTTATGCCCATTACTTTTAGTGTTGTTTGGGTGTGAGGAGTGGCCTTGGATACAATTCACTATCGATAGGTTTGTTTCCCACTAATAGAGGAAGGGACATACCCAAACTCTTACAGTAAGATCAGAGATATATGTGGCCACATACATATCTAAGATCAGAGATATATGTGGCCACATACATATCTTTTTGTCCAATTGTACAAATGGAGGTAGACCTTAGACACACTTCTATATATGAGGATGGTGACAGTCCCTGGCCATACTTCTTATAAGAGTATAGGAAGGGGTGTTGGTCCTTATCTACAATCCTTTCCCACCTTAGGTGTCCGAACATAGCCACATGTGCATCAGTTGAGTAGGGAGGCAAAGTCAGGCCTTACCACAACCTTGACCATGATACATACATTAAATGTTGGCCTTTTGGGTATGTAAGATCCTATTTTTATAATTCAAATATTTCCCATGTGTGTTAGTAACATGTTTATCAAGTATCTCATGTGATTAAGGAACTTAATAAAAAACCAAAGAAAAAGCTTATGCTAAAACTAATGTGGTTGGATACTTGTAAATCAATGTGTACCTCATTTCATGTCTTGTATAGGTGCAATAGTACAACTTGATAGGAACTCATGCAAGAAAGAGTGATAAATGAACGTCAACCATCCTATACCTATTTTTATTCTTATAGACATCCATTAATGTCAATGGACTTTATTCAAAATATATTTGAGTCATTTTTCAAAAATATGATTTCATTGGACAAACTAATTTATGGTCAAACTATAGTTCAACCAGACAACTTGTTGGTCAAGATCTAGTTTTACCAAGATATAGTTGTTACAACTCTTTTGGATCCTACAGACTTTTAGTTAGTGGTCCGTTAGCTGTTATTGTCCTACCAACTATCCTATAATGACTAGTTGAGTAATAGCTCATCCTAAATACTTCCAACAAGTTCTTACTATTCCTAATAGTTTTCTATAATTAGAAATACCTTTTGACAACCCAATTCACCCTTGAGAAAATTTCTTCCATAAGGTATACAATTAAACTTATAAACCTACTTGCAAATTTCACCTACTTTCAAGTTATCTAATATACTTTAGCTTAACTGTCCTACTCCACCATATCAAGTCTTCCGTAAATCCATGTGGACTTGTTTCATAAATTGTTCATAAGGTACTTCAAAGTGTAATATTTGAGAGAGCTATAATTTTCTTTATACTTCTTACACACTATTTGGTCGAAGAGTTTGGAACTAGTTCTTCTAAGAATGCTACATCCTAAGCTGAAAGAGAAGAAGGAGATCTTCTCCAAGTGTGCTCTTCTATAATATTTAAAGAATAGGTGGTGGGTTCCCTTACAACATTCCATAGGGAAGACATTGTATTTGCAATATGTATTAGTATGAAAAAGCTAAATTATAGGTTGCAAAACCATGGTAGGTAACTATTAGTTAGTGGAGTACAATTTTCCTATCAGAATCTCTATTCATCCATGTGACTTTTATAATTTTCTTTATCTATTACTTGCTTAAATAATTTCTAATGTACTACTTCTTCTAAAAAAGTTGCAAATAATATTCATGTGTGTTTCATACTATATGACTTAGAATTAGCTCCATTCAACCCTCTAGAGATTTCAAACATCTTTAAGGATCTCTTATGAGTCAAAATAATGGGGGAAAATCTACTCAACTAGCTCAACCTTAAAGGAGTCAACATTTTTTGCCCAATTTTCTTTGATAGTTTCATGAAATTACTCATATTAGAAGCAATGTATGTGATTCTTATTTTAGAGGAGAGTATTTGATCAAAAGATGATCATCCATCCATATGTTTTTCCAACAATGAAAATTGAGGATTGGGATGTAGATATGGTTAGACATGCGAATCTTAATGGTAAGGCCATTAGTGTACTTAATAACTTTCTTTGTTCTATGAATTTTAGTAGACTTTGCTCATTTGAGACAATTTATGAAATATGGATACAACTTTCTCTTACTCATAAGTGGCCTATAAGTATATGATTATAATATTAATATGCTTTCACATGAAGTTGAGTTATTTCAGATGAAAACACATGAGACTATTTATGAAATCTACTTTAGATTTACTTTTATTATTGGCTTATTTTTTTTGGAAAAGGTATTGATGAATAGGAGTAAGTTACTAAAATTTTGCATACTCTAACCCTTAATTATTAAAATAAATTTACATCTATAGAGGAATCATTAGATCCTTTAGTTTGCAACTTGATGAACTTATTGAGAACTTTGATACATATGAGATAAAAGCTCCAAGATCCTAACATGCAATAAGATAAAGATAGATGAGCTTAGAAAAATATCAATGCACTTAATTCTAGGATCTCAAACATGTCACAATCCTACATCAATGGGGAATAAAGTAGTGAGGAAGATAATGACTCTATAGGTAATAAATTTAATAACTCTAAAAAAGCTCAAGAGTTTCCTCCTGTACATGTCATGCTTGCTGAAAGAGACTTGGGAAGGATGATTTGTTGGGACTAAAATGGAATAAGGAAAATAAATTCAAGAACAAAAAGAAGGATTTTCATTCTTTTTTGGGCTTCATCTTCAGAAATAGGGTCAACTTAGGAAGAAGGAGCTTACCACCATGTTTTAGAGTGCCTCATTGATGAAATTGAAGAACTGGTTGAACACGAGGAAGAAGAAGTACAACATACAATTGATGGTGATGATACAAAATCTCTTTAAACCTATTCCAATTTTGAACTAATTCAACCTTTTGTATATATTTGGGAAAAGTTTAAAATTAAATGGGAAATGATAATAAATGGGTTTTACTTATTATATCCCTCATTTATGAACTTAACAAACTTAATCATCATTATGATAGTGAAAAGGGAATAAATAGATGATCTTGGTTCTCTTAACTCCTCTCTACAATTCCAAGGTTATGCTCTTTTAGAGAAAAATAAATGATAAGGATAAATAAGCCATATTATGATCTTATAATGATTATGATTCTATTCCTCATGAGGATATTGACTTTCATGATAAGAGTTCTCTCCCTAAAGATAACCTTGTGAGTATTAGAGTGTGTTTGATCTCTACTAAATAAGACTCTTTTCTTCCTACAGTGGAAAATGATAAACCTATAAGAGTTATTTAGAAAGGTTTTCCAGAGGTAGAAATATATTGAAAAATATCTTGCATTCAGATCATGGACATGTGCCATCCTCAATGAAAGATGTTGTATGGAGTTAATAGGTAATCGACTTCCTCAATGGGGGTTGGGCGTGTTTTTTTATCCACAACTCCAGGCCCCATGCCTGGTCCCTACATGTTACCGTTAGCTAGTGGTGGGTGAAATCAATCTTCTCCACTACTGGCTTCTTTGGGAATTTGAGGTGTGGGTTTTTGACTAATCCTATTCATGATGCCTAACAAGATCGATGCTCATAGTTTCTTCTATAAACCTATTCTGCATATAGTGGAGGGGTTTTGGTATTTGCCCTCATTTAATAAATTATCTTGCGCATCCAAGCTTCTCCACCCTACTTTTGATTGTTTCTATTTGATCCATTTTCTTGTATTTTTGATTTTTCCCCTTATTTGTTCTTTAAATAGTTATATGTCCTTTCATAAGCATTGATCAGAGTCATCTTTCCATTTCATAGACCTTGGTTTGTCTTATCCTATTTTTGTCTTACTGGTCTTGATTTTTCTATGATTAATTTTTGTTACTTGGGTTCTTGGTGTATGTCAATGTGTGTGAAGGTGTTCTATACTGGTTTGAAGTATCTATTTTTGTTTACTACCACATTCTATGCTCAGGTTGAATGTACTCCTCAAGAAACATTACTTTCATCATATCTAATGAAGACAAAGCTATGCAAAATTCCTTATTCGCATTATCGTATGATCTTTGATGGTTTGATGATCCTACTTTCTATTGTTTTATGGCCTAGTGGTTTATTTTTATCTTCATGTAGATTTCATATGGCTACTCCATAGTGGAATTGATCCTATTTCTCTATAAAAATCATGGACATTCACTAGTGATATAGAATGTCCTTATGAGTGATAAGATTTGAAAAGGAAAAATAAATCTACTTTTTTGAATGATAGTACTTCTTTCTCTACTAACCATGTTACATGGTTTTCATGTGGTATATTTGTTCACTACACCTTTTCTTTGTCAATAAAAATAATAAGTGATATTAATATGGTTTGGTTTTAGAAAAGTCTTTCTTGTTTTCATGGCTATCATATGGTTTATTGGATATGTTTTGAATCATCTTTTAATTTTCTTTGAATTGATATATTTAAGTTGGTTATTCTCTTTTCTAATTCTTTTTCTTAGTTTTATTGGTTTGAGTATGACTTTCTATTGTAATCATTTATAATCTTCAAAAGTCTACCTTTTGGTCGAAGTGTAGTTTGGCCGAAGGGTAGTTTCATCAAAGCCAAGTTTGACTATAATAATGTTAACCATTTTTTGTTTGGAAAGAATTTCATTTGATCATTTAAGTTGTTTCGCATAATGAACAATTGTTTTTTGGTTAATATGACTTGTCCAACATTTGGTTAATGTGTTATAGTTCTTCATATATCTTTATCTTGGTTCATGATTTCTTTCTTTGAGCTTGATTGTGATATAGTTTGCTGTCTATTTTAATTTGTGTTTCTTATGGCATATGCTTGTCAATGTCTAACTCATAGTATTTACTATTGGCATATAGATTTAATGACCCGAATTCAACTTAGCCATCTAATTAGGATTTACTTAGATGATTACATGCTTAACTAGATTAATCATTTTTTAATCTTGATTCATGATGTTATAATGTTTTAAACATAGTGAGAAAATATAAGCATTATTTGTTTTGGATACTCAAGGATTATAAAATGAAAAACCCTATTTTCTCAAATTGAAAATTCTTATAGTATGCAAAAATAAAAATGCGATAATTATAGTGGTGTAGTATCTGATTTTTAACACTTCAACTATAACTACAATTTCATTAAATGTTGGACAACTCAAATATAAGTGTTCTTGAAAAATTTCAGAATTTATGAATGTTTTCTGGACAAGTTGGTAGGCTGAGTTTTCATAAACAAACTCAGCAAACCAGGGTAGGATTTGTTTTAATTTATTGGTACATGCAAATGAGTTGAAATTTTAATAGTATATTAAAAAATAAATTTCAAACAATAGATTAATTTTACAATTTTTTGAATAATGATGGAGTAATCAAAGAATGTTGTATCATCTGGGTTTCTTATCAGTAACTACTCATCCAACCAATCAATCTGAATGAAACAAAAAAACTAAAGCATGATTTCTGGACTTGTTTGTAAATGTTCCAAGCACCTCAATTAATCTAAGACCCTAATATATTCCAAAATCCATTATTCTTGTCTAGGATATTAAATTATTAGAGAGAGGTGAATTAGGGTTTTGGAGGAGAAAAATGTCAAAAATCTTGATTTGGGGTTTCAACTTCCAAAATCTTGCGGCTTCATGTAAGATATTTTTTCATGGTAAATCCTATCTCTTATGTCTAACTTCTGTCTTGTTTCTAATTTGAATCAAAATGATATCAAATCACCTCTTGTCGCTATTTTTCTCTCCAATTCTCCTTTTCTAGGGTTCTTGAGTTGAAAAGAGGAAGAAATCAATTCAATCCTTGGGAGTTGGTTAGATTTATAGAAATTCAGATTTATGGGAAACATTTTGGAGATGCTTGTTCCTTAGGTCTATGCTATCTCTCTCTAGAGCTCTGTAATCACGTTGAAAGCTTAATCCTGTCTAACTAAGAATCAATGAAATTAATGGTTGTATTGTGTGTGAACAGATAGTCAATTGGGGAAAATAAGAGAATCTAAATATTAGCGATTTATATTTATTCTTAATGACTTATTTATGTTAATTTCCTGATTTATATATTTAAATTTTGTTTGAAAAATTGATGGTCATAGAACTACCTTGCCTTGTGTCTCTCTTGTCTAAAATCAGACTACTGAATGATATTCTTGAAAATTGAGTTGACATATATAGAATCATGTTTGAACCAAATAAGAATGAGTTCATCAATAATAAGTTTTGAATCTTTGCTAGAATTACATATAGAATGCTCAGTAGGATCAATATGAGGGTTTGAAATGGAGATATTATACGTCTTGGGTTTGTGTTAAGGTACTAACTTAAATGAGCTCATGAATCGATGCATACATATGATTCATGAATTTGAATTGTGTGGAAATGAAAACTAGGGTTTCTATATTTTTGAATTGATTTAATGAACCCATGCCTGCATAATCTTATGAGATTAGTGAATAATAAGGTGCTTATGAAGATGAATTATGACATATTGAACTAAGTAGACTTCTTAAAATCCCTAAAGTTTGCTATTGGGATGAGTATGAGAGATAAAGCTTGAACTTGTATATAATTTCATAAATATGAAGAAATGCTTAGTTGTAGGTATTATTACTTCAATTGAAGGTTATAGGTTTTATTTGGGTGATCTAAGCATAATGCATCTATTCTAGTATAGTTTATTGAATAATGAGTAAATCTCATATGAATGTAAGTCTTCTATATAAGTCACAAAATAATGAATTGAGAAGATGACTAGAAATCAAGAAGAAATAACCCTAATACATTCTATTTCCCAAAGTGAGTAATATTATAAGGAATTGAAGGACTATTTTTTTATTACCAAAATGCCATTAGAATCAAATAACACGTCACATGTATCCAAATATAATAAAGGAAATAAACAAGGTTAAATTGAATTGTGATGATAAATGTTAATTAAATGAATTTGATGAAGTCAATAATCTATTATTTCAATCATATTAGGGATGACCTAAATTGAATGAAATACACTAAAATTGGACTTTGATGGATGTCTATTAGAGAAAATCACCATGCATTAAATAGTTGACAACAATTAATTTCAATAATGCATTAACCTGAAATGAAACCAATTAAGAGAAACAAACCAAAAATTGAGATAAAACTTCATTTTTATCTTGGTTAGAGGTGGCAATCAGGTTTGGGTTGATTGAGTTTTATTTGGGTTCATTTTAGGTCAACACTTTTTGGATAGAACCTAAACTTGTAAAAGATGGATTTTTGGGTCAAAACCTCTTGCCCTAGCTCGACTCACAAACATTGTATAGTCTGTCGGGTATGACCTATAAATCCAAATACAAGTGAACAATTATAAAAAAATATTCTATGATTTGTATAATCATTGATAATTACCAAGTGTAATCAACAATTTTCAATGTAAACAAACTTACAATGTACTGAGAAACACAAATAAAGCTTATTGTAGTTTGTGCAAGAATTTTACACACAAATTCATAAAACAAGCAGCATAATAAATCATACAAACCAATACAAAACTCTACATAATTGTCAAAATAAACTTCATGAATGTTGGATTAGTAATTTAATAGGCCATTGGGTGTCTTCAACTTTAGTATTTGTAGTTTTACTAGGATATATAAATGTAAATTTTGGGTCAATAAGGTCAATTTGGGTCTAAAGTCCAAACCCAAACACGACCCTAAATCAATTTTAGGTTCCCCGAGTTCAGGTCAATTTCAGGTTGGGTCAAAAAACCTTAGATCCTAACCTACTTAAATGTTTTGGGTCCAAGTCAGATGATATGGGTCAGGGTCTTTTTTTGCAAGTCCTAGTCTTGGTGGATCTAAGAACCTAACTTTTATTGTAATATGATGAGATATGTGATAATAATGAATATTGCTCTTAAGGGAGGGATTAAGGACTGTATATAAGTATGTTTTAATTCAATTAAAAAATGAAGTTCAAGGATGTGAAATGATTTATAAGAATGTACTCTTAAATTGCAATTTTCTACTAAAATATTTCTATAATGAGAATAGTCTATTATAGTGAATATCAAATGAGATAAGATATTGTGTTGAACAATAATATATTTATATATTTGTAGATAGTAAACTTTTTGGGATGAAGTGGATTAACACAGTGATTCATTTTCCCCTTTATCACAGCGACAAAGAGATCCTTTCCTCTTCCATGTCTAGAAATGACACCATTTTACCATGATACTCCACCACCAAGAGTCCCATGACTAGGAGAAGTGCTCGACTGTGTGTTTTCACCCCTGGTCAACTAGCTCATCTTTGATTCTCCTTCCCCACTAATTAGCCATTCTGCTCAACCTCACCATCGTGACCATCATCATCCTCTCCATCCTTTGCATGCCATCAGTCTCCCAACCAGTACATGACAAGTAGGACTGTCAATGGGTAAAGGTTAACCTGTTTACCCTTTACCCATACCCTGTAGGGGAAGGTTAAGGGTAAAGAATTTTCTTTCCATTTACCCACCTACATGCTACCCTCTAACCCACTACCTTATTGGGTAAGGGTAAGGGTAAGCCATTACCCATACCCTATAACTGACTACCCACCAATATATATGTAAAATACATTAAATATATAGTTATTGTTTTGTTTAAGTCTATGTATTATTCAATATTATGTGGTGCATTTAATACGTAACATGATATTCTTATCTATTTCTTATGTATCTAACTGGGTTGTGTATACACCACCATTTTTGAGGTGTAAGACTTATTTGGATAATAAGGATTTTAAGTTTATTCACCATTTTATATTTCTTCTGTGTTGTGATTGATCAAGTATTTTACAAAATCTTAAGTTGTAGGACACACATGTACATAATAAAAATTGTAGTCAATAATGTACCATATGATACATATTTTTGTTGGTATTATCTACTTAACTTGTGCTTATTTTTTGTATAAAAGAACATTTTAGAGTGTATATGATATTTATGTTTGCAACAATAACTTTTTTATTTCATTTAATATCATTTAAGTGTAGCACCTTTTTTTTGGAGGGGGGCTTATTTGTTCACACATAAATATTAGGATTACTACTTTTTGTATATACAATAGAAGTTGCCTTGGTAATAGAAACATGTCAAAAAGTTAACAGACATCTTGGAGAAACTTGATATATCACTAAAATATATAAGTATAGGTATACCATTATTGGTAATATAAGCAAAAACTTTTAAAGACATAAAAATTCCTTGCTTCATCCTCAACCTCCCTATCTACCCTATGGGTAAGAGGATAAGGGTAAGGAGAGCGTAAGGATATTTGTGGAGTGGGGTTTACCCATACCCTTTCCCTCTACACTTGGTGGGTAAGGGTAAGCCCTTACCATCCCCATAGCCTCCCCATTGACAACCCTACTAACAACCAAGCGAATCGCTCGCTAGTAGATGCACCCCTTAGTCGACCACTTCATTTTATACCTCACTACAATGTATTAGGTTAGTCTCCCAAATAATTGCCTTTGGTCAAGAAACCCTCCACCCTCATCATGATTCCTCCTCTCCCCAGTAGGTTGAGCCATTCCTATTGTGTATTGACCCCTACTATTAAGTATCCCCCACAAAAGGAGTACCATAAAGTTGAGA